>PVJL010001235.1:0-283335 GCA_004026885.1 Lyroderma lyra | reverse complement strand
CGAGGGGAGGCGGGGGTGGGGGTGGGGGTCCTGCCTGCGGGGGGAGCCGGGGCGGCCCCTTGTCCAGCCACCCCCACTGCCCAGTCCCACTCCTGGCCGCGGCGGCCGCAGCAGCCGCAGCAGTAGCGGCTCCAGGATGGTGAGCGCCGCTGCCCCCCAGCCCCGGCCTGTCGCCCCCGGCCCGTGCCGCGGTCCCGGGGCTGGACGCCCCCCAAGGCCGCGCACACTCACCTAGGACCCGGCCGGGATGCCGAGGTACGGGGCCGCGGGCCCGGGCACGGGCAGGCACGGGAGCGCGCGGCCGGGCCGGGGTCAGGGGGTGGTGACCGTTCGGTCGGGGTGTCCAGAGCTTTGTCCGCGGGCGCGGGGCAGTGCGAGGGCCAGAGAGGGCGGGGGCTGCGGGTCGCGAGGTTCAGCTAGGCGGGGGTCGAAGGGCAAGGCCAGCGAGAGACCCGAACGTGTGCGTGGGAGCCGAGGGTCACTTCCAGGGGGGAGGGGGTGGGCAGAAAAGGCAATCTCCTCTACGCCGCGGACGGGCACCCTCTTCGCCGCCCGCTTTGGTGCTGGGGCTGCAGCAATAGCGAGTAGCGGGCTCTGGGGGGAGCCTGCGGGATTAGGGGGTGGGGAACCAGAATTTGCGGGTTCGGGTCCCAGAAGTATCTTGTGTCCGGAGCCCGAGGGCCGGTCCGCAGGCCCCTCCCACTCCGTCAGGTCTTTGTCCAGCGGCCCCTGTGTATGTGTGTGGGAGGGGGTGGGGGCTGGGTCCTGGCCCGGAGATTCCCCAGCATCGTGACGGGATAGTGACAGGAGACTGAGGCCACTTCGGGCCCTGCGCCCCTGACGCCCAGCTCTTCCTTTCTTCTCGTCTGGCCCGAGAAAGCACAGCTCCCATCTGAGTCAGAGTGTTGCAGGAAGCTACACTTACCTTCTCACCCATGGACTACAGGCTACAAGGGAGACTCTCTGAGTGTCCAGCTCTCTAGACGGAGCCCCGTAACCTTAACCACGCCACAAGCCCGCTCTTGGTCTCCACATGCTGCCTTGCAAGGAACCCGCTCTGTGGAGGGCCCTCCGCAGAGGGCTGGGCACACAGTAGGTGCTCAGCAAATGCAGGCCTCCTTGTCCGGCCCCTCCTGGGCGGTGGGGGCCTGGGAAGGGGTCTGCGCGGGGGAGAGTGTGAGCGGCCTGGAGCCTGCGCCCAGCGGCAGCCCGGAGCGCAGGGGTGGGTGGACGGGTGGGTGGGCTGTTAAAGGGACGGTCACTAAATCAGGATTAGGCCGTGGGGCTGTCAGGCTGCCTGGCCCAGTCTCCATGGATACCTAATTTGGAGGAGAATAGAGGACGGAAGAATGTGTTGTCGTCCGCACGGCCGCCGCCGCGGCTGAGCTGGCTTCTGCCCCCGGCCAGGCAGTGAGGAACCGGGACGCGGTCCCAGCCTTACTCTGGGTTGCTGCGGGGTGGAGGGGAGAACGCGGTTCTCCAGGCCCGGAGCCTTCCCCGTGGAGTCCTTGGAGTGGGCCGTGGTTGCCGTGGTCCAAAGAACTCTGACCGTGCACCGGGACCCCCAGACCCTCCCGAGTCCAACCTGAAACCCCTGTGCATCCTCCCGGGCTGGGGTTCCTCGGAGCTCCCGTCCTGGAGCTGCTCGCTGGGAGCAAACGCCGTCCTCCGCTGTGCCTTAGCCCCAGAGGACGGACGCGCTGGGCGGCCCGGTGCTGCGGCGCTGCGGGGACTGAACCGAAGCACCGGTACCCGGCGGCCGCGGGAGCGGCGGGGGCCAGGGGGCGGGGCCGGCCTTCCCGGGGTGGGCGAGAAAGGGGCGGGGCTTGGGGCCGGCGTTGCCGGACCGGGTGACAGGCCTCGTAAATCCCCCTTTCCCATATTTAACGCCATTTCATTTATTTCCACTTGATTCCATTGGTGTCCGCAGCAGTCACCCTTGTAAGGAGCGACCCCGGGGCCCTCGCTGGAATGTCTTTTGGGGGAAAGCCCACTTGGGCCAAAGGGAATTTAGCTACGGGAGGCAGTGAGTTGCTCCTATGGAGGCCCAGATAACCCCCATTTCTCAGGGAGACTCCCATCTTCCCAGGAGAAGAAGAGGGGGCTGAGAGACACAGGGCTGGCCTCTGAGACCCTGCGGGATTTTCTGGCAGTGGTATCAGGGTGGGCTGAGCCAGGGATCCTGGGAGTGGACAATATCAGCACCCGGACTGGAGGGGGGCAGGGGAGAGGGACCAGCCCCCAGCGTGTCTCTCCCAGAGCCTTTACTTGACTTCCTCCTGGTCCTCCATGGCCACAGCTTTATATGGAGCAAGCATCCCCTCCTCTCCCCTCCCCTGCCTGGGCTGCAGCTTTATTGCTGAGATTTCAGACTCTCCACGCAATTTCACGCCTCTCTGCCTTTGCTCTTGCTGTTCCCTCAGCCAAATGCCTTCCCCATTGTCCCTGTATTTCCACCACCACCTCATTCTTCAAGGCCCAACTCAGAGCCCCCAGCTCTTAACTCCTTGCTCATTCCTCCGTGGTCTCCTGGCCCTGCACCTGTGCCTCCCTGCAGCCTTTGTGGCTGAGTCCACACTAGGCTTTGCCTCCTGGAGGACAGAGGTGGAGCATATACTTCCCTGCACCCCACCCCCAAGGGCCTGGCACAGGGCTGGGCACCTTGTGGGTGCCTCATAACTATTTGTGGGCTGAATTAAAGGGGTTTTGTAAGGGCAGCCTGCAAAGTGTGGAATCTGGACACTTTCAGGCAAATAGGTCTGGGCTCCTGGGTGGGTGGAGACCCTGGGTGGGTCTCCTCCTCCTCCTCCTCAGTGCTGATCCCCCCTCCCCCGAAGTCCGGGGAGGACTTTGCCCCTCTTCCTTTCCCCACAGACCAGCATTCTTTCCCTGCCATTATCATCCTGTTAAACAGAGAGGCCAGTCAGGATCCATATGGATCACATTAACAATTGCTTATTATCTGGGCCAAGACTGCCCCCACTCTCCACCCCCAGCTCCTACTGCTGCAGTTGCTGGACCCTTTAGGAACCCAGCCTCTCTGACTCCCCCTCCCCCTACTATTGGTCAGCCTGGGAGGGCAGGGGACAGGCTGGTCTCACCCTCACCCTCCCTGTGCCTTCTAGCAGAACTTTGCTTCTTCTTGACTTGGCTGGCAGTTAATGACTCCTTTACCTGATTTAGTGAAAACCAGGTTTCCCGCAAGAACACAGACCATTGAAGTCCCAGGGCTGCAGGAGGGAGAGGTAAACACGAGCCTGGGTGCACCTGGGGTCTGCAACAGCCCCTGCCTTCCAGTAGACAGAGGGGCTGTGGCCGAGGGCGAGCCCACTAGGCTGACCGTGGGATATACTGGTATCTTCTGCCATCTTGGCCCTGGGCTGCCGGGCTCCCTTCTGGGAGCTGGCGGGCTAGTAAGGAAGATCAAGGCAGGAGAGACCATGTAAGACTGTGGCACTGGGTCCCAAGCCTGGTGCTACAATCAAAGAAGAAATACAGGAGTTTCGTGGAGTGGCAGCTGAGTTGGCTTTACAGGATGGGGAGTGGAGTTTATATTGAAATACACATAGCCCAAGAGTACTAGGGATGGAAGGGGCCTTCAAGGTTACCCACTCGGGGGGTCCATAACATTTTTTGATTTATAGACCCCTCAGAGGGACTGATGAAAGCTATCCCCGGAAAAGTGCACTTTGACCAGTTGACACCAGACTTCACATTTAGAGAGTTCTTAGAGCCCCTGGAGCCCATGGGGACCCTGCATCAAAAGAAGCCCTCACCTTAGTCCTGCACCCTCTGAAGTGCTGAAGGCAGAGTCAGGCCTGCAGTCCAGCACTCCTACCTCCACCGCAGTGCTATCTCCATGGCCTTATTACTCACAGATGGATGGGATGCACTGAGGATCAAGGTGATGGACCAGCCTTTAAGTGGGAAAGGTCGCCACTGCCTGGGCCAGGGCATGGGGTCATCATCTCATCTCTGAGGGTGTTGCCTGGAGAAAGGATGTCCAGGGCTTATTTTGTTTTAGGATCCACTTGTCTCCAAGAACCAGGATGACTGGCAGGAAAATCTAGCTCTTCTCCACACATTTCATAAGTGTCTTGATAAATCATTATGCAGCGTTTATATCTCTGTATCTCATCTGTGAAATGTGACCCAGAATGGTTTCTGTCTCATAAGCATTATTGTGAGGATTAAATGAGGCAGGAGCTGGGAGCCCTGAGTTCTAGTCTGTGGGTCTGTGAGGACCTGGTCAGAAATGCAGGTGACAGTGCTCAGGGCTGTCATTGCTGTTGATGCTGACATTTCCTCACTTGGCCCAGCCAAGGAGAGGGGACTGCAGTGGGAACCAGCCAGGTGCCTTGCCCCAGTTCACCTTGGGGACTGGAGGTAAGGTGGGGAGTTCTAATGAATGGGCGTGTTGGGTGGTGGTCACGGGCCAACCTCCATAGGGCTGTGGCCCAGATCCCATTTTATGATGACCGATCGTGGCCCTTACCCAAGAGGCCAAGCCCTGGGCTGCAGTGACCCTACCACTAATCAGGTGTCATCACGCTGGACAAGTCCCTTACTCCCTTTGAGTCTTTATTTGCCAAATGGGGATAAAAACACTAGTGAGTGAGTTCATAGGTGACAGAGCCCTGGTTTCAAATAGAATGCCCCTTTGTCTCTGAAGTATACACCTACTTTTGGTCACTTGCTCAGTGATTTGGAACCCAGGAACTCCAGAAAGCTACCTCCTAATGTAGGAGTAAGTGGGAAAGGACATGTGTGAGCATTCTGGCCTATGGCAGGGCTGCCCGGACCATCTTTAAAGCTCTCTCGAAAGTAGTCAGGGCAGAGAGGGGAATTTGGGGTAGAGAGAGGACAGCCAGCCTGGCTCCCTCAGGAACCTGGGAGGTGGAAGCATACCTCCCTCTACCTGTCCTTACTGCCAGTGTTGGGGTTAATCAGGGATGGATGGGAAGATGTGGCAGAGAGGCTGCATTTTGCTTTGTGTACCCGGCCCTGAACGGGGCCTTCACATCGCAGATCTCCCATGACAACCCTCAGCTTCCCACGTGGCCTGGGCGGATCAGAGCACATCCTTAGCCCTGGCAGTTTGCCTTGCCACGGCCACACACACCACAGATTTGGTAGGGCCCTCCCAGCAGTACCGGGCCCTGGGTTACTTTATCCAGGCAGCCATTCATCCATGTTCAAGCAGTTGACCAGACAGTTGGGGTCCAGCGAAGCAAAGGGACAGGCTACAGTTTCAGGACCACTCTCTTTGGATTCCCTGTGTGAAAGGGAGCTACTGAAGGTGTGTGAGCTGGGGAGTGGCACGCTCAGAGCTGTACAATGGGCACAGGATGGCTTGGAGAGGAGACACTCAGGAGAAGGCCAGTACTTGACAGCAGGGCCTTGCATCATTGCCGGGGGAGGCTGTTCACAGGTGACAGAGGCCCTAATTCAGTGGAAATGAGTGGGACACTGGGGGAGTCCAGCTGTTGTTGATGGGCCTATTTGGCCTTTGGATGCTCAAGAGTCTGGGGTGTTTGTTCTTTTTCAGGGCCAGTGGGGAAAGAAAACCGGTTGGATTGAGGTTATACTGAAAACAAGAACACCCCCACCGCCCCTTTCATGTGGTTCTGCCCCACCCCTACCAAGTCTGCCTGAGGGTTCCCTGGGAACTGCAGACACCAGGGGTAAATCACCCTTTCCACTCAGCTCCTCAGAGAGACAGCATTCATTAATAGCTGGACCCTCCCTCCTCTAGCAAGGGGCTCCTTTTCTAGATGAACTGTGTCCTATGGAGGATGGCCATTCCTATGTCACCATCTTCCATACTGTAGCCTTCTTCTGGCTGGAGTCGTAGGCTCTGAGCCCCTTGTTGGCAAAGCCGGAGCTGCCTCATCTGGTGGGGAAGGCAGCTAGAGGATCGGTGGCTGGTCAGGAGTTCAGTGTGGGATTTGTTGGGTTTGCAGTGCCTATTAGACCTGCAAGTGGGGATGGCCCAGAAAAGCCGCAGAGAGGAGGGGAAGAGCCCTTCATCCTGCCCGGGAGGGCCCCTTCCAGTGGAGACAGCAGCTCGTGCTGAATGCCTTGAGTGATGGGGAGCTCATCACTTCTAGAGACAGCCTACATATTCTCAGCTAACGTTAGGGTCAACATCATTCCTGGAGGATGCACCTCATTGGAGAAGCGGGGAGTGGAAGGGCTGCGCAGAGCTGCAGGGCCTGCCACCCCACAGCTGTTCAAGTGTCTGGAAATCTGCGGTCCTCAGGAGTCTTTCTCCTCCCCAGTAAACACTCCCTGCTCTGCTAGCCCTGGTCTGCAGGCAGCTCGCTGCCTCGCCTCTCTGATCACTCTCCTCAGAGCATGCCAGTGACTGTCACCAGGGTCTTGGGTCTCGGACCTGCCATGACCTATTTGGCCACTGAGAAGCACTTCGAAGTGTATTAAGCTCTGTGGCGTGTGGCTGAGTATGGGGGCTGGGGGTGGCTGAGGGAAGAGGGCTAAAGAGAGGTTGGTGAGGATGGTGGGAATCAACCGCAACCTTCATTTTCTCAACTGGTAAATGGAACAGCCGCTTTGTCGGTGGGAGGCAGAAAAACAGCGGCAGCCAGGCTGCCCCGGCGGGTGGCACCATCTCCTAGCCTGGCGATTCAGACAAGTTTCCTGTGCTTCAGTCTCCTCCTCTGTAGCACAGGAATGACAGTCACAGCTGCTTCCCAGGGTGATTGTGGGGACTAAATGAACTAATGTGTGTCAGGCACTTAGAGCCGTGCTCGGCGCGCCTGTGGTGGGATCCACACCGGAGCAGACAGAAGGAGCTGCTGTGGTCGTTCAGACTTTGCCCAGCACCTTCCCCCAAGTTCTCTTTCTCTCTCTATTCCTGTGGCCCTGCAGGTGTCGGGGGCCACCCCCTTGAGGAAAACCCTGCCCACTCACACCCAGGTAGACCGGCCAGGCTGCATAGCTGGAGTTACTCAGCTCAGCACCCCCGGGCTGGGAAGGGCGGAGGAGGGGACAGAGAGGCCGTAGGGAAGCCTGGGTGGGCTGCCTGGGCCTGCTTTCTTACCTCTGCTTAGGCACAGCCCCGCAGGGTTGTGTCTCTCAGCCGCTGGGAGGGGTGCATAGTGGGGCTCAGGGACATAGGATCACCTACTAGCCAGTGGTTCTCAACCTTCCTAGTGCCGCGACCCTTTCATACAGTTCCTCATGGTGTGGTGACCCCCAACCATAAAATTATTGGTAGCTGCTCTGTACACGTGGGACTGGTCCGCATAAGTACATCATGTGTTTTCTGATGGTCTTAGGTGACCCCTGTGAAAGGGTCATTCGATCCCCAAAGGGGTCGCGACCCACAGGTTGAGAACCACTGACTAGACGTTAAAGCATTAAGTTTTTTGGAGGTCACGTGCCACCTACACAGACTCAAATCAACCTTGGATCCTAAATCTGGCTTGGGGGTGGGGTGGGCAGGAGGGGGCTGTAGTCTCTTGGGAGACCTGTGGTCCATGACCCCGATGAGTTCATGGAAAGAATTGTATTCCAATGGTACTAATTCCCTTGTAGCCCATTTTTTTTTTTTTTCTTTTTGGTATGTGGGTAGTTTCCTGGCCGGGAATCGAACCCAGGCTGCAGCGCTGACAGCGCCAGCGCCGAAGCCTTAAGCCACTACACCATCAGGGAACTCCCTAGCCCAAATATTTTTAAATTTTATCTTTCCCCAGCTTTACTGAGGTATAATTGACAAGGTCATCCCATGCATTATTTGTTTTAATGAGGTGTAATTGACATAACATTCTATTGGTTTCAGGTATAACATAATGCTTCAGTATTTCTATAGATTATGACATGATTACCACAATAAGTCTAGTTAACATCTGTCACCATACATTGCTACAGATTTTTCTTGTGTATTTTTATTTAAGCATTGAAAAAATATTTTTGACACCAAGTCACATGTTTACCAGACTACAAAAGGGGCCTATTACTGAAAATTGGTAGAGATCCCTGAAGGGTTTGGCTAGGCTTCAGCGCTCTCAACGCCACGGCCTGGGTTCGATTCCCAGCCAGGGAACTACCAAAAACAAACAAACAAAGAAAACCAAAAAAACCAACCAACCAAAAAGAGACTTAAAAAAAAAAAAGAGCCCTGAGCTCCTCCTCCACCCCACACCCATGCAGGGCCAAGTCCTGAGGGACAGGAAGATGGACACCGGGAGGGTGTTCCCCGGCCCCGAACAGCAGGTGCCCGAGCCTGCTCCCCTAGGTGCCCGCGTGGCCTGAAGCCGCTCACCAAGGCCCCAAGAGCCGTGTGCATGGCTGTTGCTGTCTCCGTTTGTGGTGAGAAGCTGAGTGCTCCGAGAGGGGTTGGCTCTAGCTGGGGCAAAGCACAGGGTTCAAGTGCAAATCTTTGAGCCTCAATGAAAAAGTAAATAAAATTTAAAAAGAGGATTACTTACAAGTAATTCCTCATGAGAAAGTACTCTGAAGGCCCTGCTCTTCTTACCACTGTTGCATCAGGGCAAGTTTTCTGAGGGAGGGATTCTGGGAGGGAAAAGGACAGAGTGGAGAGGGAGCAGGAAGGGGCTGCTGGGCGAGAGAACTGCTGTGCAAAGACCCAGGGGCAGGGGTGTCTGAGCTGAGGAGGGAATGGGGAGGCTAGTTTAGTAGGTGACATCAACTCTAAATAAGGCCTTTGAGTGGCAGGACAGAGGTGCAGAGGACTGCTTCGGGGCACCCAAGAGGGAGCCAGCAACAGTATCCGAGTCAAAGTGACCCAATAGTCTGGGAGTGCCCCAGATGCAGAACTGGGGAGGCAGCGTTCTAGGCAAAGGGGACAGACAGAGCAAAGGCCTAGAAGCACGAACATATATGGCCAAGAGAATGGACTGTTGTGGCTGGAGGGACAAGGGGCCAGAATGGCAGGGTCCAAGGCTGGAGGGAAGGACCAAATGACGTACCTCTGGTGTCAGGCTAGGGCGTTTGGTGTCCACTCCATGGTCAGTGAGTCTTCTCTAAACAAGGACCACCCAGGCAGCAGTTCACAGAAGGATTAGGAGGGTGGAGACATGCTGGGCCAGCTGTGGTGGAGGATGTGAGAGTTATGTGGGTCCTTTCATAAAGGGTGTCAACGGGACCCAGTGACCAGCTAGATGGGTGGAGGCTGCAGGAGGTGGAGGAGACACAGGGCTCCCAGGGATTCTAATCTGAGTGAATGAATGAACTCTCTAGAAAGAAGGCAGAGATGTTTCTCCCAGGCAAGTTGAGTCTGAGGGCTTGGCAGGCCTCTGGGGGGTCCTAAAGACCCTCGCCCAGAGTCCTAAATCTCCCACTAAGATTCCCAGGGACCATGCAAAGTGTGTATCAGGATGAAGTTATATCTGGTGTAGTGGGCTCTCCAGAGGGAGCCAAAGGGGCTTGTGACCTTGTCTGGGCACTTTCTAGGAGGCAGAGGTTGGAGCGGGGAGTATGCCAGGGCCCTGGGGCTCTTCCCTTTGCTGGCAGATGAGGTGCTGGTGAGAGATGCCCCCGGACACAGGTCAGTGGGGTCGGGGCTCAAGTTTGGAAGTCCTGGGAAGCTGTGGTTTGGGACTCAGGCTGCATTTTCAGTGATAGTGAGCTCAGCTCCCCTCCACAGCCTCTGCAGACCCACCTGACAGTCACAGGCAGTCAGGGGTGGCAGGGACCCCACTCCTTCAGGGTGTGCTCTCCACCCTAGGGCCTGCAGGTGACTCAGAAGTTGTACTTCTCTCTTTGAGTCCCTCAAGCACATTGGATCCTTTTGGCATCAGAAAGCATCCCTGCCTCCCGCTCCCACCACCCTTTCCCAGGTAGCCAGCCTCTTAGGTGCCAAGTCAGAGCCTGCCCTGTGCCCCTGGCCCCCTCCAGCCAGTCTTGAAATTACTACCCTTCCTTCAGTGCCCTCACACCAACCTGTGAAGGAGATCCTACATTCCCCTGCTTCTCACCTGAGGAAACAGATTGAGACACTTATCTCAAATCTCAAAAGCTGACTCACTCCCTAAATCATGTGAGCCACAAGAGGGAGATGGGACTGTGACCTCCACATGGACCCCACTGGGCTCAGAGTAGGCTGGTCAGACATCTCATTTTAAACAGGACAGAAAACAACAGGACTGTCCCGTTTCGAATGGTACGTATGGTCAGCCTACGGACCTCTTGAATTTAGCCCAGTGAGACTAGGCTGACCATATGCATCATTTGAAATGGGATAGTACCATTGTTTTTTGTCCCATTTAAAACAGTGTGTCTGGTCAGCCTAGCTCAGAGACCACCAGCCCTGGGTCAGTCTTTCAGGCTGGTCTTCAGACACCTTCCTAACACATGTTGCTAATGAGTCCACGATGCATCTGTGGGTCCCTGGGAGCAGCCAGTGAAGGCAAGGAAAGGCAGAAGGGAGGAAGTGTGTCCTGCTGTAGAATGGGCTCCAACCATAATGCCCCCCTAGCAGCCTGTTGGGGGTTCTGAATGACATGGAGAACAAATTCATAGAAGCTAACAGCCTGACCTTCCAAGCCCACTGGAAAGCACGGACATAGGGTGACCCATCCCTCCCATTCTGTCCTGTCCCAGGAGTTGAAGTTCATCCAGAACCTGCTCCACTGCAACTTAAATAGTGAGAAGAGGGTGTGGCAGGGTGGGCAGTTCCCAGCCCCAAAGACCTGCTTTACTTGGCCTCCCTGGAAACGTGTACTTGCTCACTGCAGCTCATCTCCAGCAGGCATTAGGGAGAAGCCAATCGGCCTTGCTGACCTTCATTGATGGGCTGGCACTGATGGCCTGGAACCTCCCAGAGGTGCAGTTGGTTTAAAAGAGGACGCTTGTTAACCAGAATGGTTTTCTGCTCCTGAAATTTCCAGCAGCCTACGTGGAGTAAACAAATTTCAGGCAGATGAAGACAAATTGTTTTCTTGTGGGGAAGGGGCAAGGGTAATAACGAGGCTATTTCTCCCCACCTGGTTTTTCCCGGGAGGTGGTTTGGGTACAGACATTCCCCGTCCCCCTTCCTGGGTTTTGTTTGTCCTGAGGAGGGGTGAGATGGGGTGGTGAAGGAGAGAGCTCAGAGTGTCCCCCAGCACTAACACCGCCAGGAAGAGGGTCAAGAGAAAACTTGGAGGGGCTGTTGGAAAGAAGGGGGTGGGGGGAGAGTAGGGCTTCAGAGCTGGAAAAGTGATTAGCAGTGCTGATGAGGCTGAAGTCAGCCCTGGCAGCCCTGAGGTAGCACAGGAAAGAAAAGAGCTGTTATTCACAGAGGGCAGACAAAGATGGCTCCCAGGAGGGCTGCTCCCCTCAGGCAGCCCGATCACAGGGTGTACAGGCAGGTCCCCACACCCTGGGGCCAGATGCCCCTCCCTGAGATTGGGGCTGGGACTGAGTCTGCAGAGAAAATGTTGGGAGCCTGTGCCTTGGGTCCAGTCCAGCTCACCAGGACTTTTACAAGAGCGGGGGAAGCCCAGGAGTCACCCCACCCTCCTGGGGTGGAAGATGGGCCGTTTGATCAGTCAGTGTGTAAATTGGGATTTTATGGATCGCTAATTCACTGCTGGAGCTGGGGCCCCCAAATTCCTCTGTGCCCCAGAATGCTTAATCTAGTTCTGCGCTTTTCCCTGGGCGGGAAAGAGGACAGTCCTCCCACCCCCACCCCTCCTCCTGTGTCTTCTCCCAAGGCCCCAGGCTTTGTCATTGCAGGTTGAGTGGTTCAGATGTGCTAATATACTCCCTGGGGGCCACTGGGCAGTGGGTCTTGGAAGCAGCTGGGAGTGTGTTTGTGTGTGTGTGTGTGTGTGCACACGTGCCCCTGTTTGAGGAGAGGGGGTTGGGGGTGTCCAGCCCACTCAGACCTCTGGGCAGAAACAAAGGATCTTCATCTAGCCTGGAAAGAGGATTAAACCCAGAACAAGCCATGTCCCTACCTGGCCAGCCTGGTTAGGGAGCCCACCTGTTCACTTTACATCCTCTTACATTTTGACATGGTGGGGACTTCTTCAATATGTGTTGAATGGACAGATGGATGAGTAACCACATGAGTGACTGCATTTTTAACTATGATTGTGTCTGCTGGAATAATCCAGCACCGTCAGATTCCTAAATCTCCCTCTAAGATTCCTAAGTGACGCCTCCCCTCACTGACTTACTGAGTTGAGCTTTAGCCCAGGCCTGGCAGACACAGGCTGGACATGAGGGACTGGCTGGGCCTCGGGGGCCACAGCTGTGACCCCGGATTCTTGCCACTTGAGAGTGCTTTCACTGTGGTCACGTTTCTCCCTGCTGGCCCCCATCTGTCCTTGGGATCGGATGAGGATGAGGATGAGGATGGTAGGTGATGGGGGATGGGTGTTGAGCAGCTGATGGGGGAGGGAAGGAAGCCCGAAGGGCCAGATGACAAACTGCCCTGTCCTACCATCCTCTGCTCCTTGTCAGCTTGCCCCTCCTCTCCCAGCCGGCAACCGGCAGGATAGGCTGGGCTGGTGGGGAGTGGTTGGTCCATCTAGCCCACCCACCCTTTCTGGCTCCCTGGGAAGCCGGACCCCAGCCTTGCCCTTAAAACTGCCTAGGAATCCTAAAGAAAGCAGTCTAAGTCCTATAGAATTCTACCTGGAGATCCTAAGAAGTGAGACTCCAAGTTCAAGAGAAAGCTGTGGAAGGCTCCAGTTATAGCGGGAAGCACCCTGGCTGCAGAACCGAGTCCTGGTTGGGATTAGAGCAGCACTGGCCAACAGAACTTTCTGCAGTGATAAAAATGTTCTGTGTCTACACTGTCCAATATTGCAGCTACTACGACACATGACTCCTGAGTACTTTGGCTTGTGGTTAGTTCTTTGAGGAAATGAATTTTTAATTTATTTTAACTTTAATCATACTTTTTAATTTTTTAAATAATAAAAATTTAAAATGAAAATAATTAATACATTTTAGTGAATTTAAATTTAAATAGCCGGGAGTTCCCTGGTGGTGTAGTGGTTTAAGGCTTCGGTGCTGGCGCTGTCAGTGCTGTGGCCTGGGTTCGATTCCCAGCCAGGGAGCTACCCGCATACCAAAAAGCAAAAAACAAAAACAAAAACAAAAAAAACAAACAAAAAAAATAAATTTAAATAGCCACTTGTGGCTAGTGGCTAGCACAGTACTAGAGGCTGTGGGGCTGAAGCCAAATCCTTGGGTGCAAACCTCTTCCTGGTGTCTCCCTTCCAGTCTGTCAGACTGCCCAGCCTCTGGGTGGATCTGCAGTTAGGGGATCATCTATTTATTCCTGTGGGTGGCTGAGCTGCCCATAAGAGGTCCTGGGCCCAAAGCAGGCCAAACCCAGGGAAAGACTGACAGCCTAGGGTGGGAAAGGAGTGGCTATATTGAGCTCTAGACTTTGAAGCATCTTAGGAACTTCCTTGGCTGGTGTGGGGGTCAGTCCTAGAAGGCTTCCTGGAAGAGGTGAGTGTGGAGCAGGCTTGGGCCAGAGCTGGGCCTGAGAGCTGAGCCCTGAGAGGGCCCTGTGTTTGGCACCAAGGCACCTTGGCCAAGGCTGGGAGAGGGAAGGGCTGGCAGAATGGACTGAGAGTCTCAGCTTCCCCTCTTACTAGCTGTTTTGACCTTGGGAGAATCATTCCCCCTTTCTGAACCTCCATTTCCTCTTCTGTAAAATGGGTAGAATGTGCTTATCTGGCAGGAAAGTTGTGAGAGTGAAACTGGACAATAAACATGGAAGTTCTTCACAAACACTAGAAGGCTGAGGGAAAGGGAAGGTTTATCCTCAAGGGTGCTGGGCCCCTGGCCTGGCCTCTCAGGACAACAGATGGTCACAGCTTGTCTGTGGCCCTGACCGCAGACACGGGCAGGGATTTCTGCACTCTCCCCTCCCCCCAGTGCGTGTGCACACACAGCCCAGATGCCCCCACCCCCTGGCCAGCCTCACTCAGGCTGACCTCCTGCTGTTTGGCATTTGACATATGAGGAGTCCAGGGCCAGAGTACACCCCCCCACCCCCGCCCCGATCCCAGAGAGGAGCCAGACTGGCGGGGAGGCTTGACTACCTTGGGGAAGCAGGATCCCAAGGGCCCTAATCTCTTTACCATGTGTCTGGTGGCCTTTGATGGGAATTCCATCGCCCCTTTTGTCCTCTCCCAGAGGCTTGACTTGGGGGAGAGAGGAGGGAAATTGAAGAAAAAGGAGGCCAGGTGGGGTGGCTGGAGGCTGGGCTGGGTGCCCTTGGCTGCAGGCACCCCTTCTCTGTTCACCCCTGAGGTAATTCCCTGGCTTTGCCTCTTGCCACCCTTGCTAGCTCACTGGGCTCAAATTTAGTCACCCTGACTTTCTTTATGTGGACACAGAGGCAATTTCAAGTCTTTTGGCTCATCTAGCCACCCATCCATTCTTCCATTCTATAGTCTATTAAGAATTTATTGTGTGCCAGGCACTGTCCTAGGTGCTTGGGATACAGCAGTGAACAAAACGAAAGTCCCCGCTCTCATTGAACTTTCTAGTGGGTACAAGAAAATAAAGCAACAAGAAGCTCAGATTATGAGTGCTACAGAGATGATCAGGTTGAGGGGGACAGTGTCTGATGAGGTTAACAGTTGAGCAGAGACCTGAAGTGAGAGATCTGGGGAGAGTGTTGCAGGCACAGAGTGCAACAAATCAAGGGCCCTGGGTAGCAGCAAGTTTGCTATGGGGAAGCAGCAAGGTGGGGAGCAGTGAAGGGGGGGCGGGCAGCGAGGCAGCCAGTGCAGCTGGAGGGAGGAGCTAGGGAATAGTGGCTGGAGGGGAGGTCCAGAGGGGAAGGGGAAGCAGATCATGAGGACCTGGTAGGCCACTGTGAGGACTTCGGCCTTCATTCTGAATGAGACAGGAGCCACTGGAAGTTTGTGGATGGACGAATGCCATGATTGGACCCATTTTCATGGGTCATAGTGGCTACTATACTGAGAACAAAGGTATAAATGGGAAGGTGGGAGAGGAGGCTGTGCAGTCATCTAAGTGAGAGATGTCACTGGAGGTGGTGAGAAGTTGTAGTTTGGATAGATTTTGAAGCCAGGACCAATCTGATTTGCTGGTCTGAGGTGTGAGAGTAAAAGATGACCCCAAAGTTTCTGACCTGTGCAACTAGAAAGGATGGAGCTGCCATTCCTGAGATGGGGAGGACAGGGTGGGTAGGTCGGGGGTGGGATGAGGAAATCAGAAGTTTGATTTTGGGCCATGTCAGTTATGCCAACTAAATATTAGAGTGAGGGTGGTTTTGGGAAGAAGGTTGAATACACCAATAGGGCATACATGGGGGAAAACTAGGCTGGAGAACCACGTTTAGGAATCCTCAGTATACAGATGATGGTCAAGGCCACGAGACTAGATGGGGTCTCCAAGGAGAGAAGGTTCCAGGGACTGAGCCCTGGGCTCTGCAAGGCTGGGGGTGGTGGTGAAAGCAGGGCATGACAGAGACCAAGGGGGTGGGGTGCAGGGAACCCAGTGAGGAAGTTTCAGGAAGGAGGGGTCATCAGCTGAGTCCAATGCTGCTGAGCTGAGCTCTGCTGAGAACTGCCTATCAGACTGACCATCAGATTTAACAACATGGTCACTTAAGCATGCCTTTGGAGTGCAGGGTGTGAAAGCCTGGTTGGGAGGAGTTCAAGAGAGAAATGGAGGGCCTCATCCCAACCTTGGGCAAGCCTCACCTCCTCTCTGGGACTCAGTTTTATCATGTGTAAATAGTATGTACCTAGGTGGGGTATTGTGGGCAGTGAGTGATGACATGGAGGTGCCAGCACTCCCTGCACAGCTGTGCTTCCTCCTCCACCAACCTCAAGCCTATGAACATATCCCACTGCTTTCTATCTTCAAAGACTCATTTTAGGTGCTGCCCTGATACCTCTCGAGAAATAGCCTCAACTACCTCTGAACTTCCAAAATTCATTCTTTTCTTTTTTCTTTTTCATTTTCCCCCTCTTCTTTCATTTTATGCTTTCTTGACAACTTGTCTTCCCTGTTAGATATTAGGATCCATGAGGATGGGTCACAGTTTGATCCAATCTGTGTCTCTAATGGCTAACACTCAGAGTGTCCAGCACACTGACAGTGTCCTATAAGTGTTCATTGGCTGGCTAGAAACAGGACCGTGTACCTGCAGAAAATGGGCTGCAGCCCTTGCAATGAGGAGTTTGTAGCTGCTTCTCTGGCCTCCTTGGGTTCATCCCCTAAACATTTATTGCTAAACCCTGTAAGAGGCCCCAGAGCGTCCCCCAGGCAGGGCTGTGCTGGGGGCTGCTCTCTGGCCTGGACTGGGGGAAGAGCTTCCTGTGTGGTGAGTGCTAGGGCTATGGCACGTGACCCACCCTTGGGAGCCTTTTTGTGGCCCCCTGCCTTTTCCTCTCCTCTTGTAGTAACTGGGGATGGGCACGAGGGGGCAAGGCCCAGCAATTGGGGAAAAGTCCTCAAGCTCTGCCAAGCGCCAGAGACCTCCCGGGGCAGCAGTTGTGAGCGGTAGACAAAAAGCCTAGGACAAAAGGCCTGTGGGAGCCTTGGTGAATAGATTAATGAGATTTCCATATGAGGCCCAACAATGGGATTCTCCACTCCAGTCCCTTTGTCCCAGGCTGAAATAATGGAGCCCCAGGGAGCTTGCCCAGGAAGACAGCATCAGCCCCTTCTCCACACAAGCCTGCAGCCGCCACGCAGCTGCCCTTCCTTCCCTGCCCCGCCCCCAGCTCTGTTTGGTCCAATCCCCTCCCTCCCCTTGGATAATGGAATTCTGAATCATAGAATTTCTGCAACATGAGGAAGGGGTGTTAGGAGGCTCCCTAAAGAGTTGGAGAGGGGTGCTGACACTACACGGTTGGGGTTCCTTACCACCACATTGTATACAAAATGTAAAGGGTTCCTAGTGAGAGAAAAGTTGAGGTCCATCATCTATACCAGTGGTGTCCAACCTTTTGGCTTTCCTGGGGCATACTGGAAGAACTGTCTTGGTCCACACATAAAACACACTAACTCTAATGATAGCTGGTGAGCTAAAAAAAAAAACAAACAAACAAAAAAAAAACAAAAACAAACAAAACAAAAACAGAACTCACCAAAAAGTCTCATAATGGTTTAAGATTTGTGTTGGGCCGCATTCAAAGCTGTCCCGGGCTGCAGGTTGGACCTGTCTGCTCTATACCAACTGTACTATCTGACTACTGAAGGAAGTGTAGCTTAGAGGGATCAGGTGTCCTGCTCATGGTCACACAGGGACAGCTCAGGGTGTCTGCTGCACCTGGATGCCGGAATGGGGGTAGAAAAGGAGTGTATGAGGGAAAAAAACACTCCTTTTACTCTCACACTACACTGCTTCGCTTCTGACACCAGATGTGTGAGTTTTCCACTTCAGCCAATTCAGCATCACCAGCTGGGTGTCCTACAAATTTAGCTAAATTCTGACACTATCTGGAGATAGTGTCAGATCCCACAGGTTTAAGGGCTCAGTCCCAGAAGCAGCCCACTCCAGATGCTAATTGCAAATCCAGGTCACCTGTGCCTTTCTGACAGATGGGCTACAAATCAGAGGTTCTCATGCCCACCCCGCCCCTGCTCCCCATCTTAGGTTCAGTTAATTTGCTTGAGTAGCTCACAGAACTCAATAAACCAATTTACTTACTAGATCACCAGTTTATTATAAAGAATGTAACTCAATAAACAGCCAGATGGAAGAGGTGCATGGGATAGGGTTAGGTATGGGGAAAGGAGGCAGAGCTTCCATGCCCTCTCCCAGTGCACCGCCCCCCCCCCCGCACCTCTACAAGTTCACCAACCTGGAACCTCTCTGAGCCCCATCCCTTTTTTCTGTGGAGGCTGCATTACACAGGCACGAATGATTAAATCACTGGCCACTGGCGACTGAGCTCCAGCACCAGCTCCTCTCCTTTCTGGAGGGGTGGGGGTGGGGCTGAAAGTTCCAACCTTCTAATCCTATGGTTCCCCTGGCAACCAGCCTCCATCCTTTACTTACCTAGGGTCTTTCCAAAAATCACCTTATTAACATAAACGTGGGTGTGGCTGAAAGGGGCTGGTTCTGAGTAACGGGACACCCATTTTACCCATGGCTCCGAAGGACAAGAGACCAAACATTACCAAGAAAGACGCCCCCTTTGCTCTCACGCTTCGGAAAGTCCAAGGGTTTTGGAAGCTGTGAGCCAGGAGCGGCGGCCCAGCGCATGGAGTGCTTTCCCTGGGCGTGGTCCGCAGGGGCCGGGGAGAACTAAAATCAGGGCATCGGTGTTTTGGCCATTTGGGAAGGCCAAATCACGTCCCTCGTGGATCCTCGAAGACTTCCTAAAAATGAGGGGAGGGGCTGAAGGAATTCTTTACTTACCTTTCCACCCAGTAATTCCTTCTGTTACAATATGTATTGATTGCCTGAATTTGAAGGACTGCACTGTGGGTGGGGTTAAGTGGATCCGGCCTCCTCTGTATAGGAGGGTGGCTGCCCTTCTAGGGTCTACAGACAACGAGCTGCTTCAGGAGCCTGACCTTGATCCTCAAAGGGTACAGTTTCAGAAAGCTGCTTGTTCTCCACAGAGTCCCACCACCCCAAGGGAAGGTCACAGAACCAAATAAGGACCTGTCTGCCCAGCCTAGGGGCAGGAATAAAGGCTTACCAGATGGCAAAGGTACAGGAAAGGGACAGCTCTACTTGGGCTGTTTTGCTAAGAGGATACAAATTCTCCTGCCTAGGGGGGACCAGGTGACTTGGAACTGCCCCCACCCCTGCCCAGGCCTCCCCATGCTTCCAACTGCAGGTCTGACGGTTATAGCCACATTCCCAGGCAAATACAGACATGTGTTTCCCTAGGGTCTAGGAAATGAGCACAGCATTGGTGTAGGCTCTTCTGTGGCTGAGTGCCAAGGGCGGGACCAGGGAGGCAGTGCAGCTAAGAGGTAGGGAAGGTTTGGGCTCTGTAGTCAGACTGCTACAGTCCGAGTCCACCATGTAGCAGCTATGTGGCCTTGGGGGTGTAATCTCTCTACCTCTGTCTTCTCATTTGTAACATGGGGATGATTGATCTCATATGGCCGTTGTGAAGGCTACACAAGTTAAAGCACAGAACGGGAGCTGGCTCTGCCCCTACCACTGGGAAGATGGCATGAGGAACTTTCGGTCATATCAGCTGGAAGGAACTTCCCTCACAAAACACTCTCTAAGTTCTTCCAACCCCAGGGGGAAGTGATTTGCTCAGAGTTCCTCATGGGCTACTGCTCAGGTTCTTAATTGTGCCATTTATCACTACTTTGTACCCCACAGTGGACTGTGTACTTTACATACATCTTTTTAAATCCTCACAGCCACCCTGCAAGGTGTATGCTAAGCCGTTTAACAGATGGAGAAATGAGCTTCGGTGAGGGTTAGGCAGTCTGACCAGGGTCATGAAGAAAGAGCCTGTACTCAAACCCAGCTATCCCTGATTCAAAGGCCACATTTCTCCCATAGTCCCAGGGGCCTTTCCTCACCTCCAGCTCAGCTAGTGCAGGGGACAAGAGTGTGGCCTATGAACTTGGGAGGGAGGGAGGACCTCCTGGGGAAATCCCGCTGGCAGGAGGCTGAGGGCAGGGGTTTGTGAGCCGAGCCGGGCCATAGGCAGGCCCAGAGTCCCTGTGTGAAAGCAAGAGAGCTATAACTAGCCCGGGGGTGAGGGCAGGGAGACAGCATGCTTTACCTTAACCCCTCTGAATGGGGTAGGGGAGGAAGGCAAGGAGGGGACTGGGTATGTCAGGAAGCACTCGAGCTCTAGAGACTGAGACTGTGTATATACCGAGTACACATGCATGGACATGTGTGCATGTGCCTGCAGATGTGCACATCTGTGCACAGTCTGGGTAGTATATGTGCTAGTGTGCACTTAGGCGCCTGTGGCCAGCATTCTCAGTCTGGGTGCCATTTGGCAACCTCATCTCCCTCTCCCTCAAACTTGTCTTCCTCTTGCCTGCCCTAGCTTGGTTGGTTGAGCCTGCTTCTTGGGCAGTTGGGTTCTGGCCAGACATTTGTTCTTTCCCTTGGAAGAAGTGAGATCAAGTGCTGTGTGACTATGTTCAGGAGAAGTTGCTGACCTGGTGCTCTGCTCCCCGGTTAGACCTCTGAAGGACCTTGAGTAGAGGCCAGATCATTGCATATAGACAATGACGACTGAAAGCAGGAGGGGAAGGAAGATGGGTTGGTAGCCAGTGGGGACTTAGCATCCAGGTCTTTTTTGAAGATGGGAAACAATGAAGCTTTGCTGTGAGGAGGGAGCCAGGACAAGGGAGCTGGAAGGAACAGTTAATTAATGGGGCAACGTCTCAACCTGGACCAGGATGGATGGGATCAAGGGCTGGGGTGGAAGGACGCTCAGGTATCCTGCCTACAAAGTGGAGGTAGATCCAAATGAAGGTGAGGACCATTCAGAAGGCCAGCATCTGAAAGGGTTGAAATCAAGGGGGTTGGATGAGATGCCAGGGACGAGGGCTCCTCTGGGCAGATGCTAGGAGCAGCCCAAAAGGAGTAGCCAAGGTAGAGTGGGTGTGGCGCTGGGAGGACAGGTTTGGAGGGCCACAGGTGAGTTCCTAGGATCCACGAATGCTAGACGGAGTGGTGATGATCAGGGCCTGAGTACCTGGCCTTAATGGTGGGGACTTGAATGAAGAGGAGGACCAGAGGAGGAGCAAGGGGTGAAGGAACTGTGTGTGGACAAGTCCAGACACAGAGCCTTCTTTACTGTGTCTGTGTCTGTCCTTCTGGGAGGGGCTGTTCTTTTCCCCACCATGCCCAGTTTACTGTGTTCAGGGAAAGTGCTATTTATCATCAAGGTCAAATCTCTTTTCTACATTTTACGGAGCTAAAGCACAGGTAACAGTGAAAAGGAAAAAAAAATACAGGTTTGGGGTCCATGTGGTAACACAATATTTGGATTTGTTTAACTTTGATGTTACCTCATAGACCCTGAAACCAGAACCACTTGTGATTTCTGATGTCCCCGGAAATTACCCTCTGACACAGGTAATGAACACCTTTGTTTCTTGGAGACCTGTCAGTAGGAGCTGGAGCGCTGCACACCTGCCCCCCCGCCCCCAGACCTCACACTCAGTCTGCCCTCTTGCCATTGGTGGTGAGGATCACTGCTCAACGTTAAGAGCTCTCCTTTTTAAGTGTCAGTGTCTATGGCTCATGCCTTCCCTAGGGCAGCGGGGATGAGAGTAAATAGCTTTCAAAGACTGTCCTCTCCCATTGAAGTCAGGTCACAGCCATAGGAGGTGGTGCTGTCAACAAGCTACTGCAAGTAAGGGCAACTGTGTGAACCAGAGGAGCGACTTGTTTATTTCCAGACGCTTCTATCACTCCCCCTTCATACTCACTTCCAAGCTTTTGATGAGCTAACATTTCTTGGAGCTCCCTCCAGGTTTGCAGTGTGTCATTATGTAGGTTGTACACTGCACAGAAGCCCTGTTTTTAAAGGGGCATGATTCACATCACAGACAGAGTAGATCTGTAGATTTATTATGACAATTTTCCAGGAGGTGGCAATAAATTATCTTGAGGAAGGGAATTGGGCATATGAGCTAACCCAGCCCAGACTTTCTGTGTGCTCTACACCTTTAGAGGTGCTGGAACTCTCTAGCCCGTCTGGTCAGGTCAACTTGTTCCCTCACCCTTCAATGTTCAATAAAGACGCCACCACCTCTGGTGAGGCACGCGCCCCTGAACCCCAGAGCCCCTGGCACAAAACCTTTATTTTCCCACCTCACAAAGGATATGTTGCCTGTCTGTCTCCTCTACCAGGCAGAACCATCATATTCACTTGCAATCTGCCCCCCTGTCGAGCACAGAGCTTAATATTTGCTCAATAAAGATTGGCTGAAGAATAATACTGAACCTGTAAGGTTAACTTATCAGAAGCTTAGGTTTGAGAAATACTCATCAGCAAAAACCATTTCTGGCATGCCACTGCTCATTTAGTCTTTGAGATTTTATCCTTCGATCAGACTAACCTATTGGAGCCATGTGCCCAAAGACTGCATTTGCCCAGACCCTGAATCGCTTTACCAGTGTTGGGCTCATGCCTTGACTGGTGCTGAGGAATAGGGTAAGAAACAGCGGTGTACTATTTCTGCTGTGTCTATGGTATGGCTATCTAAGATGACATATGTACATCTCACGGGTCTGCTTTCTGAGGTCCCAAAGTTCTGGGATCGCGATGCCAGGAACATTTTGTTTCCTTCGACAATGGTGGTGTTTTTTTACTTTGCCAAATGAGTGATGTGGTTACTGGAAAGCTCAGAGACAAACCTGTAGCCCACTTTCTATGACATGCACTAACTTTGTATTGCTGTGAACTACCTTTCCTGCATCTTTGGAATATGATCTGTCTATTCTAAATAACCTTTTTGTATTGTGGTAAAGCATATTTTAGGAATGAGGCAGGTCACCTGCCCTGGGCACACAGCCATCACATGCAGAGTTAGGTCTGGAGCCCAGGTGCTCTGACTTCATCCGGCAGACTAAAAGAAATGCAAGTGGAAAGTAGGTGAATACCTCTGGGTCAGCCTTTAGGGTTTCCCAGGGATGATGAAGCACTGCCAAACTCACCTACATCCCTCATTTCAGGCCCAAAGGGAGCTCTGGAATCTTTAGAAGGCTGAGGTAAACAGAGCACTATCACCCTGTTGGGCCACTGGGCCAGGAGCTTTGGGCAGGCCTCACTCACCTTTATTACACAACCTAGTGCCTTTGTATGCCTTCCTAGCACATGATGGGTGTGCAGCAAACAGCTGTTACCGAATGAACCCCCTTGGGATTGACCATTCCCAGGGCTGGGTGCGTTGTCCCACCCATTATTTGACCCTTCACTATACTAGGTCTAAAAGTCAGGACCATGTGTCCTAGAGGGCAGGACTGTTGTGGCCAGGACAAAATAATAATCATTGCCTATAAGGTGAAGTTAGGGCTAAACATGTCGTTCCCAGATCCCTCTTGGTTCTGAGGAAGTATTTTCAGATAACCTGAATCCTGGGACTGAGGGACAAGTCAGGTATTGTGTACTTGGTGCTGGAGAAGGTGCCCCAGGAGGGTGGTACATGCCAGGGAACCAGCCTGTCCCCAAGCTGCAGTCTCAGTGGGTTGGCCTGTGGTTAGCGGTCGGTGGGTTCTCACTAGCCCCTTCTCTCTCTTGCCTGAAGCTCTGTCAAAGATGCACTGGACACCGGAACACACCCAGCCCCTCAACCAGTGGCCAGAGCAGCACCTGGATGTCTCCTCCACCACCCCGTCGCCGGCCCACAAGTTGGAGCTGCCCCCTGGGGGTCGACAGCGCTGCCACTATGCTTGGGCACACGACGACATCTCTGCTCTCACTGCCTCCAACCTCCTCAAGCGCTATGCAGAGAAGTACTCAGGGGTCCTGGACTCGCCCTACGAGCGCCCCACCCTGGGCGGCTACGGCGATGCCGCCTTCCTCAACGGCGCCAAGGGGGACCCCGAACCCTGGCCAGGGCCGGAGCCACACTACCCCTTGGCCTCACTCCACGAGAGCCTCCCAGGAACAAAGTCTGGCAGTGGGAGCGGCTCCGGGGGCCTCGGAGGCTCCCCAGTTTTAGCCGGGAACCTGCCTGAACCCCTCTACGCCGGCAATGCATGCGGGGGCCCGTCGGCGACGTCTGAGTATGGGGCGGGCTATGGCGGGGGGTACCTGGCTCCGGGTTACTGCGCGCAGACCGGCACCGCGCTGCCCCCGCCGCCCCCAGCCGCGCTGCTGCAGCCCCCACCTCCGCCGGCCTATGGCCCCTCGGGGCCTCTGTACAACTACCCCGCGGGGGGCTACGCTGCACAGTCCGGCTACGGAGCTCTGCCACCGCCCCCAGCGCCTCCGCCGACCCCCTACCTGCCCTCAGGCCTGGCGGCGCCCACGCCCTTGCCCGCGCCCGCCCCGCCTCGGCCGGCGCCCACCTCCTACAGCTTCCAGGCGGCTGCTCCGGGCGCGGAAGCCGGGCTGTCGCTGAAGCGCAAGGCCGCCGACGAGGGCGCAGAGGGCCGCTACCGCAAGTATGTCTACGAGCCCGCCAAGGCCCAGGCGGTCGACGGCGCCTCCTACACCTCCGCGGACAACGGCGAGTGTCGAGGCAACGGGTTCCGGGCGAAGCCGCCGGGAGCCGCGGATGAGGCGTCGGGCAAGTACGCTGGCGGCGTCCCCCTCAAGGTTCTGGGCTCCCCGGTCTACGGCCCGCAACTCGAGCCCTTTGAAAAGTTCCCGGAGCGCGCTCCAGCGCCGGCTCCCGGCGGGGGCTTCGCTGTGCCGTCGGGGGAGCCTACCAAAAGCGACTCGGGGGCCCTGGAACTGGTGACGAGCAAGATGCTGGACTGCGGGCCCCCGGTGCAGTGGGCAGACGTAGTGGGCCAGGGCCTGCTCAAGGCGGCGCTGGAGGAGGAGCTGGTATGGCCCCTGCTGAGGCCGCCCGCCTACCCGGGCAGCCCGCACCCACCGCGGACAGTGCTGCTCTTCGGGCCGCCGGGCGCCGGCAAAGTGCTGCTGGGCCGCTGCTTGGCCACGCAGCTGGGCGCCACGCTGCTGCGCCTGCGCGGAGCCACTGTGGCCGCGCCCGGCACCGCCGAGGGCGCGCGCCTCCTCCAGGCCGCCTTCGCAGCTGCGCGCTGCCGCCCACCCGCCGTGCTGCTCCTCAGCGAGCTGGACGCGCTACTGCCAGCCCGGGACGACGGCGGCGCCGCTGCCACCGCCGCCGCGGGAGCATTGCAGGCGTCGCTCCTGGCTTGCCTGGACAGTAGCTGCGCTGCGGGAGCCGACGGCGTGCTGGTCGTGGCCACCACCTCGCGACCCGCGGCTCTGGACGAGGCCACCCGCCGGCGCTTCGCTCTTCGCTTCTACGTGGCGCTGCCCGATGGTTCGGCCCGCGGGCAGATCCTGCAGCGCGCGCTGGCCCAGCAGGGCTGTGTGCTGAGCGAGCGGGAGCTAGCGGCCCTGGTGCAGGGCACCCAGGGTTTCTCGGGGGGCGAGTTGGGGCAGCTGTGCCAGCAGGCAGTGGCCGGGGCAGGCCTCTCGGGGCTGCAGCGCCCTCTCTCCTACAAGGACTTGGAGGCGGCGCTGGCCAAGGTGGGCCCCAGGGCCTCCCCCAAGGACCTGGACTCGTACGTGGAGTGGGACAAAATGTACGGCTTCGGACACTGACGGCGCGCCGGGGAGGCCGCGGGAGTCGCCGCCCCTCCCTCCCCGCCCCTCTGGGAGGGATGTCTTTAACCCACCGGGCTGGGAGGGTGCCGAGTGATGAATGTGGGGGGTGGGAGAAGGGAGGGGGCTGCCGGTGGATTGTTTCTGTGGGAAGGAAAATGCTTCTGCTAGGCAGATAGATGCCATAATGCGCTGTGTACTCAGGTTTTCCCTATTTATTGTGGACGGGAAGCTCGCCATCGCCGCTGCACGTGGAGGGGCCGACCGGGGGTGGGCTGACACCTGGGGCCTAAGGAACTCCTGCTCTCTCGCCACAATCCTTTTGTCTCCTCGCTATCTGAATGGCTCCCCTCCTCCCCCACTCCCCTCTCTTTCTCTGCATTCGCTCCATTTTCTCTCCCAGTTGCTTTGTCACTGACCCCCCCCACCCCCCCATACAGGCCCTGTCTCTCTCTCGCTCCTCCCTCCCCTCTCTGTCCATCTATCACCTTCTGTGCGTCTGTCTTCATCCCTTGCTCTCCAGCCTCTCCATGTCTCTTGGTCCCTCTCCCTGCATTCTGTCCTTCTCATTCAAAGACTGCAGTGTCCCTTTGCAGGAGATCTGGAGGTCCAGGGGCTGAGGAGGAGGGAGGAGGGAGTTCCCTCCCACCCCAGTACTCCTCACTCAGCTGAAACCTTGGGTCTGGGGGGAGGGGGGGTAAAAAGAAACAAACACCCAAAGAAGGGTTTGTTGTTGTTGTTTGTTTTTGAGGGGGAGATCCCAGAAATGTAGCTGGTTCAATATTTAGGCCTCTTATTTTTGTAATATGTGTAGAACTTGGTGTTTTTCTTTTTATTTTTGACAACTCAGGAAGAAACTGACCTCAGAAAGAATGTTAGACTTTGGCTACTCTCCTGTGTGTTCCTCACCCGCTCCCTTACCCTCAGGGGAGCAGATTCTCCCAGAAGACTCAGAGAGTGACTCTTGTGGGGAAAGGCAAAGGAGGACCCAGAGCCACACTTGGAGACCCCTGCTCTTCCTGGGACAGAAGCGGAATGTATTTGTCGGGCTCCCTGCCCATGTCCAAGGTTGTAGGCCTGGGCGTGGGGGAGTGAGTTGTGGGATTTGAGGGCAGGTAGGTCTTGCTCCGTTTCTGCTGCTCTCCGTGCTGGGCTCCACTCTCAGCTTAGTATTTTCTATGAAGGGTTAACCAGACTTGGGATTCCCTTGTCCCTTTCCTGCCCCAGACACAGAAAGTAGTCTGAGAGGGCCCAAATGTGAAGATCACCTAGGCAGAAAGTCCCCAGACAAGTCATCTCACCTGGCCCTCGTCCAGGCATAGGTCTCCTATAACTTAGGCTATGAGGATTGCCTCCGAAGGGAAGAATGTCTGGCCACCCGGCTGGCTGGGCACAGGACTGACTTCAGACAGCCTTCCCCCTCTGCTAGGAGGCTCTCAGGAGCGTGAGCATGTGTTACAGAAGGTTCTCTGGGGCAGTATGCCTTTCCCGTTCTCCTAGGGTCCTAGGATGGGTGCAGGGGCTGCGAGTGGGGGAGACAGACAGGCCATTTTTCCCTGACACGGGTGCTTTATTCCCAGTCCTGCCCACTCTTCCCACCAGAAGCCCAGGCTTGGTGGGCTTCCTTCTGAGGACCCCCCCCCTCCCCCGCTTCCTTCTAACTTCCCGTGATGGGGCTTAAGCAGTTTGTCCCCTACCCCTCAGGGAGCTCATTTCACAACTCTGACCTTTGGTCCAAAGTTGGGGGGGGAACAAGCCCTCACCCCTACCTCTTCTCTCCCCCACCCCAGCCTCCCTTCCTGCTCCCTGCCCGCATTTACAGCTCCTGCAGTCTCTGTTCCACCTCCCATTCCCAGCTGCAAGGGTGTCCACAGGGAAAGTTTCAGGTGCCAAGGTGCTGAGGGCCTGTACTGGCCTAGCAGTGTTAACAGGAAAGCTGCCCTGTGTTTCTCCCCCTTTTTCTGGCCCTCCTCTCCTTGGGGTTGACTGATTGCAGGACTTTGGTGCCTCAGAAGCAGTGGGGTGGGCCACAGGGTCTTGGCTGTGAAAGATCCCTGGTAGGGAGCAAAGAGTGAGGAGTTTCTCTCAGGTGTGTATATGCATGTGTGTGTGTGGGGGGGGGGGCGGGTAAAGGCAGCAGGGAAGTGGGATTGGGCTCCCTTCCCTTCAAGAGGCAGGCAGCTCTGGGGTGGGCGGAGCTCACTGACTGAGGCCTAGGGCCCCCACCACCTCCTCTACTGGCCTTGGGGAACTTTGCACAAGGAGACATCCCCCAGACTATTAGCACCTACCTCCTGGGCCCTGGGGCAGGTGGAGGAAGGGCAGGTCCAGCTCTGGCAGTGTTGCGGGGGCATACCAAAGAATCCAGGGGCAGGGATTGGGGGAGGGCAGGCTGACCCTCCTTCCTCTACCCAGATTGGGGTTGGGGTCCTCTCCTCCAACTGTAACCATTTCTACCTCATTTTGCTGTGTGTTGTACATGGAAGTATTTATCTCCTGTCTGATGATGCTCTGCAGTTGTGGTCTGTCTACCTCAGAAGAGACTGTATTTTAAAAGAAAGTATTACACATTATTAAAATGATGCTGTGGTTTCCAGAGGATTTCTTGGGGGCAGTATGCTGCGGGGAGCCCTATAGAGAATGCTTGAGCATCTAGGGCTTCGGGTGCCATTGGCGTGGCTCTGTGGGTGTTTCCATTCCTTGAGCAAAACATTGAGGAACTCCTCCCTGTTACTCACTCTGGCACAGGAGGTACCCACTAGGCACTAGGGCTACTAAGTGAAAAGCCACATCCTCAGGCTCTGAAAAGCCTCCGGATAGGAAAGGCCCTCGTGCAATTCTGAGGTCTCAGAGGCTCAGAATTGGGGCTCATTGTATCCCCAGAGTCCTGAAGTATGAGGTGCAAAGAAAGACTTGTATGTTTGTTGAATGAGTGAGTGAGTGAATGAATGAATGAATGGAGGAAACGGCTGAAGAGAAAGGCTCACTTACAATCTAGACTGCAGCTCTTGATGGCTATGGCTGTTACTCTTGTATTCCAGCTTGGATGGAGGGAAAGTGGGCAGAGGGGAGGGTGTGGAGACAGCTGAGTTCCAGCTTTTAAGATTACATATGATCCCTTGTCTGCCACCATCTCTCAATCCCCAAACTCTGTCTTTGACAGCTCCTCATATACCGAGAGGCTGAGAAAACTAGGAAGGAGCATCTTGCTGAAAAGCTGTGTAAAGATACCTAGGAGAGGTTTGGACTCACAACTTTCTGAGGTCCTTGAATGCTCTAAAATGTTGAAAAGGCACCAGAGTGTAAGGGGAGCAGTACACACAGGCGTTAGGGGATACTCCAGGCTTTCAGGAGGCAAAGCAACACTTTTTCCTCTGAGAGAAAACACTCATGGGTGTGCTTGGACATGGGGGCTCCAGGACACTGCCCCAGGGTTCAGCGACCCTAACCCTCTCAGCCCTTGGAGGTCCCTCACACTTTGGTTGGTTTATTCCACACCTACTCTGTGCTTTGTGGTACTGAGGATACAGAACAGACACCTTTGGAGAGCTTTCTGGTGAAAGCTCAAAGATGGATCATTTGAAAATACGACTGGTTAAAGCTGCTTGAGGAGGAACCACATAAAAATTTTTATGTTCTCACATCCAGCACAATATTTGGTACATGGAAGACACTAAATAAATGTTGAATAAATCCTTGAATTTATTAATTCCCAAATAAGTGTCCTGATGGAAGAATTATGGTCTGTCTCAAGAATGTCCAGAAGAAAAGATCCTGATGGACGATGGTGGTGAAGTGTCAGAAAAACTTCCTGGACAGGAGGGGACACATTCCGACAAAGCTATGAAGGCTGGCAACTGCTCCATGCCTGTGATTTGAGGGCAGGAGTGGGAGAAAGCAAGACTGGAGGAATTATTGAGACCGAACCACTGCACCGTGAGGGCCTTCCATGCCCCAGGAAGACCTGAGGTTCCACCCTAAAGCTTGTGGGGGTGGGGGGTGGGTGGGTGGGTGGGGGGAACGACTGATTTGCAAGTTAAGAATTCACACGCTGATTCAAGAAATCTTCACTGAATACTAACTATGCACTAGTTGCAATGGGGACAATAGATGGACCTTACAGTCTAATGGGGTAAAAAGGCAGCGCTTCAGTGTGCTGTGTGAGTAGATAAGACCCATGCTTAATAGTCAGAGAGGGATTCCTAGAAGGGAGCTGTCAGCTGAGGAGTGACTGAGGCAGAACAGAGAGATGATCAAGGTCTAAAGGAGAGCTACAGCCAAGCTTGCTTTGGGAATGGAAACAAGTTTATTGAGTGGGTCCTAGTGTGTGTGGAGTGGGGTGGGGACTGGGGGAGGAGCTTACCTTACCCAGACAAGAAAGCATGAGGGTTTGGATGCTGATTTAGGAGGCTGGGAAAGGAGAGTCTATAAATACTTAGTATATAGAAGGTGAGAAGAGAATTTAGGCATTGATTGGATATTGGAGAAAATGGAGAGCTAGAGGTCTAGGGCTTCTGGTGAAGGATGAGGGGTGGTAAATAGATTAGATCCTGGAGACTTGCTGAATTTGAGGCATTAGTGGGAAAGCCAAGCTACCAATCCCTCCCGGACTCAGGGGGACTGAGTGCCACCCATCCCTGGGTGTTAGGAAACTCTCCAATTTCTGGATTTTATGACCCTCCCACTCCCACCACCCTCTTAATTTCTAGTTTCTAGGTGAGAGATGCTCCTCGGACCAGTCACATGAGTTAGAGGCCCCCTTCCCGGTCCCTTCTCCCCAATCGCTGAATGTGGGAAGCCCCCCCCCCATCAGTGGGTGTTAGCGCCCCTCCCCCACGCGTGGGCATTCGGAGCTCCTCCCCGACAGTCCGCGGTCCCAGTCACCGCTGGACGATGGCAGCGCGGGAGGTGGCTGGGGCCCTGGCCCTGGCGCTCTGGGGCTGGGCGCTGGCGCCCGCGGGGGCCGTGGACGCCATGGGCCCTCACGCGGCCGTCCGTTTGGCAGAGCTGCTGACCCCGGAGGAGTGCAGCCATTTCCAGTCACTTCTGAAGGCGCCAGAGCCGGACGTCGAGGCCGAGCTGGCCAGGCTTTCTGAGGACCAGCTGGCCCGGCCCGAGCCTCTGGAGCCCACATCTGGGTCTACAGGCCGGCGTCGGCGGGAGGCGGCGGACCCGGCGGCTGACCCCGCGGAGGTCTCTGATGGCTGCCGGGAGGGCCTGGCGGCTTGGCTGGCGGCCGAGGCCACGACCCTGCCCTGGGACCGTGTGGCTCGGGCCCTGCGGCGCAGCGGCCGCCCGGACGTGGCCCGGGAGCTGGGCAAGAACCTCCACCAGCAGGCGACGCTGCAGCTACGCAAGTTCGGGCAGCCCTACCTGCCGCCGGGCGCTGCGGGCCCCGCGGCGCCCCGGGCCCCCGCCCCGCGCTCGCGCCGAGCCTCGAGCCCCGAGCCCAACTGGGACGAGTTGGAGCTAATCGTGGAGCGACTGCCCCAGGCGCCGTACGATCGGAGCCCCGCGGGCTGGGCCGGGCCCCTGGCGCTCGGCCTCCTCAGCGGCTTCGTGGGGGCGCTGGGCGCCGGGGCGCTTATCACGTTGCTCACGTTGTGGATCACGGGCGGCGACGGCGACGGCGCGCGGCCCAGCAGTCCTGTTCTGCCGGCCACCGGCCCGCTCAGGCTCGTCGAGGCGCACGGCTGCTGGGAGGCAAAGCCACTCTTGACATAAGAGCAGCTCCCCTCGCCGGAGGCCCTGGGCTGCAGCTGGGCCACACCCCACCTCGCCTGCCTGCCCCGGGTTGTAATCCTGGCAGGATGCTGCGTCTGACTTATTATAAAAGTTACAGAGCACGCAAAAGAAGAAACAATCTGTTTGTAACTTCTCTGGAAACGACGGGCATGGCCAGGGGCGCTGTCAATAGAAAAGGAAGGGTGAATGCTAATTCGCGGGGGCGGCGGGCGGGGTGGCAGTCCCCCAAATTCTTGTCAGCTTTACTTCTTTATTTCCAAATTAGCCTTTCACTAAAAAGCACCACTTATTGAGCACTAATTGTGTACCAGGCGCTATGCTAAACAGTTATGTACATTATTTGATGTAATTTTTTTTTTCTTTTGTATGTGGGTAGCTCCCTGGCTGGGAATTGAACCCAGGCCGCAGCGCTGACAGCACCAGCGACAAAGCCTTAAGCCACTACACCACCAGGGAACTCTTGATCTAATTTTCAAAACTCAGGACAGAAGATACTATCTCCATTACACATAAGGACATTCTGGGGGCACAGTCAGGTTTTTGAACCCAGCGCTGCCTGAGCTGCAGGTCTGAGCTTCAGGGGAATGATCCGTGGGCAGTAAGGGAGCTTGGGAAGCAGAATGGGGACCAGAACAAGATGCAGAGTTTGTTACTCAGGCCTTGCTGGAGGCGGGTCAGGGGAGGGGGGCGGCACAGCTAGAGGTGGGTCCCCTTCCAGGGACTGCTGCCTCCAAGCTGCTCTCCCCACTCTGGCAAGGCCTCCTGAAGGTCTGCCTAGAGCCTCAAACATTTCCCACCCACCTAAGTGGCTGGGGCACGGCCTGCTCATCCTAGGCCCTGAGGCTGGGTGAGCCCTCACACAGATCTGCTCAGACTTATGTCTCCTGCCACAGGGGATGGCAAAAGGACACTGTGGGGTGGGACTGTTTGACTCCCCCCCTCCACTCTGGTCTGGTGGGCTTTGGTGTGAGAGCAATGACAGAATGACAGGCCAGTCCAAGAGGAGAGTTGAAAACAAGATTGACGTAACCCTTTATTGCAAATTCTAAAGTAAAAAGATGTACAGTACAAAGTAAAATTGAAATTTCAGACTATAAACTTCCAATCCACTTATACATTCTCATTTCTCAAGCACTTCTGCCATTTCCGCATACACGGAACAGGGAACAAGTCGAGGGGGTGAGGGAAGGAGATACAGCGAGGGAAAGAATTAAGTGTCTAGAATAATCACAAACCCCAGAAGCAAGTGAAAGGAAAGACATTTTCTCGACCTGCTGTCCTGGTGATGAGAAGCGGGGGTGGTTGGAGCAGTGCAGTTTAAAATGGCTCTCGGAATAGCAGCATTTATGGTACCATTTCATCTTCCTTAAGTCCAAATACTACTTTGCCCTTCCCTAGTGCCTTTGCCTCTGTATCTCAAAACACTTTACAAAACATTTAGTTAAAGCCTCACAACACCCCTGTGAGGTAGGTCAGTATTATTATCCCCATTTTACAGATGGGGAAACTGAGGCACAGAGAGGTTAAGTGACTTGCCCAAGGCCACACAGCGAGCCAGTGGTCGAGCTAGGGATGGAGCACAGTTCCGTCCCTTTTCTGGAACCACTGGAGCCCGCTCCCCTTTACCTATATACATTCTTCACACACACACACACCACATGTGCACACCTGCCCACCCCACCCCACTTAGCCTCTATGTACAGCAAACAGCAGTGGGGGGCAGGGGCAGGGGGTGCTGCAGGAGCGTTTTAATGGAGGAAATCTTGGTAATCTTTAAAAGGGAATCCAAGAAAGCACAGAGCTGAGCCACAAGGCAGACTCTGTGCCAAGCTTGGGCCCCTCCCAACCCAGACTTCCTCTTTTCTCCTGATGTACCCCTGGCTGGCTACATGCAGCCAATTCTTTAGGGGGTGGGGTTACCTGAAAATGAACGAAGCTTTTTGCAAAACTTTGGGCAACATCTGAGAAAAGAAAGAGGCATCGTTAGAGAAGATGCCTGGGACTCAAGTCACAAAGTCAATAACCCATGGCAATCTCACCTCCACAGCAGGCCTGGAGGCTGGGGGCCGGGGCAGGGTGGGGACTGACCTACCAGCCATCTCTCTCCAGAGTGGAGCTACTGGAGGGGACTAGAGTGGGCACTTCAAATCCTCCTGAGAGTGTTCCTGGACCAGGAGACATGGCCTAGAGAGGGATGTCCCCGAAACGGGGCAGGGTGAGGGAAGGGGAGGGGTGCCCCACTCCCCTGCACAAATGTGAATGAGACCAGCCCTGGTCTGCTGGTTTATCTGTGGGGTGATGGGAGGGCAGGGCCCCGCATTAGCTAGCAGAGTGGAGGCTGTTGGGCATCGTGCTCGCCCCATCCTTTTTTCTTCACATACAGGTGCAAAAGGCAGAGGTAAGGCCAGCCCAGCTGGGTTGGCTGACATCATCTCTGGGGGATATGCCAGGTGGATTGGTGACGAAGGCGTTTCATGGGCCTTTAAGCACCAGCCCAGTACGGGGAGCAATGCCACATGCAATGGGTGAATGGGGATGTGGGGGGAGGGGGGGGGGAGGTCAGGACCTTGCTTTTCTCTCCAATTTCTACTTCTCAGCCAGAACTTGACCAGAGACCCTCTGATTTCTCTTCCTTCCATTCTCCTCCTTTCCCCGAAAGTGCTAGGGTCCCGATTCCCAGACCCCTCCCAGGACTCAAGAATTGGGATACTCAAGCAACAAACGCACACCAAGACAGGCTTCCCTTGTACAGTAAGAAGGGTCTTTTTTATTTTGTTTCCTTTTTGGCTAATAGTAGTGATGTACTTTTTATCACGTCTCATTTAGAGCAGTGTTGGCCTCCATGCATTCACTAATACACTAATCTTCACTATTGGTCTTTTATAAGTTTACATTGGTTGCAGCAAAAAATAAAATAACTTTGGGCACTGTCGTTCCAGGGGCTTTGACTGGGAGTTTCTGTTTACGCCACCCCCACCCCAAACTTCTGGTGCCAAAAGAGGCTCATTTAGAAAGGAGTGGGGAGTAGGTCATGCTCACTCGGGTACTTTTTCCTGCTCTTGCCTCTGCTTTAGATTGTGGAGTCTCCTCATCCTAAGCAACAAGGAATTTAAAGAAACAGGGGAGAGTGTTTTTCTCACAAACCAGCAACTGTCAGCTGACATAGCTGCTCAGTGGCTTTGGCTCTGCATTTTAAATTAACAGCATCACACATGTCTTTTTGCTTTTTGTCCTTTTTTAAAGGTGGATTGTGGAGTATAAATACTGCACCAAGGACCTGGCTACAAAAAATAAATATTTATATTATATTTATATATCTATATATATATATGTGCAGTGATACTGTGGCTGCTGCTTTTTGATTGGCTTCGTTAATATTTGGCAAAGCGTTGCCACTTACCCACTCAGTGAAGACATACAAAAACGTCATCACTGATTCTTCCAGTTCAGTGCCTATTAACTGCGGGTGTAGACTGCTGGTGATGGTGTCATTTACTACCAAAGAAGTGTGGAGCAGGGCAGGTGAGTGCGAGAGTGAGCGAGTGAGTGGGTGGAGGGACCATGGGGGCAGGGTACAGAAGGTGGGAAAAGTTAAAAAAAAAAAAAAAAAGTGAAACTTTAAATAGAGTGGAGGTGGCTTCTTTCCTATGAAGCTGGCTGATGGGTGTCAGATACCAGGGCCCCTGTGTGTGTGTGACTGAGGAGATAACCTGCTGGGCTGGGATCAGAGTATGGGGGAGGAAAAAGGTCAGATCTCAGAAAAAATCTCACTCATACACTCTAGTAGCTTAATGACCTCACTAGCATGAACACTTGGGGTACCAAGTGGGAACTTATAGCTCTGTTGCCCATCTCAAGACCTAAGAACAATTATGAAGTTTAGCCAAATCTTGCATAGAAGTGGTTAGAATTTATTGCACATTGGAACAAAAATATATATTTTTTGTTGTTTTGGAAAAAACCATTAGCAATAAAAAATTTTTTGTCTGTCTGGTTTGGGGATGTACATTGGCTGACAGCATCTAAGGTCTAAGAAGAAAGAAAAGTATAAAAAATAAAAATAAACATGACAATGGCATAAGCCAGAAGCCATTTCCTATTTAATAAGTTAATAATTTGTATTTATAAAAAGGCATGCTAGTAAAATAAAATGATATATTACAGTATTTATAATTCTTTTAAAAATAACCACACGTCAGCTTTTGTTTTGTGCTGTTTACGATGTAGCCTGTACATGTTACTATACATTCATCCTAGCAGTTAGCAGGGTCACCAAAAGAAATCCTTCCCAACTTGGTATCAGGTATAGTACAAAAGTTCTACAGGTGATGCTGCAGTAGCAGGCTTAAAGAGCTACACAGCTTCCAATGGTCCAACGAAATAGAAAGCTCTGCTTACTAACCTCCTGTGGTTTGTTCTAAGCAAAACTGGTCAGGTGGACCGTGAAAATACATCCAAAATGCTTCTACTGCAAGGCAGATTGGTGTGTCTGATTATGGGTTGTTTCCCCCCACCTCTATTGTATGGTTCAGGAAGAACTTATTTTGATTTGGTTCGTATGCTAAAGTCTCTCCTCATTCTTTGTATAGACTTCCTGACATGTTCAACTGCAGCATCTTGGCTTTGAAATCTAGTCATTAGATGAGAAATCTCTGGACTAAAAACTGGCTTCCTAAAGCAGGAGATGGAATGGAAGATATGACGCTCCCCCAAAGCCACCCTCCAATGACAATGGGCAGGTTGCTAAGCAGATAGCAAATATGACTGAAAGGGAATGTGCTAGGAGAAGCTGGAACATCTTTAGAATGAATATTAAATTCCTTTCTCATGAGAACTAGTGCAATAAAGAAGCCAAGTGGGCTTGGTTCAGAGGCGACTCCATCTCTACCTCAGGTCCCACCAGTGACAATTTATTCTAACAATAAATGAAAGAAACTACAGCCATAGCCCCAAGGCAGCTGCCCTCACCACCTCTGTGGGTAAGGGAAGCCCTGCTTAGTGGATAAATGTGATGGAAGTAAGAGGAAACATGCAGTGTGTGAGCTGGCGACAGCCCTCTGTAGAGAGAGAGGCCTGTTCAGAATATCCGAACCCCTCTTCAAATGGACCCACGCCCAGAAAAAGCCACAATGCAGAAGGACATGAAACTAAATGAAGTGAGCACCCCTAAACCCCCAACAAAAGGTTGTTTTTAAGTTCCCCAAATTACCCCATAGAGATAACATGCTACGTTGAATAGCACTTTTATCTCTACCCCAAGTAAGTGTCAGTTCTCCAGTATGAAGGCTAAACAATCATCATAAATATTGCAAAATACAAATGAACTTTTTTTCTGATTTTTGTTTTTAGCCCTAGGATTTGGTTTTACAGTGACATTATTAATACAAGCCATTTGAGATCAAAGTTTCAGAGCAGCATTAAATAGTTCATCTTTCGAAATGTGCAACAATGGCTGTATGTTAGAGATGTCTGTTAAACATATACACACAACGGATCCATCTGTTTGTTGGACTGGGTGTTTTGTTGGTGGTGGTCAATTGGTTTGTTATGTTTCCCTACCCAGAAGGTGTATGAAAGACTTCTAAGAATTCATAAAGAATTGCAGCGGGTATGGAAATCTTACCATTTTTTTTTCCTCCAAATACAGTGAACGGTGCAGGGCTGGGTCCTGTCCAAAGGCTGACCCAGTGCAGGGGACAGGATTAGTAGTGTCCTGTGGTGTATGGTTCTCATGCATGACTTCTGATCACGGCATGCCATCATGCAAATCATTTCTACGCATTGAACAAGCACAATGTTTGGAATCGGCCTGAGCAAGTCCTCCTCAGCCTAAAGAAACCTGATTGTTTTCCCCCACCCATCTCCAAACCACGTGAAGCCCATGTGGAGAAGACGCGGTTTATGTCAAAGAAACTGACAATTAAATGACATGGGCTAAATGTGAGTGTGTGTGTTTTTTCTTTTTGCTGCTTAGCTTAACTAATGTAAGAATGCAAATATACTTTGCATGAACAAACAAACTTTTAAAGTGATGCTTTCTGCTTCTGAGAATCAACAAAATGAAAAAATAAAATCCATTTGGCTGCAACGGAAATATGCTGGTCCCGGCAGCCACTCCTCTGTTTTGTATCCTGTTAGTTTTGTCCTAAGTTGCATTGACTGATGTGGAACATGCAGTAACCACCTGCCCAAGCAGTAGAAAATCTGTGAGTCCAGGGAGCAGGGTCCTTTGCCCTGGGCAGGTCACTGCTCAAGATGCAACTGTGTTACATGGTAAGCAGACTACGTTTGGTATAGATCTTCAGGGTAAAGTGTCTCCACAGCTGTTCTGCATTGATAATATTCAGGAAGTTTGTAAACAATCTTTCACTTGCAAGTTTTAAATCTGTACAATATTTAATTTTTGCTTTCCTCTAACACTTGGATTCTCTGACCTCTTTTTGTCTTTTGGCTCTTTCCCTTCTTCCTTCTTCTGCCCGTTGCTGTTTCTCCTTCTCAGGTTTGGTTACACTGTCATAGGATGGGAGGGAGGCTGTAGATGGGGTGCTCTCCTTTTTCTCCCGGTGTGCGCCTCCATTCTCTAGCTTATTGGAAGTGGTCTTCTTGCAAATAAAGCCCCGCCTTGCTAAATGTCCCCGGTAGGCGCGCTGCAGGACCACTGCCGACACTTCCTCCTGCTTGCGCCGCAGTGTGGTCGTGATTGGCTCGTAAGACACTTTGGAAGGATTGGATGCCACGAACCGCTCCTCCATCTGCTGCCGAAGGATGTCCAACTCCCCACTGTCTCCCAGGACCCGCTTGGTGAAGGCAAAAAGGATGTCCAAGCAGTGGATGCGATCCCCACTGACCATGGGCAGATCCATGGCAATGAGCTCAATGGTGTTGGGCTTGGGCACTCGGAGAGGATGCTCCAAGGCATCTGCAAAGTCTGCCAGCTTACAGTACTCGATGAACTGGGTGGCATCCGGGTCAAACTTCTCCCAGATTTCATAGAAGGTCTCAAAGTCGTCCTCACTCAGAGGGTCTGCACTCTCCTCTGTAGCTACACTGAAGTTCTCCAAGATGATGGCAATGTACATATTCACGACAATGAGGAAGGAGATGATAATGTAGCTTACAAAGAAGAAGATGCCCACTGAGGGATTCCCGCAGTCCCCCTTAAAGCCACTCCCTGGGTGTTCCTTTTCCAGACTGCAGTCAGGAGGGCGGTTTAGGATGGGCAGCAGTAGGCCATCCCACCCAGCTGAGGTTGTGATCTGGAACAGGCAGATCATGCTGTTGCCAAATGTCTCAAAGTTGAACATGTCATCAATGCCAGCCTCGTGCTTCACATAAGCAAAATTGGACATCCCAAAGATGGAGAAGATGAACATGACCAGGAAGAGCAGAAGGCCGATGTTGAACAGAGCAGGCAAGGACATCATTAAGGCAAAGAGCAGGGTACGAATCCCTTTGGCGCCTTTGATCAGACGCAAGATGCGCCCAATGCGGGCCAATCGGATGACTCGGAATAGGGTTGGAGAGACAAAGTATTTCTCAATTATATCAGCCAGGAACATTCCTAAGAAGAAGAATAAAAGAAGACATATTACTGAGATTGCAGATGTCCTCTCTCTTTACTTTGTCTCTTGCCATTATGGAACCCTTAAGTTCAGAGGATTTTATGGAATGAGTACATTATTCAATCTGAACTCTCATGATAAAAAGAAAATTACATGTTTAAAACATATGAGGTCTGACAACTAAGTTCGTGAACTCATTCTAGAAAAAGTGCTACATACCTCACTGTTGAAAATCACCATGGTTACCTTCAAAGTATTCCTCTGGGGAAGCTATGCACCAACGCCAGTGCCTAGTCCACCCTTCAAAGCAATTTTGGAACTCTTTTTCTGGAATGGCCATCAGAGCTGTTGTCATATTACCTTTGATGTCCTGAATATCATCAAAATGTCTTCCTTTCAATACATGGTCTGACAAGTAAGTTTGTGAACATGCCACCATGTGTTTACATTGGCAGCACTGTACAAACAACTCAGTAAGGTTTCATAACCTTGGTATATCTGTGTCTCAGAGCTGTGTTGCTGTCAATGTGTGGTGGTGTCTTGCTGGGTGGTATTCATTATTGTTGTTGCGTGTTTCTGTGTGCTGTCATGAGAATGCTGGAGCTTGAATCAGAGCAATGAACAAATACTAAACTTCTTGTTAAATTTGGCAAGAGTGGAAGTGAAATCAGGGACATGTTAATCCAAGTTTATGGGCATAATGCCATGAAGAAAATGGCAGTGTACAAATGGATTAAATGTTTTTCTGAGGGGATAAAAAGCATCACTGAAGAGAGGTCAGGGAGTCCAGTAATGAACAGAAGTGATGAAAACATTGCAAAAATGTGTCAAATTGTGCATCAAAATCATCAGCTGACTGTGAGAAGCATAGCAGACCAACATCGATAGAAAAACAGGAAAATCTTAACTGAAAATCTTGGCATGAGAAAGGTGTATGCAAAAATGGTTCTGAAGGAGCTCACCGATGAACAAAAGTAAAGGAGAGTAGAAGTTTGCCAAGACCTTTTGGAGAGGCAAGACGATGTTTTGGGTCATGTTATCACTGGTGCTGAAACATGGGTGTACCAAAATGAATCTGAAACAAAGTGTCAAACTGCACATGGAAGTCAGCCAATTCTCCACAATTAAAACAATTCTGTCAGTCCAAATCAAGAGTCAAAACAATATTGTGGGTTTGGAGCTTGGCAAGATGGAGACCAGAGAGGGGATTCCTGAAACCTCTCCTGGTAAATACAATTGTACGGCCAGCAGGGATCCAACACAGGAAACCCTGAGTGGCACAGTGACAGCTGAGAGATCCACGCATCGCCAGAAAACACCTGAAGGTGAGAGAAAAGGGGGCGAGTAGGAGAGAAGGGAGGAAGCAGAGATGGATCGTGACTGGACCTGAACTTGGCTAACTGAAGGAACTAGGAAGGAATCAGGCAACACTGGCTGAGGAGCAACATGATACCAGGTGGGAGGAAGCAGAGTGGCGACAAGAGTGGAGGCAAGAATGGCTGAGTCTCTGCAGACTATGGGCGAGTTGGACTGAGCAGCAGTGTGTTAGGGATACAGTCTGAGATCTGTGCCCTGGGTGACTCAGAGGCTGAACAAAGCATCTGAATTGCCCTAGGTGGGAACAGGGCCTCCAGCTATAGCATCCCTCAGCCACTGTCATCTCTGAGCAAGCAGGAATCTGAGAATGGCTGCCATGGAAATGCTAAAACATTGAAATACAGTCCTGGATGAAAAGCAGGCCCAGGAGAAGGGAGGAAGGCTGAGCTCACGTGAACACTGGGCTCCCACTGCTCTTGGCTTGCCCTGCATAGGCACCCCCTTTACCTCTGTTTCCCTGACAATTGGATTGTTGTTGCAGCCATGTGGGTGACCAGGGGGAGCTGCTGCAGGAAGCAGAGTGACCCACACTACAGGCCTCCAAGCCCAGGTGTAGCTCATCCCAGCTCTCTCTCAAAGCTTGCCCCTGCCCCCAGTGCCACCTACTGTCTGCTCTACAGCAAGACACTACAGCAATACCAACTGGGAAGAGAAAGGAGAGCCCTCCCTGGAACTGGCATAGGAAAAGTCCTCATGTCAAAGAAAAAGAACACAGCAAACAACATGAGTACTTTAGGAATCAAAGCTGCTCAGAAAGAAGATGAAAATTCTCCAGAAAAGGATTTTATAGATCTAGAAATTTATGAACTAAGTGACACAGAATACGAAGCTGCAGTTCTAAAGGCTCTCAGATAAATGAAAACACATTGGCAAAACACCCTAGCTGAGATAAATGATCTCCGAAAGGAAATTTGTGAACAAAAGGAACATTTTAACAAATAAATTGAAAATATAAGAAAGAACCAGATGGAAATTCGAGAGATAAACAATTCAATAAAAGAACTGAGAAATAAAATAACTGCCATAGGAAATGGGGCCATCCAGATGGAGGAAAGCATTAGTGATAATGAAGATCGGAACATGGAAACAACACAAAAAGAAGAAGATAGGGACTTCAGAGTCAAAAGAAGTGAAAGAACTCTACTAGAACTATCTGACTCTGTTAGAAAAAACAATACTAGAATAAGAGGCTTAGAAGAAGGTGCAGAAAAAACTCTACAGAGAGCATACTCAAAGAAATAGTAGAGGAGAACTTTTCAAACCTATGGAAAGATCTGGAACCCCCAAAATTCAAGAAGAAAATAGGTCCCCTAGCTACCTGGACCCCAGCAGATCTTCTCTAAGACACATTATACTGAAGATGTCAAAAATCAAAGACAAAGAGAGAATTCTCAAGGCAGCCAAGTGGGGGAAACTATAACCTTTAAAGAAAAACCCATCAGGCTACCATCAGACTTCTCAGCAGAAACTCTACAAGCCAGGAGGAAGTGGAATCAAATATTCAAAATATTAAAAGAGAGAAACTTCCAGTCAAGAATAATTTATCCAGGGAGTTCCCTGGTGGTGCAAGACTAGGCTTCCGTGCTGTCAACACTATGGCCTGGGTTCGATTCCCAGTCAGGGAACTACCCACATTGGAAAAAAAAAAAAAAATAATTTATCCAGCAAAATTATCCTTCAGATATGAAGGAGGAATAGAGACCTTCTCAGACATACAGAAACTGAGGGAATTTTCCCGCACAAGGCTGGCATTTCATGAAATACTGAAGGAAACTCTTTGATCTGAAATAAAAAATCAAAATAAATGGCAAAGAGTTGGGACAACAAAAAAGTAAATTAAAAAAGGGAGGAAGTAATGGCCATAGGAAATCCTCATATATCAATCATCACTCTAAATGTAAATGGACTGAACTCACGAATAAAAAGGCTCAGAGTAGCAGACTGGATTAAAAAACAAAACTCATCCATTTGCTTTCTCCAAGAGACACACCTCAGCCATAAGGACAAACACAGACTCAGAGTGAAAGGATGGAAAACAATTCTCCAAGCAAATGTTAACCAGAGAAAAGCAGGAGTTGGCATACTGATATCTGATGAAACAGACTTCAGGTTAAAAAAGATAGCAAGAGACAAAGATGGACATTTCATAGTGATAAAAGGGGCAATACAACAACAAGAAGACTTGACTGACACTAGTTAATATATATGCCCCCAATCAGGAAGCACCAAAATACACAAAGCAACTACTAACAGATCTGAAAGGAGAAACTGACAAAAACACAATCATTGTAGTGGACGTAAACACCCCCTTAACAGTCAGGGACAGATAATCCAAACAGAAAATAAATAAGGATATATCAGCTTTAAATTACACATTACAGCAGTTGGACATAATTGACATTTATAGGACACTTCATCTGACAAGATAAAAAAGAATATACCTTCTTTTCCAGTGCACATGGAACATTATCAAGAATAGACCATATGCTGTGACACAAAACTAGCCTAGACAGAACAAAGAACTGGATAATTTAAATAGACCAATCAATGGTAAAGAAATGGAAACAATCATCCAAAACCAAAGGCAAAAGCCCCAGACCAGACAGTCTCACCAACGAATTTTACCAAGCATTCAATGAATGAAAGCTGATCCTCCTCAGACTCATCCAAAAAACTGAAAATAAGGCAATACTTCTGAACTCATTTTACAAGGCCAACATTACCCTAATACCAAAGCCTGGTAAAGGCAACATAAAAAAAAATACTATAGACCAATATCTCTGATGAACACAGATGCAAAAATCCTAAACAAAATATTAGTAAATAGGATACAACGATGCATCAAAAAGATTATACACCAGGATCAAGTGGGATTCATCCCAGGAGCACAAGGATGTTTCAACATATGAAAATCAATCAATGTGATACACCACATAAACAAAAGAAAAGGTTAAAATCATATGATCATATCAATTGATGCAGAAAAAGCATTTGACAAGATACAACATCCATTTATGATCAAAACACTGAATAAAATGGGGATAGAAGGAAAGTAACTCAACATAATAAAGGCCACATATGACAAACTCTCAGCTAATATTATACTGAATGGGCAAAAGCTGAAGCCCATTCCCTTAAAATCAGGAACAAGATAGGGATATCTCCTATCACCACTCCCATTCAATATAGTACTGGAAGTTATAGCCAGAGCAGTCAGGCAACGGAATGGAATAAAAGATATCCAAATTGGGAGAGAAGTCAAACTGTCACTATTTGCAGATAACATGATCCTTTATATAGAAAATCCAAAACACTCCACCAGAAAACTATTAGAAACAATAAATGAATACAGTAAAGTTGCAGGATACAAAATCAATGTACAAAAATCAACTGCATTTCTATATACAAACAACAAATCTTCAGAAAAAGAAATGAGAGAATCAATACCTTCTGTGATCGCAACAAAAAGAATGGAATATCTGGGACTTAAAAAAGAACCTGATGGACTTATACATGGAAAACTATAAGACACTTTTGAAAGAAATTGAAGAGGACACAAAGAAATGGAAAGATATTCCGTGTTCATGGATAGAAAGACTTAACATTGTTAACATGACCATATTACCCAAAGCAATATACAGATTTAATGCAATTCCCATAAAAATCCCACAAACATACTTTCACGAAATAAAAAAAATTATCAGAGTTGTATGGAACCACAAAAGACCTGAATCACCAAAGCAATCCTACATAAAAAGAGTAAGGCTGGTGGTATCATACTCCCTGATTTCAATTTATACAAGTATCAATAATCAAAACAGCGTGGTATTGGCAGAAAAACAGACACACAGACCAAGGGAACAGAACTGAAAACCCAGAAATAAATCCACAAATATATGGACATATATATATGGACTTTTTGATAAAGGAGCGAAAAATATGCAATGGGGAAAAGAAAGCTTCTTCAGTAGATGACGTGGGGAAAACCGGAAAACCATAATAATGGTTTTATATATGCAAAAGAATTCATCTGAGCTGTGAACTGTCACCATATACTAAAATTAACTCAAAATGGATTAAAAATCTCCACATAAGACCTGAAACACTAAATTGTATAGAAGAAAACACTGGTATTAAACGTATAGACCTCGGGCTGAAGGGGGACTTCATGAACCTGACCTCAAAGACAAGGGAAGTAAAAGCAAAAATAAATGAGTGGGACTATATTAAACTAAAAAGCTTCTGCACAACAAAAGAAACCATCAACAAGCAAAAAGAAAGCTAACTGAATGGGAGAAAATATTTGCAAACAATGCATCTGATAAAGGTCTACTATCTAAAATATATAAAGAACTTGTACAATTCAACAACAACAAAAAACAACCCAATTAAAAAGTGGGCAGAGGATCTAAACCAGCGGTTCTCAACCTGTGGGTCGTGACCCCTTTGGGGGTTGAACGACCCTTTCACAGGGGTCACCTAAGACCATTGGAAAACACATATTAGATATTTACATAACGATTCATAACAGTAGCAACATTACAGTTATGAAGTAGCAACGAAAATAATTTTATGGGGGTCACCACAACATGAGGAACTGTATTAAAGGGTTGCGGCATTAGAAGGTTGAGAACCGCTGATCTCAACAGACACTTCTATGAAGAAACACAAATGGCCAACAGACATACGAAAAAAAGCTCAACCTCATTAGCTATCAGGGAAATGCAAATCAAAACCACAATGAGATAGCACCTCATGGCTATTATCAACGAGACAAGGAATAACAAGTGCTGGAGAGGATGTGGAGAAAAAGGAACTCTCGAACACTGTTAATGAGAATGTAAATTGGTATAACCACTGGCTATGCAGGACAGTGTGGAAGTTCCTCAGAAAACTGGGAATGGAGTTACCGTATGAACCAGCAATCCCCCTTCTGGGTATCTACCCACCAAATTTAAAAACCTTAGTACGCAAAGACTTACATATCCCGCTGTTCATCACAGTGCTGTTCACGGTGGCCAAGACATAGAAACAACCAAAGTGCCCTTCAATAGATGACTGAATAAAGAAGCTGTGGTACATATACACAACGGAATATTACTCAGCTATAAGAAAAGACAAAATACGACCATTTGCAACAAAACGGATGGACCTCGAGAACATCATGCTGAGCGAAATAAGCGAGAAAGAAAAAACCAAGAACCGTATGACTTCACTCATATGTGGAATATAAAACTGAAAGCAATAAAGAAACAAAAACTCATGGACACAGTCAATAGTTTAGTGGTTACCTGGGGGCAAGAGGGAGAAGGGGAAATGGGAGAGGAGGGATGGGGAGCCAAATATATGCTGATGGAAAGAAAATGGACACTGGGTGGTGAATGCATAATGGAACACATACATGATGCTCTGTAGACTTGTATACCTGGAACCTATGTAATTCTTGTTAACTAATATCACCTCAGTAAGTCTAACAATAAAAAAAAAAACACAAAAAACACAAAAACACAATGCTGCTAACCTTTTATGATCTCAGATGGATTGTTCATTATGAATTTGTCACAAGTGGACAGTCAACCAAGTTTACCAAATGGAAGCTGCTGAAAAGGCTGCATGAAAAAGTTAGATGAAAATGACCTGAACTTTTCGCCTACAACTCATGGTCTTGCATCACGACAATGCACCAGCTCACACAGCACTGTCTGTGAGGGAGTTTTTAGCCAATACACAAACAAGTGTATTGGAACACTCTCCCTGCTAACTTGATCTGGCCTCCAATAACTTTTCTCTTTACCTGAAGATAAAGGAAATATTGAAAGGAAACATTTTGATGACATTGAGAACATCAGGGGTAATACGATGACAGCTCTGATGGCCATTCCAGAAAAAGAGTTCCAAAATTGCTTTGAAGGGTGGACTAGGCACTGGCATTGGTGCAGAGCTTCCCAAGGGGAGTACTTCAAAGGTGACTGTGGTGATATTCGGCAATGAGGTATGCAGCAGTTTTTCTAGGATGAGCTTGCAAACTTAATTGTCAGACTTCATCTTACTATGTTTAAGGAATTATACTGTATCGATCTTTTTACATCAATTTTTTTAGATCTATAACTTGCTTTAGAGACTTAATACTATGTTTGTGAGATTGATCGCTGGTGTTAAAATAATTTTAGATTATTCATTTTAATGGCTGAATTTCATGAATAGGTCCTCATTTATCTGTTTTCCAACTCAAGGACAAGTAATTTTTTTCAGATTTGTGCATGCATAACTTTCCAAGATGTTATCAATTCCTCTCCAAAACGGCATCAAATTTCCATATCCACAAACAATAAATGAGAGGTCCTAGCCCCACCCCATGACATTGCTACTTTTTGGCTGTGATGGCTTAGTTATTCTGATAATTAAGGGTCTAATATCTAAAATATAAATTTTCAAAGTACCTCCTTCCTGACTCTGAGAAGATATTTTTGGTTTCTCATTGCCCCATGTCCCTACCTTACCTAATGAGTCTAGAAAACTAAAGCAACCTCTCAGGAGTGACTTTTAACTCAGAGCTTCTAGGTTTTATGTTTAAAGCCATAAATCAGAAACCAGCCAAGGCATTAGTAGGAAACAAAAAGAGACGGTGAGAAGGTATAAATCAGAGGGCTTTTTTCTGTTTACATTCATTCAGGGGTCCACCTCTACCAGATCATGTGCTTTAAAACAACAGAGCAATACTGGGAACCCAGTGAATGGCCACAGAAGAAAGAGATTAAAAGGTTGGCAAATGACAGCTGAAGGTAAAGCAATGGCACGTTCTCTTCCTTCAGTGCCTTCTTTTGCTGTTGAGGCCCTGACAAGACAGCATGAGCTTCAAATGACATTAGGGATTGACTTTAAATAAGGAGAGATGTTTTAACCATAAGGATTGATAAGTATTGGGGTAATGAACTGTGGGAAGCTATGAAATCTCCTTATTTGAAAGGTTCTTTTTTTCTCATTTATTTTTATTTTTCAGTTACATTTGACCTACAATATTACATTGGTTTCCGGTGTACAGCATAGTGATGAGACATTTGTATAACTTACAAAAACCGTATTCCGACACATCTGGTACCCATGTGACACCATGTATAGTTATTACAATGTTATTGACTATATGCTCCATGCTGCACCACCCATAGTTGTTGCTACATTATGGACTACATTCCCATGTTATACCCTTATATCCTCATAACTATTATTTTTTAACCAACAAACTGAACTTCCCAATCTTTCCCCTTATTTAACCCCCTCCACCAACCCTCACTCCCATCTGGCAACAAACCAAATGTTTTCTATATCTATGAATCAGTTCTTGTTCTACTTGTTTATTTCCTTCCTTGGATTTCACACATATGTAAAGTCAACTTGCATCTGTCTTCCTCTGTTTGACACTCCACTCCGTGCAATAACCTTCATGTGTTTTGATTGGAGCGTTTAACCCATTTATAATAAATTGAGGAGTTCCCTGGTGGTGTAGTGGGTTAGGCTTCAGCACTGTCAACACTGTAGCCTGGGTTCGTTTTCCAGCCAGGGAATTACCCACTTAAAAAATAATAATAAAAGAAGCAGTTCTCACTGGACATTGTGTTTAAAAATAAAAAAAAAAGTAAATTGAAGGTAACTGTTGATGTGTACCTATTGCCATTTTATTGTTCATAATTTTGCTCCCCCCCACCCTGATCTTAAAGCAGTCCCTCTAACATTCCCTGTAATACTGGTTTTCTGGTGATGAACTCCTTTAGCTTTTTCTTGTCTGAGAAGCTCTTTATTTGTCCTTTGCTTTTCAATGAGAGCCTTGCTGGGTAGAGTAATCTTGGTTGTAGGTCCTTGCTTTTCATCACATTGAATATTTTCTGCCATTCCCTTCTGGTCTGCAAAGATTCTGTTGAGAAATCAGCTGACAGTCTTATGGGGGCTCCCTTACAAGTAACTAGTTGTTTTTCTCTTGCTGCTTTTAGTATTCTCTCTGTCTTTAACCTTTGCCATTTTAATTATAATGTGTTTTGGTGTGGGCCTATTTGGTTTATCTTGTTTGAGATTCTCTGTGCTTCCTGGCTTTATATATCTGTTTCCTTCACCAAGTTAGGGAAGTTTTCAGTCATTATTTCTTCAAATAGATTCTCAATTCCTTGCTTTCTCTCTTCTCCTGGTATTCCTATGATGTGAACATTGGTTTGTTTGATATTGTCCCAGAGGCCCCTTAAACTATCCTCATTTTTTTGGATTCTTTTTTCTTTTTGCTGTTCTGACTGGATGTTTTCTGCTATTTTGTCTTCCAATTCACTGATTCAATCCGCTGTTTCATCTAGTCTGTTGGTGACTCCTTCTATTGCATTCTGAATTCCAGTTATAGTATTCATTTCTGATTGGTCCTTTCTTTTATGGTTTCAATGTCCTTCTTTATGCTGCTATCTGTTGAAGTTTTCACTAAGTTCCTTAAGCATCCTTAAAATCATTGTTTTGGGCTCTGTATCTGATAAGCTGCTTGCCTCCATCTTGCTTAGTTTTCCTTCTGGAATTTTTCTGTTCTTTTATTTAAGATGTATTTTTTTTTTGTTTCCTCATTTTGGATATCTGTCTGTATTTGTTTCTATGTATTATGTAAATCTGCTATGTCTCCTGGATTGCCTTATATAGTAGGTGCCCTGTGGGGCCCTGGCACTGTCTGCCTGGTCACCTGTGCTGGGTGCTTCTGTAAATTCTGATTTGATGCAGGTGCTGTGCCTGGAGCTACTCAGCAAAAGTCTTAGAGCATACCAATGCTAGTAGCGCCAGCCTGGGGCTTGTGGACTTAAATAGTTTTCCAAGGAAGAATGCAATGTGGGTGGGGCTGGCTACTCATTGCTGAAAGAACCTCTGGCACTGGCAGTGTTGGGTGAAGTGGAGTCCCAATGAGTCAGCAGGGTGGAGTGAGTAAAGCTCAACAGACCAATCAGGTTCAGATTTGGCCATGTGGGGGCGGGCACAACACAGGAAAGATGGTGCCCACCAGCCAGCTGCATGGGAGGAGGGTGCACCCAGGAAAAACAGTGATTGTCCGCCAGCCCTCTCTCCAAAGCTACACACCTCAGCCTGCCCCACTGTATGCCTCCAATGCCCCAAATCATCGTCCCTCTGCCAGAGCCCAGGCTGAGTACCCACGCGTGACTGAGTCTGAGTAGGCACTTAAAGAGGAATGGGTTTTCTGGAGCTTTCCACCCCAATCGGATAGTGGGAGTCCCCACTGTTTTTCACAGTCAGATGCTGTGGGTCCCCTCTTCCCAGCACCAGTGCTCCAGGCTAGGGAGCCTGGTATAGGGCTGGGGTCCCTCGCTCCTCTCGGGGGAACCTCCACAGTTGAGATATCCCTCCTGATTCTCTACCGCCACCGGAGGTTTGGCTCCTTTCGCGACTGTGCCCCTCCTACAGTCTTGCCCTGGCCTTCTCAGTTTTGTATCCTTAGTTATAAAGCTTCTGTTCAGTTGGACTTCAGAGGGTTCTCCATGTTGTTTGTTTGTTCAATAATTTAGTTGTAGATTTAATGTGTTCACAGAATGAAGCAGGCACAGTGTTTATCTACTCTGCCACCTTGGCTCTCTGTCTGTCTATTTGAAGGTTTTAAGCTAGAAGAGAATCTTAAGGGATAAGATGCAATAGTTTGAAGTAGGCCAGATAACTCTTGGGGCTTCTTCTGGAGCTAGAATTCCATGGGGTATTTGAGCTTTCAAGAAAATCTCTACCTCAGCCAGGACCCATGATGATTTCTCAGCGCTCTTCACTTCTCAATTAAGCCATAACCAGTGACCATAAGAAAATGAGTAGGGAATACAGTCAATAATATTGTAATAACTGTGTATGGTGTCAGATGGGTTTTAGATTAGGGGTGATAAATGGGAGGGGATTTAGGGAACAGGGTAAAAAAGGTGAAGGGATTAAGAGGTACAACTTGGTTGTTATGAAATAGTCATGGGGATGTTAAGTAAAGCATAGGGAATGTAGTCAGTAATATGGTAATAACTAGGTATGATGCCAGGTGGGTACCAGACTAGTCAGGGGGATCACTTCTTAAATTATATAAATGTATAACCACTATGCTGTACACCTGAAATTAATATAAAATATAGAATTAATAAAAGGTGAAGTGCAATAAATGGTCCAAATCTCCAGGGATAAAACAAGTAACTCATGGGTATGTAACGTACAACATGGGGAATATAGTCAATAATATTGTGGCAGCGTGGTAAAATGTCAGATGGTTGCTGGACTTATTATGATGACCACTTCTTTAAGTATATAAATGTTGCACAACTATGGTGTACGCCTGAAACTGATATAATGTTGTATGTTAGCTGTATTTTTTAATGAAAATTAAAAAAACAAAAAAGAAGCTGAGTAATATATAATACTGGCATTCCATGTATGGTGAGCAAGTAAGGCTTCAGAGAGAAGGTGCCCGAGTAAGGTTTTGTAGGATGCACATGTGTTTGTACCCGGAGAAAAAGGGAACGGGATGGGGCAGACAGCAACCCAAGCAGCAGGAACACCATTTAAGGGGTCTTTTAGGAGGTTCCAATGCTAGTTTCACCCTAATTCCTCTTAATTTAAAAAGATGATCTCTATATTTTCATTGTTGAACAAATCAGTGATATTTAATAAAAATCTCGATCATCAAAAGTAACACTATTCCTCCTCTTTATTTTTGAGTACGATCTGAGAGTAGGGGGCATGGTTTGGTCTGTGGGCTTTCCATCCCACTCAATGATGGGTGGGCAAAAACATTCCAGAACAGTGGACAAGGGCAGCATGTGTTTTGTGGGAGGTGAGGGGGCTGGGTTTGAAGCCCTTGCTTGCTCACTTATCAGCCCTGTGTGTCAGTAACGGCTCTTGGCTTCAGTTCCTTATGATACTTAGAGGGCTGTTGTGAAGATAATATAAATTAAACCATGTAAAGTACTTAGAATGGTGACCAGCACAGTCCATTAGAATATGAGATATCATTATTATTACTTGAAAAGGGTGTTGTGATCAAATTAAGATGGGATGGTATGTTAAACAGAATTCTTTACTGCAGGACTTCCAGGAGTCCTCTACAGACTACTGTGCTCTGTGACCTGCCAAAGGGAAAGTCAATGTACAGTGTTGCCCAAAGTATAGGCACTCCTTACTTAATGACCGAATTCTGGTCCTAGTTAGGTCGTTAAGCGAATTGGTTGATAAGCGTGGAGTTTAACAGCAGACGTCTTATGGTGTGTCACGGAACCATAGGGTATATATTTTTTATACTTCTCTTTTTTTTTAAGGGGGTGGGGTAGTTCCCTGAGTGAGAATCGAACTCAGGCTGCAGTGATGAGAGCACTGAAGCCTAGCCACTACACCACCAGGGAACCCCCTTAGGGTATGTATTTTTTAATAGATACCAGGTGACACCACACATACACAAAATATGTAGTCTTGTGTGACTGCAAACGCTTCATGTAGTGAATGAATACTAACCAACTGCCCAATGGAGACAAAGACTGAGAATGGGGATTCCCTGCACTAGAGAAGTGGTCCTAAGTCTGAACGGTTGTTAAATAGGAAGGATGTTAAGTGAGGAGTGGCTGTAATTTAATCATGGGATTCTTTTCTTGGGGAGAGATAGATGGGATTAGTGTTCCACATATCAACACACATTTGGACATGCTGCTCCTGAGGACAGAACTAGAAAGTGGCACAAGCCTAGGAGAGAGTCAGCTTTCCTCTGGTGCCCACAGTCACCACCTCACTAAACCAGCTTGGCCACCAGAGCTCTGAAACGGGTTCCTAGGGATCTCAGGCACTTTCCCTGTGATAGCCTAAGTCAGTCAAACATACCAAGGCAGTGTTACACCATTCATGATGCCTTTTCAGAAGGCATGGAAACGTTTTGGGAGGGCAATCGATAGGACAGCATTTCATCTGCCTACAAGGATATCACTCCTTCCATGCTTAGAGGTTGAAGCAAAATGCCACCTAGTTATTAGTTTCAACCTAATTCCTCTCAATTTAAAAACCAGCTTGAGTTCTGCCTCTGCCACTTCTGAGCTGAGTGACCTTGGACATTTTTACAGTGAAGGTATGAAAACAGTCGGCTTCCTGGGCTGTCATAATGATCAAATGGGAAAATGCAAGTGAAGAAATTCTCACACACTGTACCTGAGCGCTGCTGCTTTCACCATCACTAGAATTTTCCTAGACCATTTTATTAATATCCAACTTAACAATCTCTTACCATTCCTTTTGCCATTTTATACTGCTATTATAGCTGCATTTTAGAAATAAGTTTCTTTTATCTTCCCTGTTAGACTTCAAACTCCTTGAAAGCAAGAACCATATCTAATCTTTAATTTCCCCTTCAACCATAGAATTTACAATCCAAAACTACTATGAACACTTAATGGAAAGTCAGGGACCACGTAACCCTGGGCAGGCGCACGGGATGACTCAGGGGTGCACATGGGCTTATGCCGTAGAGTAACCAGCCTGCACATCAGACATTTGTAACGTGTTGCTCTCGAGGAATCTCATCCTCAAGGTCAGTCAGACCCCCCGCTTCCCTTCCCCGCCTGCCCTACTCACCCACGATGGAGAGGATGACTACCACGAAGTCAAAGATGTTCCAGCCGATGGTGAAGTAGTAGTGCCTCAAGGCAAACATTTTGAGCACACACTCACAGGTGAAGAAGATGACGAAGACCAGGTTAATCCAGTAGAGAATGTTCTCCATCTGCTTGCTCTGAGTATCCGTCTCCACCATCATGGTCACCATGTTAAGGCAGATGAGCATCATGATAACAATGTCAAAGGCTTGTTGAGTGACAAAATCAAAGATGATACCTTGAATTTTGTTCTGAGGGGGAGGGCAGAGAGAGGAAAAATACAAAAGGATTCACAAGAGCCTTTCCAAGCAGATAGTGGAAGTCACTCTGCTTTCTTCTTCCATAATACTAGCCAGCCTGATGCTGCTGCTCCATCAGGGTATCAGGAGCAGGGACAGACCCCACCATCAATACCACCACATAATGAGCTTTCTAAAACTGCTACTCCTCTTCTGTGTCTGTGCCACCACACACTTCCACTGCTCCTTCTTGTCTCATTTGCTGGCCATTTCTTCTCTTACTTAATCTCTTTTTTCTCTACACTTTCTCCCTGAGAGAGCTCATCTATTTCTCCTGCTTACTTAACATCGATGTACTTACGTTTTTCTAGTTTTCTTCTATTGCCCACATCTTCCCTCTGAATTCCTGTATTGCTTACTTGATACCTCTCCTTGACGACTCATAAGCATCTCAAAGTTAGTAAGTTCAAAGCAGAACTGAGTCCTTGTTCTGCCCCTCACCCAACTTGTTCCTCTCATCTCAATTATCCAGTCTGTAAGCCACAAATAGGAGGGTCGTCTTGTCTCTTTCCTCTTCCTCACCCCGCATCTAATCCAATGCAGGTCCTATTGCTTCTTTTTCCAAAAATCTAACTTAAGTTTATCCACTTCATTGAACTTCTTTTGGTTCTACTTTAGCCTAAGCGACCCTCGTCTTTCATCTGGACTTCTAGAAGATCTCTATAACTGGTCTCCCTGCTTCCTCTCTTGCCCTCTGCAATCTCCACATAGTAGCAAGTGTGATTATTTAGAAACATAAATGAATCCCATAGTTCTTCTACTTAAAAACTTTCAGTAGCTTCTCATTGGACTTACAACAAATTTCCTCTTGTTAACCTGGCTTAAAAATGCCTTTCACAGTCTGATCCTGAGCATTTCATGACCTTTACTCTAGCTCCTCAGCACCTGGCCATATTAATGATTCCTGCTTTTAGGTTCTCACTGCTTTTCCAGGCTCTCTTTCCCCAGCATTTTGGTTCCTTCTCATCCCGAGTGAGACTTTCTCTGACTACCCTATTGAAGTAGAGCCCCATCCTTAGCCTCTACTCTTCTCTGTCATGGCCCTCCAGTTAATTTTTTCTCACAACATTCCACATTTTATAATAGCTATTTGCTTATGAGGTCAGACAATTAATTTAATGACCTCATCCTAGAAAAACTGCTACATACCTCACTGCTGAGTATCACCGATGCCAAAGCAATTTTGCAACGCTTTCTGGAATGGCCATCAGAGCTGTCATCGTAACTCCTTACCGAGTTGTTTGTACATTGCTGCCAACCTAAGCGCACAGTGGCAAGTTGGTGAACTTAACTGTCACATTCTGGGTATGACGACAGCTCTGATAGCCATTCCAGAAAAAGCATTCTGAAACTGCTTTGAAGAGTAGATTAGATGCTGGCATCGGTGCACAGCTTCCCAAGGGGAGTGCTTCAAAGGTGACCGTAGTGATATTAAGCAAGAAGGTATGTAGCACTTTTACTGGGATGAGTTCGTGAACTTAATTGTCCGATCTCATACTTATTATTATCTATATACCCACTATATTACAAACTCCATGACAGTGGTGTCTAAATTTTGGTCATCGCTTTATGCTTAGTGCCTGACACACACGAGGACATCTATAACTGCAGTGAGTCTTCACTTAATAGCGATAGGTTTTGTGACTTTAAGCAAACCCACCTACAACAAAACCAATTTTACCATGGGCTAATTGATATAACCAAGAGTTAGGGTCCTATGCATCTCATCAATGTTGTTGAATTGAAGGATGTTATTGGAGGACCTGCTGTATTTGCTGAATGAGTGCCAAATTCATCACTATTAATGTTTCCTACCACACTAAGCTTTTATAGTTTAGTGTGGAAGAAAATACACGCAGCTTCCCACATGTGAAGTATTGAACAGAACTTAAGAACTGTTAATCCTCTTCCATTCTTTTTTGTTCCATTTCTATCACAGAATGGAAATTCTAACATCAAGAAACTATAAAAACAATTCACTTTCTTAAGATCTCCCTGATTTTTTTTTAAAAGTACCTAGGCACTTGAGCTGGTAATAATTTTCAAGCTTACTTTCACTTGGGAGTTTTCACCATGTTCTACAAAGCCCCAGGGCTTCCTTTCCCTCAGAATCTGGTGAGGTGAGTATGCTGGGAAGAGGGTGTGGGCTGAGTGGAGAAGATACTCTGGGATTCCCACTCGATTCAAACAAAGTAGCTCTACTTTTATTTTTGCGAATTCCATTGCCTGGTAAACTTTTAAGAGGTTTTTTGTTTTTGTTTTTGTTTTTTTTTAGTTACTTTAAATGCAAGTTACACAAGAAAGAACTTTGAACCTGACCTTTGGGAGTTGTTGTATACATGGCTTCAGGAGTGTCTCCCTCTCTGAAGCAAGAGGATAACCCTCAACAGGGGTACTGCACCATCCCAGTCCTCACATCTGTTTTACAAAAGGCTCACTCAGATCAGGAGAGGAAACCAGGACATCAGCCTCTCCGAGTTTTACCCTCTTTTGCTCCCACAAATAGCCAGAACATTACTTTAGCTTCCAGGCACGTCCTTGCAAAGACTGACGTGCTTGGTGGAGAGCTGAGAAAATAATGATCAGACCCTATCTCAACTCGTAGCAAAGAGATCAGCCTTCATTTTCACCTTCCTTCGTTAACTTTCAGTTGTCTCTTAAACCTCTCTCTTCTAAGGCCAGAGAGGTAGTTAACAATTCTCTGCCAGTTCTCTGCTGTTGCCCAAGGTAGGCTCAGAGGCAAGGTCAGTCACAAATGTTAAAAGCCATTCCATACCTTAATGCCCATTCTTCTGCCTTTCTCCTCAGATCTTGTGGACAGGACAGCTAGGAGGGGATCAGAGGGCTCAGGCAGCCCACCACTTACCCCTTCTCTTTCTTCGCAGTAACCCTACCAGTGTCTTTTTCCGTATGGGGTCTCAGTGTGTCCCAGCCTCTACAATGCACTCACCAGGGGGCGGGGAATTGGTTTCTGTGGTTTCTTTGAGCCCAGCTTTTTCATGGCATTGTAGTACTTCTTCTGTTCTTCAGTCATGAAGATGTCCTGACCTCCAAAGTAAAGGAGGGAAGAAGAGAACGAGCAATCACAACCGGCTCTCACATGCTATGGGTTCGGAACCGAAGGTTACACACTGAGAACTGAGGAAGACTCGTCCCCTTTCCTTTCCTGAGGTTACTTTAGCTAATAGTTGCCTCAGAGTGAGGTAGACCTGGACAACTATTCTAATTCAAAGAAATACCTGCTTTTGTGTTCAGCTTGGATTTTCTGAGATCTGCGAGGAAGAAAAGGACTATCCAATCACAGATTCTCAAGGAAGGGTTAAACTTGGGAGCGATGACTTTGAAGATAGTCACATCTCACTGAATCTTAAATGTGTTTTGGCCTGCTTTGACAAATTTCTAGGGAAAAAACCTATTTTAAAATCAAAAGATTGTCAAGTCCTGGCTAATGGGCCATTTATTTCTGATAATATTAAACATTTAGAAATCCTCGTATAAGAAAACAAGTTGGGAAGCTCTTTAAAGTTTGTTGGGACAGACCTGATTTATAAAATGAATGACAAGACTAATCTTTTCAACTTGCTCTGGAAAATTACTAACTGTCTGGGGTAAGTAAGGAAGTGAACTTTGTAGGAATGGTCTCTCAAATCCGTTTGCTAGTGGTACCCAGAGATGAACACGGATAGTTACAAGGCTAGACAATTTCTACTTCTCACCACAGCTACTCATCTGCCTTCCTTTTCACCCATTACTAGACCTTCTCTGACGCTGCCGCCTTCTGGCAGGAGGCCAAAACCAGTAAAAGGCCTCAGGGGTAAGACTGCCAGTAAATGTGGTAAACCACACGCTGCGAAATTCAGCCCCCAGCAGAAAGAGGCGGCTGGGGCTAATGTACCAGTCAGTGGGGCCAGTGTCACAGTGAGGTGTTACTATCGATTTTAGAAGAAAAGAGGTGTATTCTCTCTGGAGACAAGGACAGAGACATAGAGAGATAGGACTCTCATCTGGGTTGGACTCTGGCCACTGGCAATGAGGGGAGGAGACCTATCTTTTTCTTTTGTTGATTGAAGTTATCAATGATGACACCAATGAATAGGTTCAGGGTGAAGAAGGAGCCGAAGATGATGAAGATGACAAAGTAGATGTACATGTAGATGTTGTCCTCATACTTAGGCTGCTCCTCAGGCTGTCAAAGGACAGGAGAAAAAGGAAAAGAGTCAGATCCTAGCTTGGGGATCAGGTGGGTGATTCTGACCAGCCAAGGCCATCAGCCATAACTGACCACTTGAGCTGCTGAACAAGCTGGGGTCAGGGAGCCCTAGATTCTCTCTGCCTATCTCCTCCACACCGGCAGGTCCTGCCCTCAGAAGGCATTATTCCTGCCGTGAGTTTGGTGGAGAATATGCAAATCATGAGGTGAGGGGGAGGGGACGGTGTCTGCTGGGAGCCACACTTACTTCAAATCGGCACTGATGCGTAGACAGCTCCTCCGGGGCCAGGCTAAAATAAAGAGCCTGACTACCTGGAGTCAGTGTAAAAAAGTGATGACTTGCTGAGAGGTGGAACGTGCCTTATAATCAACAAAACAAGCAATAAATGTTCTAACCCTCCCTCTCTTTCTTCATGAGAGCCACCATGCTGCTTGCTTTCTATCCACCTAAGAAGGTTGTCGTTTCACCAGGTATATCCTTACCTTTCGGGAATCTACAGCTGCATACATGATGTCCATCCAGCCTTTGAAGGTTGCCTGGCAAACAGAGTCAGTCATTAGACTGTGCCTGTTAGTGGGTGGGCGGGAGTCTAAGCAGGGGTCCAAGAGGCCAGACAGGGAGTTTGGATGCAGCCTCACGTGGACATAGAATTTTCTGTTTACTAATACAGGTCCCAAGGGAGCTCTGACTAAGTTCCTGAAAATAACATCAAAGTTTGGTAGAGAAACATGCTGACAACATTAACTGGATCAATACTTTTACAAGAGGTCTTTTTAAAACGGGCCTGAGAAGGCTGCCTAAAGCTGGGGCAAATTCCATTTCGGAATGAGTGGCAGGAATCTGCCGAGGGTACTTAGAACTTAGCCCTCCACTGAGGAGTTATTTTTGAAAAAGGTATTAAACAAGCAGTGGGGGTCTGGAAAATTCATAGTTGCCTTAAAAAACACCCCGGCAACACAAGGTCAGAACTTTTCCCTTACTAATACATACATGTTGAGCCCATGGTAGTAGCTATGCTGGCCTCATCCTATGTAGCCATTTCCCAATTCTAGTCCTCAGTATATCTAGCCTGATTTTGTAAACAAATCTGGGTAACTAATTAAATTTTTCCATGTTTTATTTACATGCTATTTATGTTTTATTTACTCAACCAGATTCTAAGTTTTTTCAGGGCATGGGCAGTTCCTTATTAATCTTATGGCTCTAGTAATGCCAAACATAGCACCTTGCATGTGGTGGGGACTCTGAACAGAATGATTGACTGGCTGGTTGATGTGCATTGGTCTCCTGGAGCTGCTCCAATTCAGATTCAATTTATGGGTCCAATTCCTTGAACTGGGATAGAACAACGAAAGAGCTTCGAAGTAGGATAAACCACTGCTCATTCCATTAATTTTGCCTCCTCCTATTAGCTGATAGTAAGTGCTTAATATGTAAGGTCAAGTTGAGAGCTTCACCTGCATTACTGCATTTAATACTCCCAACAATGGAAATATTATATTATACTCCCAGCAATGGAAATATTATACATAATAGCAAATACCATTAATAAAGCACTGCTATGTGCCAGACACTGTGCTAAGAAATTTTAGTAAATTATCACAAATCCTCTTTATAACCAGGCAAGGTGCTATCTACATTTATGTGGTGAAGAAACAGACTCAGGGAGGCTAAGTAATCTGTCCAAGATAACATAGTCAATAACTATGAGTATGGTTCGAACCTACATCTATCTGATTCCACAGTCTAGGAGCTTTCATTGCATCACAATCTTGTCAAATACTCCAAAACAATGTCGTGAGAGGAAGATAAAAGTAGGCATAATGGAATGCTAATTAATTAAAATAAATCCTTTCTTCCTCTGATACATGGAGACCTTTCTCTGGGGTTGACATGAGTGGCAGCATCATAGCATTGCCATAGCCTTTTCTTTAAATAGCTTTAGTGTAGTTGTTACGTAGAATTGTTCTGTTCCACCCAAATTTCTTTTTTTTGGGGGGAGGGGGGGTCTAGGCACTTATCTTCTTTATTTTTTCTCTTTAACTACATACTCTGTCCTAGAGAAAGAAGGTACTCTCTTTGCGACTTTAAGATGCTGCAGAATTTGTATTTGCTGCTGAGCTTCTGAGCCGTGAGATCCCCTGAGTGAGGTCTTGGAGAGGTCAGAGTGTTCAGGAAAGGTGTCTTCCTGGAGCTGGTTTGGGAAATGACACATGCTTAACACAGGTCTGTGTGACCCATTAAGAATAATCCTGATTCTGGAAGGAGGGCTGAGAAGGGACCAAGTGAGATTTCTGCTCCCCATCTGAATTGCACAGAACTGAAAAAACCAAAACAAGGCAACACTTACCACCTGGAGAAGCGCCAGGTATCCCGCCCCGACGTTGTCAAAGTTGATCTTCACATTCTTCCATCTGATCTCCGTATTGTTCCCCTCCATGAGCTTCTCACACTCAGTTTTATTGTTGACTATTTCAATTTCAAATCGGATTTCAGAAGTCTCGTTAAAGCAGTAGTGGTACTTCCCCGCAAACAGGTTCACTCCCATGATGCTGAAAATCAGCCAGAAGATGAGACACACCAGCAGCACATTCATGATGGAGGGGATGGCGCCCACCAAGGCATTCACCACCACCTGCGTTGGAAGGGGAGGGTGCTGAGTGCTGGAAGGACGGTCAAGCACACGTTGTTGCTTTCCAGGAGGGGAATGACACTGTGTGGCCTGTTCTGAGTATAGAAACATGGTCCTTTTGGAATTAAGGTAATTGGACAGATCCACAGGTAGGACCACAATTTTCTAAATCTATAAAACATACTTTGAGGAATTCTAATAAATTATATATTTATTTTTATGTAATGCATATCCCTTGCCCAAACTGACCTAGGTTTTCTCTCCTAGGTACCAACCTGGACCAAAAAAATTTAGTCCAATCTCTCTCCTCACCAACTCATAAAATATGCCCCATGGGAAATTCTGAGAGATCTCAAGCTCACCAGTTGCCTTTCAACAGACATTCCCCTTCTGCAAAATAAGGTATGATTGTTCAAAATCACAGAGAACCACGTGTTGGGGTTGGCAGTGAATCAGTCAACGATACATAAAGTCTCTTTTATGACTATGCAAGGCCAGTTATCTTATTTCAGGCAATAGCTGAGCATGCATACTTTGCAGGCTCAAGAAAAAAAAAGCTATATTCCCTCTACCAAACAGTATAAAATAAATTAATAGATGTGTTTTTCATACATAATTAATTGTTCGTTAGCTTATTCCACCCCCTGACTTTGTAGGCTTCTAAATCTCAGAGTCACCATTTGCTTGGCTAAGGCTAATGTCTCTGCTCAGTCCCGAGCCTGACCTGACCCTCACACTGCACTAGAAATAGGAATGATAAGGTTTTTTGGAGCATTTTGGGTTAGGTCACTGCTTTTAAAACCCCCAAATTGCCATATTATTAAAAATCACTGACTACAATAAGCTCAGGACTGGGGGCAAAAAGCAAAGGAAAAATAAAACCCTTCAAGAATCAAGGTTTCTGGGTTGTTATAAACTTTAATTTTGCTTCACACTATAGGTGAGAGTAGCTAGACAACACTTCCCCTACGGCAGTAGTTTTCACTAGAGGACTTCAAAGTGCTTACGAACACAGCATTTCAGAGGGCAGGGCAAAAACAAGGCTGTGTTCATTTCTGCCCTGATTCTCCTTTGCTGTTGTCTTAAAGTGGGACTGCTAAGGTCCAGAAAGGTGACCCTAAAATGGGAAGAATGCTTCTGCCTTTTTCTGGTATCCTAGGAGAATTAACTGAGTTAAAACAGAGACAATGGATATAAATAAAGTCTTCTACTGTTTTGATAGAAGGAGGTGACAAGTATCACCACATCCCTACAGTTTTTCAGTGCAGGGAAGAGACTAGCACAGCACCCACAGGGCCAAAAGGGCCATGTCACAGAAGCAACGCCAGGGGGCAGCTCTGGGCTCTAAGTTGAGCCAGAGTTGGGTTCAGGTCTTCTGTTTGTCTTACACTGCAGTGTCACTATTGGAAAACATGGTTGAGAATAGCTGTCTACTTTGTCCTATGTAAAAATGGCAATGATATTCTGCTAAGGAGTCACCCTTCCTTAGATTAAAATATAAGATTTGTGTTTCTCCAATTCATATATGAAAGCCTTTATATTGAGAGGCAGTTATGTCTTAATTTGTAGACCAAGAAATCTCTTCTAGATCTAATAGTTCTGTCATTAGTATAAAATTATTGTATTTCAACTATTCATTACTTGGAGCAAGGAAAGCCAGGCTATCTGAAATCTGAAAAATCCTCAATGTTATTTTTTGGAGAATGATATTCCTATTTACTTGTCACCAGATGTGTCAGGTGATCAGATTTGAATTTTATCTCCTCATTTTACAGTTGCTCACCCTTTGGTGGGAGCACCAGAAAGCAATGGGGTGTGTGGAAGAGCAGGCAAAAGGAGTGTAGGGTGATCCACAAGAGGAATCATGTCTCAAAAGGTAAGAGTATAGATTCTGTAAAGATCCAAAGCTCAGGCCTATGGACAGCATTTTGCAGCAGAACTCAGGTGAGAAAGATCATGACCTTCTGTTAGATCAACACAAGTAGGCCCCAAAAGATCTGAAACCTAGAAATGTCGTTTTTAATATCAAGTCAGTATCTACCTCTTCTAGGAACTTTTCTGATTATCTTAACCCAGTCAACCCTGCTCTGCATAGATAGTGTCTATGTGCTACAAATAAATATGGGGTGATATTTACAGCAGGAAAGAATAATTAGCTAATTGCCTAAATGATCTCTTCACATTAATATGTTCGTAGATCAGTAAAAAAAAATCAATACAAAAAAGTATGTACTAAGCCTTATTATTCTCTGATATGTATAACAAAAAATCCTACAAAATCCAATGTACTTATAAGATGTAAATGTATTTTCATTTACTAATCATAACCAAAGAGAAACTTCTTACCTTAGTTTATGACTAAAACAGTAAACAAAGTTAATGAAATTTACTAGTAATTCTTCCTTGTTATAGACAGTAGCTGATAAGCTGCAATATGTTAAACAGAAATTGTTTAACTATGCTCCATATATAATTGTCATTGAGCTGACATTCTCAGCAAAGGGTAAGAAACCATGCTTTCTTATTTTGAACTCTCACACTATATAGATATATTATAAATGCTAATTCAAGTCACTTACTAAATTGGATCTCCTCTTCTGTTCTCTAATAACTCGTTATTCTGCATTGCTTTTAGTTATGAGGCAATTTCATTATTTTAAAAAACTAGGTAGAGAAGTATCACTCAAAGCTAGGTTCCAGCAATCTGTAAAAAGGTATTTTTTTTCAGTGGAGGTTTATACTTAGTGATTGATACAAATCTCATTTAAGTGATGAGAAATTCCAATGATACTAAAGCTTATGGCGTTTTTGTCTTCTCTATAATGCCGAGAACATTACTGCAAATTAAATACTTTAAAAACTTCCAAATAGCTTTTCATATCTGGCAGAGGGAACATGGCTTTAATGGACAACTATGGACTGACAATCAACAAAAATGCATGCATGTGTCATAGCATTACTATTATATACCCTCAAAAATTTAATAGCATAGCAACAGCTTTAAGTGAAGAGTACTATGGAGGAGAGAAAAGCAAAGAACTACATTAAGTATTCCTTTGCTGATAGCATGAGTGTTTCAATTTTCGGGTCTTTGGTTTGAGGAAGAAGAGAGAAAGAGCCTAAAGTCTGGCCCCAGGGCAGGCTAGGGCCATGTGTTTCCTGTCAAGTGAAGGTCTGAGCCTATCGTTGGAGCAGCACAGTGACAGTTGAGTCCATCTCCATTGATGGTATTCAATTCTTAAAGATTTCTTGTTTAACATCTTCTAAGGGTAATCTCTCAAGTGCTGACATACATAAGAACCCAAACCATGGGATCAAAAACATATGTCCCCATAGAAAAATAACATTCAAGTACAATGTGTGTACCTAATTCTATTACCAAGAAGTTACTATCAACTTAGGCAAATGCAATCTTTTCTTCTTGCAGTTATTCTTCCACAGAAGGGCTGGGAAACTGTGTGGTACAGGAATAGATCCTAAGCCCTTTCCACCTGCTCAGCCCGAAGTGGTCAGTGCTGTTGGTCGAAGTCAACCAGATGAGGTGACACACCTAATACCAGAGCTTCCCTTACTAAAACATTTGTTTGAAATCCCGGATTTGGGCTCAAACTTGTTCCTGCCCATATTTTCTCATTTGAGAAAACCTTGATGTTGAGGTTTCACTTTCTAATCCTTTTAAAATAAAACCCCCTACTGTTCTGATCACCCATTCTGGATCTCTGGCCTCCTAAACTACTTGAAAAGTTGACAAGTAAGTTTTTGGGAGTGCAAAGAGTCCAGGAAAGGTGACAAGAGAAGGAGCAAAAGGGAAGAGGTGTGGCCACCAAAAGGGCTCCTGTGTCCAGGTTATTCAAATAAAGTCCTCACGAGCAGGCTAGCACCAGCTGGTCAGTCAGGACTAGTTCTGCCACAGCAACAGGACTGGCAGTAATGAGCATCCACACTGAGAAAGTTAGTAACAAGTGTCAGCTGGGCATTTTTCCCTGGGCTTTCCTCAGGTATTACTAGTCTCATTTTAGGAGAAATAGGACTGCTGGTGGGGAGTGTGGAGGATCACTGGGCTTACAGTGTTGCAAATATTGTCCTGAACAGACTTCTTTTAATCCAGTGTTTTTCAGTCACCAACATGAATTTTCAATTCTATAACAAAACTAGTATGATTTATTTAAAAAAATTTAACTAATCCCTTCTGATAAAAGTGGGAAGGTGAGGGAGGAGGGAGAGCATTTTGATCTTATTTTCAAAGACACCATGGCCAACTAAAACACTGAGTCCTTTGCAGTATACTCTCTCCCTAAATTTAGCCTGAGCATAACAACAACCTTACTGCACACATTTTGAAATCTCTCCTATCTGTGGGAGAAAGAGTTAGAACCCCAAGTTTTTGTTTTGCTTTTTAAATTAAATGTATGCTGCTGTGGAAGTGACCTTCCTGCAGATGGCTTCGGGTGGGCTGCAGGAAGCTTATATTTAGTAAACCAAACTGTGACTGTGCTACAGAAGAAAATACAAAATTGTTGCAAGAAGCATTTGTCTAAATAAACTAAAATAATAAAATAACCGAGTCCCAATGAGATTTTCATCTTTCTGTACAACTGTAGATGTGTCCTCATGGACCAGGGACCAGCTCATCTATGAGGAATGAATGAAGCAGCACTGTCCCGGGATCGAGTTTCTCCAGTTAGTCTTGCTTCATTTGGACTACTGCAAGTTTAATTTTTATTCCTACATTTGTATATTTGCACATTTAAAAATATGCAAATCTTCTGATTTGCTCTCCTGCATATATTCAACATCTAAGTTGAAATGAGTTTTCTTGGTCTTGTTAAGTGTAACAGACCTCTCTGATTACCACAGGACAACTAATACCACCAAAAGCCAGCTGTCCTCTTGATTTTAGGAAATTTATGTTTCAGTGTGTGTGCGTACATGTGCACACATGCACAATTCTTTAAATCAACAGACAACAAAAAGGCACCAAAAGAAGGAGCCTTATTTCAATGTTGGCAGGATGACAGCGCCTTGCACTGTTTGGATCTGGGTGGAGTTTCACCAAAGCAGGAATAGCAGATGTCAAGAAATTTCAGAACTAGCTGATACTCATCTAGCATTGTACCTGACTGTTAGTTTGACAGTAAGATAGGGGATCACACAGCGTGGGCAGAGGGAAAGGGTAAGGAGGAAAGCTTTGCTATAGACAGAGGCTGCCAGTCCTTATGGGACTGGGCTGAGAACAACAAGGTGCAATAAGAGGAATCAGAATAGAAAGAAAGCATTTCTCTCCCCAGGGCCATGCCAAATTCTGCTTCAACCCCCATTCCAGGCCTGCCATCATGTCTTCAAGCCTCTTGTCAACTGCTTTCTCAGTGACTACAAGGCCACTATCCCCACCTGGCTGATGGCCCTACACAACACTCTCCCTGCCTGTGGCCTCTGCTTTTCAGTGGGTCTCTGGGTTACAATTCCCCTTCTTTGCACCTGGTGATTCTCCCTATTAAATCAACAGCCCAGAAAGCCACCCCAAGTGCTATAGGTAAGCCAGGCCACATGAGAATAGCCAATGTTAACATGTTCTGCGATGGCATGTTGTTGGGGGTGGGCCCAATATTAATGTGATGAGGCAGCTTAATGCAACTCCCCTCGCACGGAGCAGGTACGGGGGAGAGAGTGGAGGATCAAATAGCAGCTGCATCACAGAGTTTGTGCCTGAATGATCTTTCCACCACGTGATCAGTTCTAGCATGCTTAAACAGTTTCCATTGGCATGCAGAAGGATCAGCTGCTCTTAGTATCTTACCCTCATCCCTTCAAATCGTGATAAGGCTCTTAAGGGTCTCAAAGCTCTTAGGGTCCTAAGGGACTTTATGGCACCTAGTTCCGAGTAGCCCAGGGCATTAGCTATAAGGCTGACTAAAGAGACCTACACGGAAACAGAAGAGAAAAACAAAAAAGAAACAAAACAAAACAAAAAAGGAAAAAAAAAAAAAAAGAAAACAGAGGTTCCAGAGTGTTAGAACAGAGCCCCTAGCACTGATTATACAGGTTGGGGCCCCCCAGGTAGAGGAAGTGGGTAACACCAGCTGCCTACTTCAACTTGGACTCAAACGACCTGGAAGGAAAGGTGGTTGAGAGGCAGAAGAGAAAACACAAAGGGAAGAGGAGATCGAGAGAAGGCGGCAGACAGACAGACAAGTTGGAAACGGGCAGAGGCTGACAGGAGAGGGAGAAAATGAGGAAGTTCCATTGGAAGGAGAGGAGCCTGAACAGATGACAAAAACCTTACCCTCGCCCTTTACAGTCTCTGCAGGTCCCAGAAGTTCCCATTAAATTAAGCCAGACAAATTTAATGGTACCTATGAAAAAGAATACAGATAAATACACACACTCCACACAAGCGGCCCCCTCCTCAGCTCATTCACCAGGGATTTCCAACAGGGACAAGCTCTCTTACTCCTGGGTGACAAGAAACCATTCGTCTGGGAATGTGATGAGTCATTACATCAACAAAGGGAAACATTCAATAAGTACCACAGCTGACTTTGCAATTCCCATAAAAAAAGAACCAAACTAAGACTTCTTGACAGAATTCTGAGCCCATGAGGACTCACTTAAGTAATTCTGCTTCTCACATTTAGCTATTATACTAATCCTGCCACGTTTTAACGCTAACGCTGACTCTTTCATGCCAACACTAAACTGAGAATGTGGGTATAGGTCTGGACAGTTGCATCCGTACTCCTCTTTACAATCCCCATTCTTTCTATCCAGAGCAGCCCAAAACATATTGGCCTCAGGCCTGTTCCTTCCACGACAACCTTTTATTTTCTCATCATTAGAGTAACAGCTGGAAGGGTTCCTGGAAGAATTTTAAAAACTTATTTTATAGATGAGGAAACTGAGACCTAGATACCCATTACACAAGAACTTGCCCAGTGCCACATCAGCAGTTCTAGAGTCAGAATTAAGACCTAAACTCCTGCTTCCCAGGCCAGAGCTCCTTCTTCTACGGACAGACCACATCCCCTACTGGCAGGATAGATGCCAATATTCCAGTAGAGGATCACAGGTATCGGAACAATCGAGTTGAATAAAGGGGCACACTGAGGAGAATTCTGAAGGTTTCTAGGCCTAGAGTCATGGTCAAATGCTTTCCTGCTCTTCCAGAGGAAAACCCACCTGTTCTACCAGAGCCTCAGGGCAGTTACCACGAGGATCCCTTAACACTGGATACTAACTATGCCGAGGACTGCACCTGACCTGAGACCTCCTAGGATGTTTGAGCTCAGGAATTCTTAGAGCAGTCTTTCCCTTATTCTGGGATAGGTTAAGATGTTCCTTATCTAGAACACAGAAGCACCAGTCAATCATTTTCTTTTAGTACATCATTATCAATAAGAATCTATATGCAGATATCTTTTGCCTACCATTGTCAAGTACAGCTAACTCTTAAACACAAATAACCTAAAACTGCCAGATACTTAGTGAGACCTTACTAGGTACATGTGAAGGTAAGCTGTCCTACCTCAACCAAGTACCTGAATTCTAAATACCCCTGATCAGCTTTGTGCTATGAAACTACGCCAGGTAAAGACTGCAAAAAACTAAGTTTTGAAGGGCTATAGGCCCCCAACAAAGCAAGAAGATCCCGAGCTCTCTGGGGGTGGTAGTGAAGGCAATTTATCTGATAACAAATAGGCCTAACATGGGGAGGAGGAGGTACAGGTGCCAAGCCAGAGGCTGGCTCTGAACACTGGGCATAATCTATACTTGACTGATCAATCTGGCCCGAATCTCCCAAGACAGGATCAATAAGGATCCTATCTGGGTTAGTCCTTAGTAGCTGAGGACTTTATTATAATCCTTGGAGCCTCCATGTTAAACTCCCACTGAAGATAACCAAAACATTGCTTAAAGTATGCTTTCAGGAAAGAGTCAAACCTCAAAAAGAAAAAGGAGCCAAGAAGTCAAAATTCAGGCTATCTATGGCTGCCATGACAGAAACAAGAGGAAGACACTGGGTGCCTTTTTCAAAACGATGTGAACGTGTTAAAACGATGTTTTCTGTAGTCTGAATTCAGGATGAGGTGCGTGGCCTCCGGAAGTCCCCATCCCGGGAACCGATACGCTGGCTAACCTCCCAAAAGGGTGGGGCAGACGTGCCTAGGGAAAAGATGATGGACTTCTCTGACAGGACAGGCTCTCCAGTGCAGCCAAGGACCTGAGCAAAATAAAACGCAGTCTCTGTTTGAGAACTCACATGGCTTATAAGTAAAGAGAATTAACCTCACAAGTGGTCAGGATTATCCCACGATTCTAAAAAGTGCTCTTCGCAGCTTTAAGGAGCAATGAGGAAGAGTGAGTACTTATTAGGGAAACAAACATGGTGATGAATATAACAGATTCAGACATCAATCACCAGTGGATGAAATGGTAGGAAGAAAGTCTCTCAGAGAGGGTGCTAACTTCGAACCTAAAATTTACATTGCCAGATGTTCTAAAATGCCAAGGGCATTAGACATTTTACCCAAAAGGACAGCAAAAACTTTGATAGTTCCACCTGCCCAGGTGTCAGTCTAAGCCTATTCTCCATCCACAACTCAAAGGTGGCAACCAGTGCAGTCATGGTTCAGACTGGGGGGACTATCCCTATTTAGCTGTGGTTACCTGTGTGTATCTCATCTTTTCAGGTCCCTAGATAGAAGTGCCCATGTCTTCTACTCTCTGTATCTCCCACAGCTGGCAACGGGCTTTGCAAATTGTAGGTGCTCAATAAACATTTGGTATGTGAAGACTAAATGAACTGTTCTAAGAGAAGTCAACAGAAGGCAGGGCCCTGGGGCCTTGTTCCCAAAATTCTGGATCACCACCAGCCTGGAACCAGCCTGGAACCAGGGCAGCCCAGCAAGCCAGTGTAAGCTCCCCAGGGGCTGGAGCATGCCTGCCTGTCCTATGTGACTTCCTATAGCTTCAGGGACAATTTTACACCAAGAATGGAACTTGATTTATATTTGTTTACTAATAAATGGTACAGAGGGGTTCTCAGGAGCCCCTGTCAGGTCCCATGGCAATGTAAAAAGCCAGCAACTCTCAAAAGCTGGGGGGATTCATGGATTATTGTTAGTTGGTGACATGCCTGTCTCAGGCTTTTTATTTCCCTGCCACCTAGTATAAAAAATGTTAAAAATGTTTACTAAATAAATGGTGATGTATGGGCCTGTTAATGCTTTTAGCAGCTTATTGGGTACCAGAGGGGTGTGGGATACCTGATCAATAAATATCCACGCATTCTAGGATTACTCAACCCAGAGAGAAGAGGAAGACTATAGTTCAGGATAGGGTAGACAATGGAGGCAAAACTCATGGTGGGGGAGATTTGGTCCAAATCACAGCTTCCCTAGGGCCGCTGGGAGTGTGGCAGTGGACGTATCCATATGACTTCTTGGAAGGTCCAGAAGATGAAGGGTTTTTAGGACTCCCATACATGCTCTACCTGACTCTAAGTGGTCCTAAGGAATTATGGTAAAATGAAGACTCTATGCCACTTCCCTGTTTTCTAGAAAGAGAGCTGGCCCAGTGTCACTTTAGTTCTCTGCGCCTTATCCCAAGCCCATTTCTTAATTTTTAGAGTGCAAGTTTCCATTTGTGGGAGGTAGAAGCCCTTCCCAAGATGCTATCAACAAGTACTGCAGGGAGTACTGAAACTTCTTGCTAGGAAGGTCTCAGGCTGGCACCCTCCAGGGCAGTACCCATTTGGTTCACTTTAAGGGCAGAGGTGACCTCCTCATGTCATTTAGGTGTCTTCCCAAAGGCTTGCTTTTTGAAATGCAGAATGCAAATGGGAGCATAGTGACAGCTCTTGGAAGGAGTTATTGATCATGGAAGTTGTGGACACAGTATTGGGAAAGAAACGCATTCACAGAGCAGAGATCATTGCTGCTGCAGTGTGCTGGGCTCCTGTTATCTGAGGCTGAGATTTCCATGCTACTCTATTCTAGGTCCTAGAAGCATTCTCCAGGTAGTTTGCCATACAGCCAACAAAACCTGTATTCTAAAACTATCAACCCAGCCTCCGAACACTCTCCTTTCTAGGTACTTCTCAACCCTCGGCAGAAACTCAATTCTGCACAGGCCCTGGTCCTGCAATTCTCGGTTACCCTTTCTCTCAAATGCTGATTTGACTGAAAGAAGAAAGCTTTAGTTATTACACAGATTAAGAGACAATCACCATGGTTAGAAAAGTCAAGAAACAAGTGCTGATGGGGTGAGAAATAGTTACAGATGATGCAGCTGCCACCCTGAAAAATAACACGAGATGTAATGGCCACCAAGCCTTGGAGATGGTCTCGGAACCTGGAGGAAGAAAGATTTTCTTAAGTTTGATCTTCACCGTGGCTATGGCAATGTATGGGATGAGGGGACTTTATTTTGGTGTGAGCTCCCCCTCTCCCTGACAGACTAACTTGTTCAGATCAGTCTGGTGTGAAGTCTGAGTTGGATGAAAGTGTTTGTGGGAACAGTCAGCAGGGAGTCTACGAGATCGGCAGCCCCCTGCCCCCAACACCTGCATCCCAGCAGCACCCACCTCATTCTCTCACCCCTCTCCTGGTAGACATCCTGTTGCTTCCCATTCCCAGCCTAACAGCAAGGGGCTTGGACACCATTCCACTTCCCATTCCTAATCTCGGAATCGTTTAAACCAAACCACCAGGGTAAAGAGAGGTTAGTTAGTCCCTGGAGCAAAAGCAGGGACTTCAGAGCCCCTGTTTCAGGGTTAAGATCTGTCTGCTCTGAAAGGAACTTTACCCAGATCTATATCTCATCTTATACCCTGGGCCCCAGGCAACTCCAGCCCTTAGAGGAAGAAAAATCCCTGCTTTTGTTTTCCTGCTCGGAAGGGTGGGAAGTAGAAAGTAAGACACGTACAGCTACTATGAGGAAGTCCAGCCAGCACCAGGCATTGGTGAAGAACTTGACAAAGCCATAGGCTGTCCACTTGAGCAACATCTCCAGGATGAAGATGTAGGTGAAGACTTTGTCAGCATACTCCAGGATGGTGCGAATGGTCTTCCTCTGCTCAACGTAGATGTCCTCGAAGGCCTGAAAGAGAGGCAGTAGCTGTCCGCAGTGCCTGATGGTAGACAAGCACCATCGGCAGGCAGCACTGCCATCCTAGGCACCCCTCCCACCTGTGGGTGGTCTACCATTAGCTTCATTTCCCTTTCACTTTACTCCCCAGCTATACATGGCTTTTTAAAAAAAAAGTTTTATTGAGATATACTATACAACTCAGCTATTTAACGTGTACCATTCAATAGCTTTTAGGACAGAGCTGTGCATCCACCATCACAATAAATTTTAGAACACTTTCATTACCCCAAAAAGAAAGCCCACATCCTCTAGCTATCACCCTCTAGCCTGTCTCTCCCTACTCCTAGGCAACCACTAATCTACCTTCTACCTCTTCATATTTGTTTATTCTGGACATTCTGTATAAATGAAATCATACCATATGTGGCCCCTTATAACTGGCTTCTTTAATTTAGCATAATATTCTCAAAGTCCATCCGTGTTACAGCACACATCAGTACTTCGCTTCTTTTTGTGGATGGATAATATTCCAGTGTCTGGCTATACCACATTTTGTTTACCCCTCCTCGCTTGATGGACATGAGTGTCGTTGCTATTTTTTGGCTATCCTGGCCAATGCTGCTATGAACGTTTGTGTCCAGTTTTTATGTGGACATGTTTTCTTTCCCCAGGGCACATACCCAGGAATGGAATTGCTGGATCATATAGTAACTCTGTTTAATTTTTTGAGGACCTGCTCAACTGTCTTCCAAAGCCGTTGCTCCCTCTTACTTTGCACCAGCAGTATAAGAGGGTGCCTTCTCCACCTCCTTGCCAGTACTGTATGTGCTCATACGAAAATGTTTTTCTCCTTTCAGCCCCTGACATCACAGATACAGGTGGAGGGTCAGGAGGATGGCAGATACTTAGGTGAAAAAAATCTTCATACTACTCGCTTTCTCTGGAATTCCTGAATGAGAGAATTCCCTGATATGAAGGTATGAGCATCCCCACGTGCAGAGTGGTGGACTGTACACGTGTGGTTCTCAGAGAAGAGAATTCCTAAAGCATGAAAAAATACCTGCAAGTGGGAAAAAAGTTACCCGTTATGCAACGGGAGGTCCCTGCTCTGAGCAATTCCAGAAGGAAGGACAGAATGGGGCTTCCAAAGTGGAGGCACATGGACATCAGGGGCCCCAGTTTCAGCACTGGGCAGTAGGGACAGGGGTCATGGGTCCACAGTCCTTCTCAGGGTCTTGGTACAAATAAACCCCCTCTCCATGTCGTTTCCCCTTAACTCCATTTGTGGAAATCCATTCTGTAAGCCAACATACGTGAGATGCCTAAGGTCAATCTTCATGTCACTGGAGGCTCGAATCTTCTCCCTCTCAGGTCTCATCACAACTACATTCTAGTCCTTTCTTGGATATTTTAACTGTGGCTTCACTCTACTGGTCTTGAGTTTCCTGCCTACTCATGGACTGAGCCACATATCCCATCATGATAAATAAAATTGTCAAAGATGAGCAGTAGAGAAAGTTCCAAACATTTATTTCACTCCTGCTTTTATTTTTGTGGAGATGGGAAAGGAGACGAACAAAAGGGTGGGGCATACTCTCTGTTATATGGGGTTTCTGGGCACGGGGTTGGAAGAATGAGAATGACAACAACAACAGAACACCTTTCCCCAACCACTGGCCTTCGTCGGACTCTCCCTTTCCTCGAAGGCAGAGACCAGACTGTCCCCTTGGTGCCTCCAGGGCCTCAGGAAGCATGGCTGAATGCCTGGTGAAGCATCATTGACTCAGGGATGGGCAGGACAGTGGCTCCCCTCCACTCAGACCAGGGACACCAGGACATCTTTTTTTTTTTTTTTGCCTCCTGCTTTAGGGCTGACACTTTCCTGTATAAACTTGGTCCTCTACATCCTTGGGCTCTTCTTTATCACATATTACTGCCTGTCTCAGCTTCTGTAAGTCTCCTACCCTATATACCAGCAAAACTTCTCAAGTCACTGGTGGGATCTTTAACACCAGATGTGGGGTTTCTCCCTTATTATTTTTTTGTTCCAGATTAAGCTTTAATTCCACACCTATATGAGTGTGCCTACCTTCTTTAAAAACATTTCAAAATTCTGCATTCTCCACCTTTTCCTTAATTAAAAGAAAGAAAATGTATAGTGTCTCTAGTTCCTGCTGTCCTCAAATTTAGTCAAATTAGGAAAAGCTCCTTCACCCCAGACCCTGTCTAGGTCTCCTCAGTAACAATCCAGCTACAAGTGAAAGCAAATGCTAAGATAATTAGTCCTAGCAGGGGAGGAGCCTGTTGTAAACCTCACGGACTGCTGTGCACTTACAACCATGTAAATACAAATAACCTGCGTACCCCAGACCTGGCTCTAAATATTTGCTCATGCCATGGGTTCTCCAAATCCAGTTGGGCGTGAGGAAAGAGTCCTGGAGGAACATCACCTCCCTTATACCTTGGGCAACCGAAAAGTCAAGAGCAAGAGATTTGGAGTGGCAGGTGAGAAAGGGAAATTTATTTTAGGAAGTTGCTTAGAATGGGGAAAACCAAGCAGTGAAGACACTTGAAAATTTGTATTCTCATCCTGATGAAAAGGGGGTTGTAGGCTTGAGAGGGATCGTGTTGAGTCTAAAGAAGATTAGGATGTCAACAAGTGTAAATTCTAATCCCAAAGGCTCAACACACCAGCCCAAAGCACTTCAGAAGGCCATATTTGTGTTCTCAGAGAAACTGGTTTTGTGCCCCCTCCAGCCTTTCCCACTAGTTCCTGCAAACCCATCCCCAGCCAATCCCTCATTATATTCTCCCCTGGACCTCACCAGGGCGCCACTGCTGAGCAGAATCATGAAGATGATGAAGGTCTCAAACCAATTGTGCTCCACGATGAGGAAGCAGGTTTTCCTCAGGATCCACCAAGACTTGCCTAGCCCTTCTTCAATGTTGACCTGGCAGCACTTGAATCGCTGGACACAACCTGGCACCAGTGGAAGAGGCAGGTCAGACCGTGGGAGCATGCCCTACCCAGCCCTGCCCTCTCCTCCACCTCCCAGGCCCCATCTGGTGCTGCCCCACCACACAGCTAGGAGAGGCTGAATCAGAATGTTTGATTCAGAAATGGAGGGGGTGGCAGGGCTGGGGCTATGCTGCAAGGCTACCAGGACCCTCTGGAGTTGGAAAGATGTCCTATAAGAAGCACTGAGGGAGGAGAGAAGAGAAGTCAGGAAGCAGACACAGCAGTGACAGAATAGGCCTCTCTAATGAGAGCTTTTAGGCTGATGCCAAGAGAAAGTGGACAAAGAAAAGTCTGAGAATAGTTTGGTAGGGAAAACAGTATTAGCTGCCCTCAGAATGATTAAGTGCGGGACAGTGTTCTTGAAGATAGCCACTGAATTCCCCACCCTCTCATCCAACCACTCCCCCTGGCAGGAATCTGTCTGTGGCAGTGCAAGTACCACGTGTCCGGCCCCTCCCTTCAGCCGCGCACCTTCTGTGAAGCAAGCATCTGGGTCCAAGTACTCCTCAGGCTGCTCCACAGGGACTTCTTCTACTTCTGGTTTGATATCAATGGTGCTTCCTTCAGAGGAGCTAGTATCATCCAGTTTCTAGATTTGCAAGAAAAAGGGAGATCAAATGACTCTGCGGCAGTATGTCCACTCTACACTGACAACTCCACCTCTGGTATGGATGATGTACTAGCTATAATTCTTCTCTACAATTTTTATTACAAACTCATCCAAGTCATGACAGGCAAACAGTTATTACAGGGCCATCGAAACTCTGTCAGGATGGGGTGTAACATTAAACCCCACTCACAGAAGACAGTGATTCACACTGACAAAATGTGGTTGTAGACTGGTCTAAGGGATACAGCTCAAACAGCTTAATGGCAGGAAGTACTTCAGCCTCTGACCTGGATGATCTAGAAGTGATGAAGACAGATCCAGGAGCATCATAGGAATCTAGGTCATGTAGGGAAGGACTAGAATGGCGGTCAGCTGGCTATTCCAGAACCACACCTATCACTGTACCAGTTCCTAGAGCTGGTAGAGCCCTGTTTGCTCTCACATGGGATCAAGGTTGGTTTCAAGTCTGGGACCTTACATCCTTGCTGCCTTCAGGATCTGACTCGCTGCTCACATCCTCTGTGTTGACATTCTCGAAATCAGACTCGCCTACGGCAATAGGCACCCGCACAGTCAAGTTGGGATTGTTGATGAAGGACATGTGGTCCTCGTCAATGATGTACTTCTCCACGCTGCTGCCAATGCCACTGGTGGTGCCGTTGCCATTCTTCTGGAAATCACCATTCCGGTGGATGTCTGCACCAGTGTGGTTGGCGATGCAGTTGGCCTTCTTTTCATACAGCTCGTCCAGGGGTTTCACTTCGTCGGCCTCACGGTGCTTGAAGTGCGCCTGCATGAAGGCACGCACTTTTACTTTGGTCCAAGCCACACCCTTCTTGATACGGATTACCGAGATCTGTAGGTTGTTCATTTCCCCATCATCGTCCGTGGCTGCCAGATTGTCTGCACTGAAGGAGCTCAGGAGCAAGGCCAGAAACAGGTTCAGCACCTGTACCAGTGGCATCAGGAAAGAGGAGAGCAGGTATAGAATGGTATTAGGTAAATTATCCACTGAAGTAGGAAAGTGGAAGCCCACAGACTTAATGTGACACACTCAGGAACTTTTGTTGTGTTTTGTTTGGCCCACATAGTGTTATACATGCTCATATTACTAGGTGAGCATTTTGTTTCATTTTTTGGTTGTAATACAAGGAGTTTAGTTAGTACCTCTTTCTTGGTTCTTGTATAGTTTTATATATATATTTTATTATATATATAAAATAAAATATAGACACACTCCAAAATATGTTACCTTTTTTGTAATCAGAAAAAGCAAAGGCTGTACCCATTTTGGAAGAGAATCCCCTCAAAATAAAACCAAAAAGGTAGCTATGGATTATTGGGGAGAATCAAAGAGTGTATAGATGCTATGTGTTCATGAATAGTAGATGCCTCAGGGGACCCATGTTAGAAGAAAATTAGGCTTGGAGAGCCATACTTTCATACAACAAATCAAGAAGGTAGTACTGAAATACATTTCCATGCCATCTTATCCTAAAAATTAATTTTGTTTTCCTAACATTTATCAAAATATAAGAGATTTAGCAAGACAGTGATGGTGACTTTTGGGTTCGTTGTATATCTAAGTGTCAAGCCATCAGATACAAACTTTCTTCCTCTCTCCCCTTCTGTTTTAATTTCCTCTTTTACCACATTGGGCATTAAGATTAATTTATTTTTATTAACTTACTTTTGAAAAGTGGGAAAGGTGTTCACTTCTTGATTTACACTTGGCCCTTACTTTGTCACACTTCTGAAGAAGAGTAAGGAATACATTTTAGGTGGAGATAGTATGTGGGGGACGGGGGGGATGGAAACAATAAATGAACTCTATGTATTTGAATTATCTAGGCCATTTGTAGAATTCAAAAGGAATATGCTGGTAAAATGGGGTGAACTGAAAAGGGCTTTTTGAAGGCCAGGCTGACGGATTTGAATTTTATTTAATTGGATCTACTACTGGTTCTTGAGTAAAGGAGTCACAGATGGTTATGGAGATTGGAGAAAGCCATTCCCACTAGTGCTATACACAGAAGAGGGGACTAGGAGTTAGGAGTCGATAAAGGTCTGGATTAGACTGTAGAAATCTCAAACTTCAGCAAGCATAAGACTCTCCTTACGAAAAGTAAACACTTCCTTGGCCTCACCTGAGACATTCTGATTCAGTAGGTGTGGTTTAGGCCCTGGGACTTGGCCTTTTCTAATGAATGAAACTTGGGTGATGGTGATGCATGTGGCCTTTAGACCACATTTTTAGAAATACTGGATGGGTTATAGAAATGGGAAGGAAGGGAAGGGGCAGATACATAGAGAAAAAAACTTTGACGATGTATGAAAGACATCAGATGTTTCCTGGAAATAGAGAGAAAGGAGTCCAAAGAGACTTACATTTACAGATTCCTAGACACTAGATGAGCAGAAGGACGGAGTAAAGGGGAACCTTTAAGAAGCAGACATAATAGGTGACTTTGTCATGTGCTCAGGTATCTGCAGACAGTTTTAGGAGGTGTCCTTGAGGCAAATGAGAACAGAAAACTACAGAAAGGGGGGCGAGTCAGGGCTGGAAAATGTTGATCCTATTACATACCAGTAGGCAATAGCTGTATTCACTGAAGGAGTGTAAAGGCCAGAGGGATTAGGACTGAGGAAAAGGTGGTTGGGAATGGAGAAAGGAAAAGATAAAAAAAAAAAATTAGTGTCTATTTTCATAGGTCAAATGAAAGAAGAGGGTAGCCATAGTCGGTTCCGAGGCTGGTGAGAAGGAACCCTCTCCTAGCATGCTTCTCTATGGCAGGAAAGGGGAGACAACTAGTACAGATGAGCTTACAAGGGATCATTTGAGTTTGCCTTATTCCGGCCCTCCTCATTCTACACTTACAAGTAGGGTTTGGCCTGATTGGAAAGATAGGTACTTCCCATGTACTTTAATATGCATGTCAATTATTCAGGGATCTTGTTAAAAATGTAGATACTGATTCAGTAGTTCTGGGGTAGTGTATAAGATTCTGCATTTCTAATACAGTCTCAAGTGAACTTGTTGCTGCTAGCCCTTAGGTCACACTCTGAGAAACAAGGTGTAAAATCTCTGTTGGTGAATGTTCTGTATTCAGAGGCAGAAAACAGGAGGAGGACAGATCAGAGTAAAGCAAGAAAGTAAATTGTCATTTACACAAATTAAATAAAACCTAAGATAGTTTAGGTCAGTGGTTTTCATTAAGGGGCACTTTTGCCACTTAGGGTACAGTTAGCAATGTTTGGAAACATTTTTGGTTGTCAAAACTTAGGGATGGGGTCACTACTGGCCAGTGAAGGATATAGGCCAGGGACACTGCTACATATCCTACAATGCACAGGGCAGTCCCACAACAAAGAATTATGTAGCCCCAAATGTCAACAGTGTCAAGGTTGAGAAATTCTAGTTTAGATGAAGGAAACTTTGTAATAGTAGAAAGAGCAAAGAGTTTGAAGCCTAGGATCTAATGCAAGTCTTGACATTTACCAGCTGTGTGACTTTAACAAAGTCACTTAACTTTGCTGAGTTCACTTCCATAACAATGAAAAAGTGTTGGCAGGGTGAAGGGCTTATGACTCAGGAGACCTCTGTAAATTTGTACTTTAGGGTTCTTGGGCCAAGGAAGAATAACAACCAGCACAGACATGGAAGGCAGTAGAAGGACTAAGTAGAATGGGCTTCTAGGCCAAGGGTAAGATGTTCAGGGCAAAGAACAAAATGATCTACAAGTTAGTACTAACCACCAGGTTGCCAATAACCATGACCATCATGAAGACAATGAGGCACATGGCCTGGCCGGCCACCTCCATGCAGTCCCACATGGTCTCGATCCACTCCCCGCACAACACTCGAAAGACAATGAGGAAGGAATGAAAAAAGTCATGCATGTGCCAGCGAGGGAGTTCACAGTCCTGATTGATCTTGCAGACACACTCTTTATAGCTCTTTCCAAAAAGCTGCATTCCCACCACGGCAAAGATGAAGACAATAATGGCCAGCACCAGGGTCAGGTTGCCCAGAGCACCCACGGAATTGCCGATAATCTTGATCAGCATGTTCAGGGTGGGCCAGGATTTGGCCAATTTGAAGACTCGGAGCTAAGGGGAAAAAAAGCCAAACAAAAACCAAATGATACTCTAATCATTTTCTTACTACATGGCTAAAATAAAAACATATATAATTAGTAAGACATCTTAAATTTACTAAGCACACTTAGAAAGTTCCCAGGACTTTTCAACAGTCTTAGACTAAAATGGGAGACAAATAAGGGAAAATGGATTGATTTCATTATAAACCAAAGATTTAGAACCAGGAACCACAAATATTGCCTCTAGTCCCCTGTATTTGTCCCTGGGGTCAATCTACGTTAAAAAAAAAAAAAAAAAAAAAAAAAGCCATTCATGAACATATTTTTTTCCTATTGATTTTACCTTGACTTAATGTTATTTATAGTGAACCAAAAGATCAGTATGGTATGGGCAGTGACAATAAATCATTGGTCTCCAAGAAAGCATTTAAAAATTCTAAATTTTTGCTTGCAGTAAATCATCAATGGCTGATATAAAATTTTGTGACATGCTTGGAATAACTGGGAAGGAAAGAACAACTCCCAAGAAGGGGTGATTCCACGTATGTCAAACACCTTATGAAAAGCAACTATATAGAAATTATTTCAGAGGACAGAATTTTTAGTATCTGTCAACCATGAAATTTCTATAATCTATATTTATTCACATGAATGATTACAAGGCCTTGGCTAACAGCCTAAAAATGATAATGCACAAAGCCCATGAACAGAATGATAATAATGAGATTATTATCAGATATTGTAAGTTAACAACTAACAGATAAATGCAATAGGAATTCTGATAGGAACAACAGCACTGATTTGAATACTCTTTTCTTATTGAAAATTTGAATCTTATCTGAAAGTTCAAGATTTACTGGGCGCTGTTCTGTGTGTATATCTGGGTCATGCCTATTTTTTTCCCTGATGGTTCTTAATTTATCAAGAATATTAGTGCTAAGGCTTCTATCTATAATAAGAAATGTTCTCAAAGCCTACAGTGGGCTGCATCTTAACCAAAGACAAGTAAGAAGAGGTTCTAGAAACTTGGCCAATGTTGCATTTGTGACTTGCACTGAATGAGATCAGTATTTTACAAGTGGTTTTACTCTATTCCAATTCTCTTTCTTAGATATGCTGAATATCCTGATGAAAAAATCTTAAATTTTTCCCATTGCAAGTGCTTAGATATTTTCCCAATAGGGAGAGAAAATGCTTTGTCTGAGTGGGATAGCCCCAAGGTCACTCAGCTTCTCCAGGGACTTAATCAGCACATCATCCTTATGCTTATGGGAAGCTATTTTGAGTATATTGTTAACTATTCTTTCAAAGTCATTTTAGTGACTTACACATTAACTTCTTCCAATATATATTAATTTAAAAATCCTTAACTAGTGATATGGAAAACAAAGCTAATGGTCAACAACTAATTTCAATATAATTAAAAAACAGATGATCTTATTCTCATTTTCTGGATTTACACAAGTTAAATAGAAGAAATGAGGAGAGCCATCTTTGGGCAAGGAGACATTTCAGGGAGATGTTCAGATAAAGAAGAAACAGGTTCACTAGCAAAGCTAGATCAGACCTCGGAATAGTCCTTGAGGGTACTTCTTACCATTATTCTCTGAGGAACTTTCTAAAACTACTAATGTGTTTGTTGACTGATTTTAAAAACTAACTCTTACATTAGGTTTTTAGCAGGAAAGTTTTTAAGATTTTAGTAGCTATGCCAATAAACAGCGAACTGAAACTGGGAGTACACTATAGCTAAGGATTTTTAAAAATCATCAAATTAACTTATCCAAAACTCTTTCTAGTAACTGTAAGACAGGAAATGTAAAACAAAATTGGAGAAATATTGAATACCAATCGGAAAGATCGCAGCACCGAAAGCCCCTCCACATCTGCTAGACTCAGTTCCATTAAACTGAGGGAGACAATAAATCCGTCAAAAATGTTCCAACCTTCTTGGAAATAATAGTAGGGATCCATGGCTATAAGCTTCAGGAACATTTCTGCTGTGAAAATTCCAGTGAAAACCTAAACAGGGGGAATGCAGGGGTTAAGAAAAAGAAATAATAGAAGAATACCTTTATCTTTGAATACAACACATCCAAGAAGCCTCAAGAGCCAGTTTTGGTTAGCATCTGAGGACATCAATACCTGGATGTCCCATGACCACTCCACATGATGCAAAAAAGTCTTATTTTACTCTTGAATGAAGTACTCAGCCCCAATGTTCCCATCTTTGTTGCCAGAACCATCCAAATTACATTGTTCAAGAGTGCAGTTAAAAAATTATTCTAAGCAACAGGAATCCCACACAAGTGACTCCTTCTAAAGAAAGGGTCAGCAGTCATTTGGATGTGCATGCCTGCGGTGCTTGCCTTTAAAAAAAAAAAATCACTTGTGTTATAATTACATTAGAAAAATGTAGCTTTATTCTTGATTTGATATTATGTTTCTTATCAAACTTAAACATACCCTGTAGGATTTTTTTTATTTTACATCATAAAAGCAGTAGAACATTGCTAAAAGTAAGAAAAATATAGGGAAAAAAACCCAGTCTTACCTTGCATATAACTATCATTTTTATATACCCCTTTTCTGCCTTTTTTTTTTCAAATGCATATATGTTTTGACAGAGTTGTAAAGTCATAGAATACACAGTCTTGGGTCTTACTTTTCACTGATCATGACTTTATCCATGTATCCATGTTGCTACACAGTCTTCCTAATTCCCACTTTAACTGCTTGTATAAAATTTCACTGTGTGAACACATCCTCAGAAACTTATTGTTGGATACATTAGTGCTTACTTTTGATTTTTTCAATACAATAATCAATGAAGTAGTAACTGCTTTAGATCTAGAGCTCAAAGGATACAAAAATGACTTCTCCCTCCATTACCTGTCTCCCCCTTTTCTGCCTGACAGAGCACCTTGTATTTTCTAATGCCTTCTGTATCCTGCAGGCTTATTAATATAATGTGCAGTAGGAAAGTCAAATACCATGAATACCAGTTTTGACAAGACCAAGTCCCTTCTTCTAAGCTAACTATATGACATCAGACTCTTACTGAATATTATGTTTTTAGAGGAGAACTTTACATGCAATAGATTCAAAACTCATGATAAATGAGTACTTGTAACCACCTGGTTACCAAATTTGCATATGAAGGAGTTCAAGAAAAACACTGAAGATATGGTTGGAGGAAAGAATTAAAAATAGAGAAAAGTACTTAGATTACAGATGCTGTTTGGAAATATACTGAATTAATGTAAAGAAATAACAAAACAAAGCGACTTGAAGGACATACATCAAAATGGTAAGTGGGCTAGAAGTTTTTGATGTCTATTTACTTTCCTGTGGTTTCCCATTTTTCTAAACTGAAGATTCAGTATTCTAAAATTGAATATTCCTCGAAGAGATCCAGTTAAGCAATATCAAAGTGCATAATGCAAGCATCTATAGCTAAAATACCCCCCTAAGTGCGGTCAGGGAATGTAGAGGCAGCTAATCAATTCCTGACATATATTTTAACCTTAGTGTAAACTCATCAAAGGATTTTCTACATAGAAAGGATAGCCTGCTTAATGCACATTAAATAGAGAATGAATTTGCTATCCCATTGGTTCCTGGTGAACATACAGGAAGTGCTCAATAAGAAGCACTGGCTAATTGACCATGGAATTTCTACACCGTGGGAGCTATGGTATCTAAGAGAAAATCAACAATGGCCCAGTTGTGTGGTGCAGGCTTTCAGTGGGGTGAATGGCCCCAGATGCCTGGTAGGAATGCCTGCAAAAGCGGTCAGCAACGATGCTGTTTCAACCCTAGTGGAAATGACAGCAGGGGGCTGCTATCATTTGGAGTTTGGGTGAAAATAAATTTATAAGTATTAGCTGTATGAAGAAATAACTTTTCAAAAAATGGAGACAAGTAGATTTCCAGTTATCCCTAGAATAGTACTCTTATTTGCATTGAGATACGCTTCTTGAGGAGAAAAAAGAATTATAAACAGTGTATCAGCAAATGTACATAAATGTCACTCTTGTAAATGTCACCAAATATTCCCCGATAAATTTATGTTCTAATGCAGCAGTTCTCAAAGTGTAGCCAAGGATCCCTGGGGTGCCTAAGGCCCTTTCAAGGGACATGAGGTCCTCCCTTTTCCAACTGCATATCTGTATAAGGCCAGTTTTTCTTCCTATGCTTCAGCCAAAACAATGTATCACAATGGACTGAATACAGAAGCAGGAAAGAGAATCTAGTTACCTCATATAATGAAAGAGATTTGCAAAAATGTCCAACAATACCATTTTTCTTAGAAAATATAGTTTTTCCCCATAAATTATGTTATTTATGTAATTGGTTAATGGTTATATTATTGTGATTTTTAAATAAAAAAATAAGATTTTTCTTGGTTTTAATTTCAAATATAGTAAATACCAATAGCTGTAACTCTCATAAACAACAAAAAAGCTCTTCAGCTCTTTTTAATAAAGAGTTAAAAAGGGTCCTGAGACCCAAAAAAGATTGGGAACTGCTGTTCTAATAGAATGTTTTGAATTCACACTTGACATATCTTTCTAATTTTAACAAGCCCCTGGGCACAGGCCTGCGAATTTATCATGCCATGTCACTAGGTAAGACCTACAATGTCCTAAGATTGGGGCATTTCATTTGGGGGTCACTCTGGGGCTTGGGAAAGGTCAGGGAGAAGCAGCATATCTTCCTCTGTCATAACTGCATCTGTGGACAAACTTCAGGCTCATCTGGGAGTGACCAGCGTTTGCATGCTCTTGTCTACTCCCCAAAGGGGGCTAATGAGCTCCTGTTCAGAAGTGGCGCTTCCTCCCAAATTAATGAAATTCAACATGCTAAAAGCTCTATGTATGCCACAATGAAGGCATGAAAAAAAAATGCGTGACCATGAAAAATAATAGCTTCTTAGGAACTCAGTCACTAGGAGGTAGGGTGACCAACTCATTCTGCTTTGCCTGAGACGTTCCTGGTCTTAAAACTGAAGGTCCTCCAGTTAGGGTGATCAACTTGCATTGGTTTGCTTAGGACTGTCCTACTTTTAAAACTGAAAGTTCCATATTCCAAGAGCCCCCTCAGATATGTGCAAATTGGAATAGCTGGTTAGCCAACCAGGAGGAGACACAAACTGAAAATATCATGAAGTAAGTATTTAGAAAGAGGTATGCATAAGGGGCTACAAGTATACAGATGAAAGAAAAATTAACATATAAAAATAATTTCTTTGCGTTGAAAAGCTGTAGTTAAGAAATGATGGGGCCCAAGTCCTTCTGATTGAGGTTCCCCCTGCCCAGAAAAAGAAATTATAATATTCATGTGTATTTGCTGAAGAAGGAAAATAACTTCCTGTTTTTCCTTTTTTTCACTCAGAATCTCAAAAATCAAACTTGCATGTCAGGTTAAGCCTTTGCCCTTCTGTCCACATCCCTAATCCCCCTAACAATTCAGTCCTAAAGCCCTTGAGTGTATGTGTGTGTGTGTGCGGGGGGGCGATCACATGGAGGTTAGAGCTGGTGCCAGGTGTCAGAGCCCAGGCAGGGCATCTCCACAGGGGAGCAGCCCGGTGTGGGCTGTTAGAGCTTGTGCAGGCCCAAGAGGGGTGTCCACTTTGAGGACAGTTCAATACGAGCTCTCAGAGTCTGAGTGGGATGAGGAGGGTATTAATGTAGGATGGCTGCCCAGCAGAGGGTGTCCGAGTCCAAGCGGGACAGAGAGCGCTTCTGTGCGGAGGAAGCCTGGTGTGAGGTGAGGAGGGGTCCATGCATGGGGAAGGCCCACCATGAGGTGTCTGAGTCCAAGTAGGGTAAGGGAAACAAGGACGTGCAGGATGGCCAGGCCTGGGGTGTCAGAGCCTGAGCAGTGTGGGTGGGTGTGTGGAGGTGTCCACATGGAGGACACTGGTGTAGATGCTAGAGGGCCCAGCATGGGGAGTCAGAGCCTGAACAGAGCGAGGAGGGCATCATGCTGTAAGAGGCCAACAGTGGTTTTTTGATCAAATAAGTAAACACACTAAAGACAGGGGCAACCAGGTTTCTTTCTGTTGGAAAAGGACATACAAACATAGACAGGAGAGAACTAGAATGAATCTTAGAGTGCTAGATTAGAACTGGAAGTGACAGCATGAACTCATGGTTTTCAGTTTATCAGCTAGCTTGACAGAAACAGCCAGCCCTGTACTGAGAGGGCCTCGGCATGCATACTGCTCCAATAGAGTCCCACTTCTAAACATCATTTTCCACTAGGGCTCCCTGAGAAATGGCTAATTCCAGGACTGAGGCAGGAGAAATAGATCTTGGAATATATCTTGTGATACCAGAAAGCAAGGAAGTAATGAGGATGTGATGAAAGGACAAAGAAGTCAGCTTGAAGGGACTCCCATCAGCCACACCTGGAATGGTTTAAACACTGATGTAAAGTAATGGATTCTAACCCATTGGATAAAACTGAAAACCATGAGTCCATACTGACATAAGCAAATAAGAAATGAATCAAATATTTAATGAAGAATAGGAGAGTCAGATAGTTTTAAAGTGACTTCCTCACAAATATTTATTAATTGTAATTGGAAAAAGAGTAACTTTTCCTTTACAGGGAAAAAGCCTGGCAGACCCCTCCTTAATTGGGTAATCAACATTACCAGTAATGGGACAAATGGAAATTGTGTGCTCCCTGGTAGACGTAATGAGAAGACGACAGTGTCCCTTGTGTGATATTCCTGTCAAATGCACAACTTGAGTCTCATCATAAGGTAGCACCAGACAAAACCAAATTGAGGAAATTCTATAAAATAACTGGCCTGTAATCTTCAAAAGTCCTGAGGAACTCTCCCTGGCTGAAGAAGATTAAAGAGATAGGACAACTAAATGCAATAGGTAACTCTGGAACTGAATCCTTTTGTTATAAAGGCGATTACTGGGATTGCTGGCAAAACTTGAAGGGGCCTAAGAATTAGATGGTTGTAATGTATCCACGTTAATTTCTTGACTTTGACAGTGTATCAAGGTTCTGCAGGAGAATGCATTTGTTCATAAAAAACACCACTCAAGTATCTGGGGGTAATAGGTTATGTCAGCAACTTTAAAAAAAGTTTTTTTATCCTGTACTTGAAACTTCTCAGTAAGATTGAGATTGTTTAAAAAAACACCTTATAAACCCACTATTGTGCTCAATTGCTTGCAAAAAAGGCAAGAAAAGAATCACAGCTAAGTAATAAGTTGCGAAAGTCACACAGCTTCCCTGGGCTTGTTTCCTCTACAAAGCATGGGGGTTGGACTGGATTACCCTTAAAGTTCCTCCTAGTATTAGATTTTTCTGGGGAGGGTGGAAGAGCCAGGGATCATCGACTTACAGAAGACTGTTCTCACTTTCCCTCAGAAGCATCTGTCTGCACATCTATGGACAAACACAACTTAAACATTGTCCTGGCTGTGGGAAAGGCCTCACTGTACAACCGTCAGACGGGTGGTACTCACAAAGTAGCCAGCCTCACTTTTTTCCATCTTCTTTTTCTCAGGTTCTGTCAAAGACTACCCAAATCTCCAAGCCTATGAAAAGTCTCCTATGGAATTATACTAATACAGTTCCTACTATTATTTATAGAGTACTTTTCACTATTCCAAAAACTTCTGTACAGGTTCTCATTTTATCCATTCAACCACTGATGGCATGGTGTTAACCTCAGTGTATAGAGCTAAGACATTTCTGGACACAAATCAATTAAGTTTAAACTGTATTAAATAGGAACCAAACCCAAAGCTTCTGACTTCTAATTCTGTGTTCTTTCTGCCCAAACCAGCACTTGTGCTGACAGAAATGTATACCTTTGAACTTGTTATTGTTCAAAAACACTTATGATGCAAGTTTTCCTGAGGTGCAGCACGTATCTAACTGCCTTATTTGGCATTCCCACTCAGTGACTAGACGGCTCATCCTGAACATGTCTAAAACAGAACTCTTGATTTTAAACTTCAAACCTGTGCCTTCCTCAGGCATCCCCACTTCCCCCTCAGTTACTAACACCTTAAATCTAGGCACCATTCTTCATTTCCTTTCCTTCACCCTCACATCCAATTCACCAGGTGGTTCAAAGTATCTGAAACCATTTACCACTCTCCATCCCCGTTGCTAACTGTACGTTTACTTTCCCCTTGAGAACTCCTTGTGCCAGAGTGCTTTCGTATTTCAGAACTCGGTTCTGGTGGGCTTGTCTCATGGCGTGCCTAAATGTCAGTTGCCAAAATGCTCTCCTCTCCTCTTTTGTCACTGATAGTTCTGAGCAAAGTCTTCTGAACCCTGCATCTCTGGAGATTGTTAAAAAAAAAAAAAAAAGGTGGGGGAGGGGGAATAACATTATTTGTTAGTCTGTCCTGAGGGCAGTTCTGCTGGAGATAGGTGAAAAGGCCTCTCAAAATCCCTTAGAAATTGAGAACTGATTCTGTAAAAAGCAAGTCAAAGTAAAGACTTTGAGAAAAAGAAAATGCCACTGGGAAAACACTACCACTATCAACAACAAAACCAATCAGTACGTAGTGCTCATTACTTAACCTGTGGCTCATAAAATAAAGCTTTTATCTATATGCTATTGTTGATTGGCCCAAAATGCTGCCTGACTGCTGAGCGCCTGGATCACCCAGACACAGTGAGCCCGCCCGCAGCCCTCCTGGACAGCCTGTGGGAGTGCCCTGTTTCAAGACTACGGGTATTTCACTGGGCTGCACAGGAGGGTTTACATCACAGCAGTGAGACATGATGACTGGAAGGCTACAGAATCATTCTGGATGTGTGCCAGGGAATGCAACAGCCTACAAGGACTAGTCAAAAGGATCCCTTCTCCCTTGTGCCTTTTCAGAGTCTCAGAACTCAAAATGATATTGTCACTTCAATAGTGTTTCATGACTTAAGGCAGAAATTGTGTGCGTATGTGTGGAAGGAGGTAGAGGTAGAGGGGGGAGGGGAGAGGAAGAGAGATGGTGAAGGAGGGAGGAAGGAAAGAAGCAGAGAGCATGAGCAAATTAAATGGTAACAATTAGATCTGACATGCCTATGGTACAACTCCTAAGGAATAATGAGGCCCAGATGACCTAGAGGATTCTTCCCAACTAATTCTTTACTATCTATCAAAATTTAATCAACTCCTGATTTTTATACTTCAGAAGTAAAACAGATAGTCCCCAAATCACAACTACTTCAAAATATATTTTGTAACTCATTTTAAAAAGTGCTTATTTCTCTTCTAAATAATATCATAAATTAAATATATGACTTAAGCTAACATTAAAATAAGTCTGGCACAGATCAACTAATGGTGGAAACTGGATGATAGCCCAGAAGTTGGACTGGAGGGGAAAACAGTCTAGAATTAAAAATTGATCACAGATAGTCCCCACATGGATAATTAATATGACAGCACAGGCAAATTTATAGTTACATTTAATGCACCAAAGAGCTCCCTTATTTTGTGGTGGTTGTTTGTCACTGAAGGTGAAAGGGGAGGTGATTCGCTGGAGCAATGCAGGAATCAATGTGAGAAACAGATTCAGATAAAAAAAAAAAAGAGAGAGAAGTCCTTGGCTCAGGTTGCTGAAACCAACCCACTGTACCATGCCTCTCATTCTGTCACCATGGTTGGTTTTCTGCCAATAGCTCCAAATGACAGCTTCTAAGTTCTGCAGAAAGAGGAAACAGCCAAAGGATCACAACAATGAGCAGAAGCGGCCAGGGCCGTGGCATATGTGGAAGCATTTGTCTTCTAATTAACTATTACTTTCTTTTCAACTAAATTCCAGCTTTCAGTATCAGAAAAAGCTGCCCTATAGGCAAAACACGTTCAGATCACAAAATCAGAAGACAGTGCTCTATCTTACCAGATTTCCCACGGATAAGACATGTTCAAATTGTGGTGTCATAGGATGATGCTCCATTGCCATAAACAGTGTATTCAGGACAATGCAGATGGTGATGGCCAAGTCCACAAAAGGGTCCATAACAATCAAGTTCACAATCTCTTTCAGTTTTATCCAATAGGGGTGACACTCCCAGATGAGGAAAGTATTGGCAAATTTATACCAGCATGGTGGGCATTTTCTCTGAGACTCTTCCAGCTCTGTAGTGAGTAAAGAACAAAGGTGGCCCCTCAATCACAGTAAGAAAAGAAAGGGGATAGCTGTTATTAACAGGAGAATGGTGGCTCGAGAGCTGACTTTCCTGAGTGTTTCCCTCTTTTTTCCTTCTCTCAAAGGGAGAGAGGAGGCATGATCTGTACCAGGTCACTTCCCTGTTAATAATGATCTAGTTATAAACGAAATCCAGTGCATCTGGTTTGGGAGCACAGCTCAGTGGTTAAGAGCTTAGCTTCTGGAGTTGACTCCCAGGTTCAGTTGGCTTCAGCACTTACAAGTTGTGTGATCTCAGGCAAAGTACCGACTCCTTCATGCCTCAGCTGCCTCATCTGAAATGGCATTTACTTCAGAGGTTACAGGAGCAATAAATCCTATAATCCTTATCCATTCATTAAGGATTAAGTGAGTTGATATGTGTGAAGCAGATGCCACCGTGCCTGGCACAAGGTTAGTCCTCAATAAATGGTAGTATTTTATACATTGTATCATTAACTTATTATCAGAGAAGCAGTCAAAAGCACAGACTCTGAAGCCAGACATACGGGTGCAAATACCAGCTCAGATACTTGCTAACTTTGAGCAAGAGCTTTCAATTTCCTGTGAGTATTAAATGAGTTAAAAAACATATCAAGTGCCTGAGAACACCCCAGGATATGCTAAGTGCTACAGAAATATCTGCTATTATTATATCTTTACAGCAGAATCCGCATGGTCAACCAAGCCCCAGGTGGTGTATATCTTACATTCCCAAAGAAATACAAGTCAATGAGTTTACAATGCACAGTTCAGTTAGGAATGTAAGTCACATTTCTTTCCCCTTCTCTCCCCTCCTTCCTCTTTCTCATCTCTCCTCTCTCTTGCCCTTTCACCCTTTCACATTTTTATCCTTTCCTTCTCTCTCTACCCTCTTCCTCCTTTCTTCCCTTGGTCTCTTTCTTCTTTCCCTTTTCTTTCTTTCCTTCTTTTGTCTTATCCTCTCAGTCTCTTTTTGCCTGTCTCTCTCTTTTAGAAACGGAACCTGTTTTTGCTTTTTTTTTTTTTTTTCAAATAAGATCTTATGTAAGCTGCAGTATGTAACACAGATGTACCAGGAACTGCCCTAGTTGATGAAGGAAGAGCTTAGAGCTTGGTCCAATTGACTTCTTCCTAAGGTACTTCCTCAGAATTCTAGGGCTCTGATACATGTAAGAGTGAAAATCTGTGGACTAGATAATCTCTAAGGTCGTTCAGAAAGCAAAGACTTTATAAAAAGGAAGATTAGACATGCAGGCAGAGAACCAATCAGCTGGAAGCTACAACCATCTAGACAGGAGGCCTTAGATAACAAAGCTCTCCTCAAACTGAGTATGAAATAGAATAGCTAGATATGGCAGTCCAAGAACCTTGATCTAGGTCAGCAGTTCTCAACCTGTGGGTCGCGACCCCTTTGGGGGTCGAACAACCCTTTCACAGGGTCGCCTAAGACCATCGGAAAACACTTATCAGATTATTTACATGATGATTCATAACAGTAGCAAAATTACAGTTATGAAGTAGCAACGATGATAATGTTACGGGGGTCACCACACCATGAGGAACTGTACTAAAGGGTCGCAGCACTAGGAAGGTTGAGAACCACTAACCAGGAGGATGCTCTGTAAGGGGTGTGTGTAACTTCGCAAACCTGTGGGCATGATAGTCCTCAGAGGCAAGGTATTGGTTCTACAGGGTTGGCTCTAACTGTATGCCCCCTCTGCCCCATTCTGCTGACAAAACCAAATCATTCAGGGAATAAAAGCAAGTTTCCCCACATTTCACTAAGAACAAGATGGCTGCCTTCAATTAGTACCCCCCCCACCCCCGTTTCCAATCAGCTGGATAGTGCCCACGGTGACGGCTTTATTTTAGACGGGCTGCTGTGGCTGGTTTCTGATTGGCTCCCCGGTTGCTAAGAAAATGGTTGCCTTGGTTTTTCAGATTTGAGGGCCACAGTGAGCGCCACGTGGGAGTCTGCGTGGGAAAGGGAGTCTGTGAAGAAAAGTTGCTTTGGCGTCTTCCTCAGAGAACCCCCTCCCTCCCCAAGGTAAATTTAGTTTTCTTCCCCCAAAAAAGAAAATGAAAAGGTTCTCTTCTTCCCATAAATTCTTGTAGTACATATTTGGAAATCTGGTTCCTTTCCTTTTTTTATCGCCTCCCTTCTCCAAATGTCTGCTGCTCACCGGCGTGGAGGCTGAAGCTGCTCTTGCTCATGGTTCTGACAGCTGACACAATTGTCGTGTCTGATAATGAAGTAGGCCCCAAGTCTTTGCCGCACAGCAAAGAGGGGTTTCCTGACACTATGGGGCACCAAGAAGATTCCTAAAGCGATAATGGGTAACTCTTATCCACATTTCCCAAGAAGGAAAGATCCTCAGGATCTTTTCTTTCCACCACAAGACAATGTGGAGCCTCAGGAGCTAGAAAAGATCAATAAAGTGAATAAGGAAGTTTATAAAGTAACTCACAACTCTGAAAACTTACTGGTCCTGCATGCCTGGAAAGGGGGAAGTATTTGGTCTGGGGGAATGGGTTAACTTATCGGGGGGTGAGATGCCCAAGGTTTGTGAGGTTTCCTTAATTTGCTCCTGGACACTTTCAGAGAGGGTCTCAACCCCATGAGTACTGGAAATTGTTTTCAGAGCAGCCCTCATAATTCCCAAGACGGGGTATTAGCTAGGCTGACCAGATGTACCATTTGAAATGGCACAGAGAACAACACAGTGCGTATGGCCAGCCTAGTCTCACTGGGCCAAATTCAAGGTGGCAGTAGGCTGACCAGATGTACCGTTTGAAACGGGACAATCCTGTTGTTTTGTCTCGTTTCAAACGGTACATCTGGTCAGCCTAGCATGAGGTTTCTGAAGACAGGGGCTTCTCCCAATTCAATTAAAAACTTTTAAGCACCTACAATTGCCTAGGCACTGGGATCACGCTGATGAACAAGAGACCCCACTCTCACAGAGCTTACAGCTGGCCCAGAAAGGCAGACACCAGAGAAGTAACTGTACTGATACCTGATCCTTGGCACCTGAATAAAAGAATGAACAAACTGGCAGCAACAGTTATAGCCACTCACTCCTACAGGAGAGCTTTTGAAGCTGTTTAACCTAAGAATCAATACTGCCAAGTCCCATCACTACTTCCTCATCATTACTTCAGTAACTCTCTTCCTTTCTCCCACAGCTTTACTGCTTTGAGAAGTGAAACTTATACTACTCTCTGCCTACACTTCACCCCCAGTCCTCTGACATATCCCCAAAGCTGATGGCTTTGCTGAATTCTGCTGAATTTATTGGATCCTGGTGAGCATGCTTATGACAGGAGAGGGGTGAGGCAGAGAATGCAGGACTTTCTCATTAGTATTTTGGAATTCTCCAGTGTGGTTTCTAAGCCATTAAGTACGCAGGAGCCTGCGTCTTTGGTTTTAAATAATAATAATTTTAATCTTTGGATTAAAATAATGTCAGAGTTTCCTAACTGAAGGTCTGAGAAGCAGGAACAATTATTCATTCAATGCTGGCTTTTCCTGTTGTAGTGATCATTAAATCCAGAGGGACCAGTGTTTAAATAGGAATGGATCTTTCTTAATGTCCTTTAATTCCCTCTTCCATTATTCAGCTCCAGCCATTCAGCATTCTTTGCTTATAGCAGTTCTGTCTCATCAGTTTTAAAAAAGAGAGTTAAATCTTAGGAGAAGGAATAGGAAAAATGTCTGAGCAGGAAAAGGCAGGAAAGGTACAGGTGATGTGAACTTTATGACTTAGAAAAGGGGGGAAAGAACAGGAATGGCTTCCGACTCAGGAACACAACTACAGCCATCTCTCTCTCTCCCCTGAGCTATCTTTGCATCTAGTATTTTCCTATGTGTGCTGGTTGGCAGAAGGTGGAGAACGAGTGTAGCAGGACAGAAAGGGAAAGAGAAGAAGGAGGAAAGGGAATTGAGGAAGACAGTAATGCTCCAATGGTTTATATCCACCTCAGTCGAGGGATGAAAGCACTAGGCCTCCAGAAGGAACCCTGCAGCTCCAATATTGCCCATTATTCCAAGCAAAGCAACATTAATCAACAAACATTTTTTGAGCATCTACTCAAAAAATGCTTGGTCACTGAGGTAATCAATGAATAACTGTTGCATTGCATTGATAGCTCTCCTGTTCTGATGTCTTTGCCAATAATAAAATACGCCTGTTGGAGGTTGTTAGGTTTTTTTTCTCAACTGCCATAGATACTTGGAGAAATCTTGTCTTGGCCTCCAAGTGAAGAATAAAATTAGCCGAAGTTCTTAAACTAGTCTTTCTTATCTTGGAGTTCTTATGATCTGCAGGTATTTACCTGCCATCTCAAAGTACAAACTACAAAGCTTAAAGATGTTCTATCAGACAAGACCCTCTATGGTCAGCGGTTCTCAACCTGTGGGTCGCGACCCCTTTGGGGTTCAAATGACCCTTTCACAGGGGTCACCTAAGACCATCGGAAAACACATATCAGATATTTACATTACGATTCATAACAGTAGCAAAATTACAGTTATGACGTAGCAACGACAATAATTTTATGGGGGTCACCACAACATGAGGAACTGTACTAAAGGGTCACGGCCTTAGGAAGGTTGAGAACCACTGCTCTATGGGATTGAAAGAAAACTAAAGTTGTTCAGGCGGTAAAAAGCAGTTAGTTTAATATTCTTTTTACTTGATATATTCTCCAAATTAGTTTAGGTAAAGTGTAACTCCTTGCCCATATATGCAGATGTAAACACTCCAAGGGAGTTCCTTTCTAGGAATTCTCCCTTTACCAGACCTCCCCCCACCACACACACACAGCAGAAACGGTGTTGGGCTTAAATGACTCAAAAATAACTTGTCCCAAAGACACCAGAATAATTTTGAGTCGCTCTATCTCAGGGACTCTAGTTATTGTTGGGTTGACCTGAGTATCTGAACTCTGAAGAACAGCAATTTGAGGACTCAAGGACAGTCTGAATCTGAACAGATAAAAAAGGTGTAGTACATATATACAATGGAATACTACTCAGCCAAGAATGAAATCTTGCCATTTGTAACAACATTGATGGACCTAGTCCTCGAGGGTATTAAGATAAGTGAAATAAGCCAGACAGAGAAAGACAAATACCATATGACCTCACTTAACGTGTGGAATCTTAAAAACAAAATCAATGAACAAACAAAACAGAAATAAACTCATAGACACAGAGGACAAACTGATAGTTGCCAGATGGGAGGGAGATTGGGGGATGGGTGAGAAAGGTGAAGAGATTAAGAAGTACAAATTGGCAGTTACAAAAAATAGTCACAGGGATGTAAAATACAGCCTAGGGAATATGGTCATTAATACTGTTAAAACTGTGTATGGTGCCAGGTATGTACTAGACTTATTGAGGTTTTAAGTTATACGAGGGCTGTCCAGGAAAAACCCAGCCATAATGCCTCTATTTTTCATATTACATGGTTGGATACTTTCTGGACAGCCCTCGTATACATGTCTAATCATTATGTTGTACCCCTGAAACTAATATAATATTGCATGTCAGCTGTAATTGAGAGGAAAAAAAAGAATAGTTTGTATCTCTAATGAGACAACTCTGCTAAATTAACATGAATCAAATGAAGCAGATTCATGCAGAAGCCATCAGAATCTTGGGAAAGAAACTTCCATCACTGACTCTACCTCCAAAGAACACAAGAGGAGCCTGGAAAGCAAGAGGACCACAACTGGACAGAAAGCTGACACTTGCTGGGGGAAACCCTCAGATATTCCTTAGCACGCCAGGTTGTATCATGGAGGAGACACCTAAGACTGATTTCAGGCACTGACAGCAACACGACTACAGACGTGCTATGATTCAGCAAGGGCTGCTCCTGTCCTGTGGCACAGAATGCTGAAGGAAGAGGGGTTTCAGCTTACCCAGTCACATATCAAATGTATTTATGGATATGTGGGGGTGTCTGAAGAGAGGCAGAATTAGGTGCAATCAAAATGCACAGTATATTCATCCTTAAGGGAAACCTTAAGGGTTGTAAGTAGCTAAAAAGGAAAAGAAGGTACATTTTGGGGTAGAGGGTGTGAGGGGGATTCCTTCATCTTATACCTTCACAGTTCTTCAGTCTATATTCCTTTATGCCTCACAGCACCCCACAGACTTCTTGAGATCCTCTCACTCACACTTACATCATTCCTTTATACTTCTTACCTATCTGTGTACAATGCTGGCAGCAGCTTTGAAATTCTTATTGGATTCTGTACGTGCAGATTTGGGTTGCTGGTTTCTATAACCAGTAGACTCTATTCCAAAAGCTCAGAGACAATTTTTGCAAAACTCATACCAAGTGACAGGAATTATATTTATCATGTACACTATATAGTTATATTTCAGCAGCCTGGACTGCCATCACAGGGCACATACCTTCTACTAGTGTATTTGTAACAACACTCAGTATACTGTTGATCCTGTCCTTCCGCCCATAGGAGGCCAGTTGTTCCATGGAAACTAAAAGAGATCCAGGGCCTTTCTTCTTAATTTCTACCTCAGTTGTAGCCTGAAAAAAAGAAAAAAGCAAATGGGGTGAGTAAGGTCTTATAAACATTAAGACTAGGCCTTATTGGATCAGTAGTACAGGGTATAAGCAAAAACATGCTTCTTGTTACATCTTTTCACTCAGATCCTACAATCCTATTCACCTCAAGGAGTAGAATGAAACAAGTTGGCTATGGATCATCCCCAGTTCTACAAATGACAAGACCAAGTAATCATTTCAGTTTGTACAAATCTACAATGAACCCAAGAGTCTGGCTGGGACCCAAATACCTCATGTGCTCAATTCCAAACATAGAGTAGAAAGACTAGGTGCCATGGGGCAATGCCATCAAAAGTAGACGCTGAGTTTTCCTTTCCTAATCCTGTATCCACAGCATTTGACTAGAATTGAATCACATGATAAAATAAGTCAAATTCACCTCTATTTCAAATTTCATTAAGGGCCAAGTTCCTGATCACACTTTGCTAGGAGCACCATCACTCTAGCAAATTGTTGCTTTTGAATGCCAGACCTGGGCCTAACTGAATGTTAGCAAGTCAAATTTCTACACCAAATCTCCTCCAAGCTACTGTAGAGAAATATGGTAAGGTTTAGCTATCTTAAATATATTGCATCATACATGTGTATCTTGTCCTTCTAAATTTTTATTTTATGAGATAACCTGCAATGTTCAAATCCCCAACCAAAGTGCAGAAAATACCAATAGATTGCTGGGGGAAACCCACACATATTTTTAGACAGTCTATCATGGGCAATACCAGTATGGTAGATTACAGCAAAGCTTGTGCTCTTTGTGCCAACCGGAATATTCTACATCAGATCAGGCTTATGGGGTGGCTTAAAACCTAGCTTTCTAGTAACCATATTGTCCACTTAATACATTATTCATGTAAAGCTGGCTGCCCTTTCCATGGTGAAAGTAAGAGGGCAGAGATAGTCACCGTCACTCAAAGGACAGGGAAGAGACATGTTTGTATGAAGCTAGAGAAGTATCTATGTGATCAGTACCAGAATGATCCTACCTGTTTTGACAATAAAATAATTATCTCTGTAGAGCTACATCAGAAAGCCTTTCTGTCTTTAAGTACTCAATGTTTAGATTTTGAGAACCATACAGAATAAAATTCCTGGCAGATTATAATTTATCTTGTCACAATGTTTCATCAAGTTTTCACTGATTCAGACATTTGGTTCACCGCATAGGGTTGTTTGTTTGGCAGATCCACAGAGGAAACAGAATGGAAAAAGAACTATTTCCTTTGGAAAATCTGCATACTATATAAACATCTGTATATGTAAGAATGACTTATTAATCATTACCACAGGACGTGATAAAGTATATTTCTTTGAGAAGCCACTTTTTATTACAATTCCTAGCCTGATGTTCATGACATTTAATAAATCAGATAAACTACATTTAAAAAATAACAATCATCTAAAAATGAACACAGAAAGGTCCCATTCAATGGACTGCCACCTATTGAGTCTAGATTTTTACTGAGTTGCTTTTCTACAAATCTATAGTACATGGTAGATAATCTTCATAATGTGTACCCCTAAGATAATGTAAGATCTACTGGACTAGCTGGTACCTCAAGAAAGAATAAGTTACATTTAATATAGCTTTGGTACTAAGTACATCTTACTGTTTTCTGGCTTTCTGAATATAATGAGACATAAATTCTTTAGGCTTTGATAACATTAACCTTAAACAAAATTTATGAAAATGCTGTCTAAATAAAGAACCTAGTCCGATCATTAGACTGTCATTTAGTGACACCTATTTGAAAGATAAAATAATTTTTAGCTTGGATTAAAAAAATCCACATAAAGAAAAACTCATCCCCAAACTTAACATTAAGATGGAAAAATTATTATTTATATCTTTCCATAGATAATGAAAGCAAACTATAGCAGGGATATGTGGAGATAACTTCTATAACATTAAAATTTGTTCCATAATAAGATGTATTATAGACTTTATCTTAAGTTTCAGAAAAGAAGTAAAAGAAACAAGATACCAAAAAATGAAAAGTTTAAAGCCCATATTTAGGGAATTTTAGAGGGTAAAAAGAGATTCATTATGTTATCTTTTTACAGAGGCAAGAGCATTTAGCATAGATCCAAATAATCGGTTCCATCAAAAAGTATGATGTAACAAAAAGATATCCAGAAAAAAACCCCATATATATGTAAATTAAACAACTGACTTCTAAAATCCATGGATAAAAAAAATGCAAATACAAGGGAAATTAGAAAATACTTTGATGAAACCCTCCCAGCATGGAAGTAATGAAGGAAGGCTCGCCACCCAAGAAACAAGTGAAGCTGGCCAAGAACCTGTGGCTTCTGTTCAGTAAAGAAGCCAAGACACCGACAACACACCATCAGAAATCCATCATTCGGCTGCAGAAGGCAGGTTTGCTCCACAAGCACACCAAAGAACTACAGAGGGTAGAGGCTTCCTTCTTATGTGAGCCCCAGGCAACCCCAAGGAACCCAGCTGCCACCTCTGAACCATCAAGGAAATCTGCCCCAGACAACCTGAAAAGTGCCCCATGGATGAGCAAGAGCTGACCATCATCTCGCTGATCACATGATCCCTCCCTCAGTTTCACTACGGATTTTGGTCGGCCTCTCACGTCTCGATTTCTCTTAAACAACTAGCATTCTCCTGATTCTTTCTGTTCCCTGCCATAGAGAGGAGAAGACACAAACATGCAGCCCAAGAAGAAAGGTGAGTGCCAGTCGTGTGGCTCAGAGAACCAGAAGCTATCTGCCAGGTGACTCGAACCCCAAGCCACATGTTTTCAAGAAGAATCATGTCTTACAAAGAGCACATACAGATATAAGGGCTGTCCGGAAAGTATCCAGCCATGTAATATGAAAAACAGAGGAATTTATAGCCGAATTTTTTCGGGACAGCTCTCGTATGTACACCTGTCAAAAATAATCCATTTGCAACATGCGAAAGAACAGTGGTGGTAACAGCATTATCACCGTGATGCATGTTCCTAGCTCATTCAGGCCCTTGTGAGAAAAAACACTGGAGGGCAATGTAAGCTCTAACTCTATTAAAAAAAGAAAAGAAAATACTTTGATGATAATGAAAACACAATATATCAAGATTTATGCGATGCAGCTAAATTAATGGTCAGAAAAAATTTTACAGTGTGAAATGCTTATGTTAGAAAATAGAAAAGATAAAATCAATGCTCTAAGCTTTCACCTTAAGAAACTATAAAAAGAAGATCAAATTAAACCCTAGGTAAGTAGATGAAAGAAAATAAAAATAGTTGCTGAAATTAATGAATTACTAAGTGGACAAATAATAATCAAACAAATGAAATACTGGTTTAAAAAAAATAAAATTATTAATTTCCCTAGCAAGACTAATCAAGAAAAAAATGAGAAAACACAAATTATAATTTTCAGTAATAAAAACATTTGCAGAAGAAATAATACCAATCTTACATAAACTCTTTCAGAATACAAAGGATATGGAAATACTTCTCTGCTTGTATAAAGCTAACTAACCATGATATTAAACCTCACAAAAACACTATAAAAAAAGAAAATTAAGAGACCAATATCCCTTATGAATAGAGATGTGAAATTCTAAACAAAATGTATGAGCAAATAGGATTCAGAAATATGTACGAAGGATAATACTATATCATGATCAATAGGGTTTCCAGGAAGCAAGGTTAGTTTAACATTATGAAAAAAGTCAGTGGTGTTTGTCACATTAACAGAACAAAGGAGAAAAACTATGATTATCTCACTGATATAGAAAAAGAACATTCAACAAAATTCAACATAATAAAATTTGTCAGCAATCCAGAAATAGAATATAACAGCTTTGATGTGATAAAGAACATCTTTGAAACCTATAGTCAACATTAGATTTCTTGGTGAAACATTGAATCTTCTAATACTGCAAACAAGAAACGATGTCTACTTTCATCACTTCTATTCAATTTCTTACTGGAAGTCCTAGCTGGTGCAATAAAGCAAGAAAAATAAAAGGTATAAAGATTTCAGTTGCTACTATTCACAGAAAATATTATTGTGCATGTAGAAAACCCTAAAAAATTTACAACCCCCCCATAAAACAAAAACAAAAACTTAAACCTAATAGAACCAGTATGTTAACTTATCAAGGTCACAGATACAAGGTCGACATACAAAAACAACTGTATTTCTATATTCTAGAAAAAATATTTGAACATAAAAAATTTAAAAGTATACCCCTCCCAACAGTATCAAAAAATATAAAACACAAAGGAATAAATCTATTGAAAGATGTGCAAAACTCCTACTATAAACTATACAACTTTGCTGAGAGAAACTTGAGAAGACTTATAAATACATGAGGAAATACACAATATTCAGATTGGAAGACCATATAATTAAGATGCCCATTCTTGCCAAATTGGCCTATAGATTCAGTGCGACTACTACTAAAATTCTAGGTTTTGTAGAAATTGTGTAGATGATTCTAAAATATATAGACATGCAAAGGATCTAGAATAGGAAAATATTTAAGGAAAAGGTCTAGAATAGCAAAATAATCACTTAAAAGTTTATTTAATAATATTTTAAAATATATTTTGTTTGGAGGGGGTACACTATCTCATTTCAAGACTTATAAAGTTACAATAATTAAGATGAATGTAGTATTGGTATAAGCATAGACAAATAGATCAAGGGAAGAGAACAGAATCTAGAAAAAGACCCACACATGTACTGCATCAATTGATTTTTGACTAATGTGTCAAGTCAATTCAATGGAAAAAGTAAAGTATTCTTAACAAATGGTGCTGAAAAACTGATTATCCACAGGATGGCTCCCATCTAGTTTCATACACAAAACTTAATTTGAGATAAATCAGAGACCTGAATATAAAACTCAGAATCGTAAAGCTTCTTGAAGGAAAAAGCTTCACAATCTCAGGGATCAGCGAAGATTTCTTGGATAGATGCAAAAATCCTCACAAAAGGGAAAAAAACCTGCCATATTGGACTTCATCAAAACTAAAAATTTGTATGTCTGATAAACGACTTGTATCTATAACATATAAAACTCTAACAAATCAATAATAAAAAGAACTCAGTTCAAAATGGGCAAAAAATTTGAATAAGCAATTAAAAAAAGATATAAGAATCCAATAAGCACGTGAAAAAATGCTCATCACCTTTATCAGGGAAATGCAAATTAAAAGCACAATAAGATAACATTTTACATTCACTAAAATACTAAAATCAAATACTAACACCATCAAACATTAGCTAGGATGTGGAGCAATTGGAACTCTAATATGCAAGGGCTGTCCAGAAAAAAATCCATCCATAAATGCCTCTATTTTTCATATAACATGGCTGGACACTTTCTGGACAACCCTCAAATTGTTGGTGGGAATATAAAAAAATGATGTAAGTATTTTAAAGAGCTGTTTGGCAGTTTCTTATAAGGTTAAACATATATTTACCATATGACTCAAGAATTTCACTTTGAGGTATTTATCCAAAATAAATGAAAACATTTATCTACAGAAAGGTCTGCATAAGAATGCTCTCGGCAAGCTTATTCATACTACTGAAAACTGGAAACAACCTGAATATCCATCAACAGGAAAATGGATAAAGAAATTGGGGTGTATTTATCTAATGAAATACCACTCATCAGTAACAAGGAATGAATTACTCATATACAAAACAACATGAATGTATCTCCAAAACATCTTGTTGAGTGAAAGAAGCCAAATTAAAAAAATACATACTTTATGAGTTCACAATAATGAAAGAAAACTAATCTACAGTGAAACAAGTCAAAAGTGGTTGCCTGGAAGGGGAAGAAGTTGATTAGAAAAGGATATGAAGGTACTACTTTCTGGGAGAGTCTTATAAAAATTTAGGAGTCAATCCTCAACTGGTCAGAGAACTCCTGCTCTACCTTAGTTTTACCCACAACTTTGATAACTCTTGGGTGAGCGTTATCCAGTGTACTCCTGGAATACTGATTACACAGGGGAATTTCTCTGAAAAGGAATATGGAATGCAGAGGGTATAAAAATGTATCTGTATTGTGGAAATAAACAATGGTCAATTAAATGAGAAGAGAAAAGGTTTTCTATTCTGAGCTTGAACTAGATGGGAGTCAGCTACCACCACATGGGTTTTGGCAGACTCAAAAGCAGGCAGAGGAGTGGGAATGCTTTATAGTAGAAAGAAGGAAAGGCTTCAGGTGTGCCCTGATCCCAGGCTATTGGCATGAGGAAGCTGGAGACTGGTTAACTAGAAGCAGGACCTCCTATGTGATTGGTTAGGAGGTCCAGATTTGGCTTTCTCTAGTTGGTTGGTCCTACCTTGGAAGTTGGGGGAAAAATCATAGAAGTTGTCAGTATTAACCAAGTCCTTGGGTATATTTGTCTAATGAAATATCATTTGATGAGTAGTATTTCATTAGTTAAATATACCCCAATTTGGGATGATAGTTATAGAAGTTATTGTTTAGCTTTCTGGATTGACACTAGAGATAGCAATTTGGCTTCCTGTAAGTTTGACTTCCTGAGTTGTTTACTGTAGATAAAGCAGTTGGTTTCTTGGGCAGGTTGTGAATGAAACCCATTTTATGATTGGATCATTGTCAGTTTGTATATGCAGTCTCTCAGTGTTCATCAGATCAGACTGATCAATGGAGAGACAGAGAGCAAATATATATTCATTACTGTTAACTGCCTAAGATGACATAACTTAAAACTAACTAAAACGTCCTACAAAGAACATTACATAAAAGCGCTAAGCACCAGTTGGGGGCTAAGGAACATCCAGAGAAAAATACAACTGTACTAAGAAAATCTAATGCTTTAAAGATCAGTGTACAAAGACTACCAAGATGGGTGGATAGTTCCTGGAAGTCCCACCTCCCTAGGTGAGGTTTTGAAAGCTGGGACTGAAAGTCCAGGTACTTTATTTGCTTTCTTTTTTTTCTTTCCTTCTTTCCTTCCTCCCTCCCTCGTCTCCCTCTCCCTTTCTAATTTTCAAAAATTTGAGATAAAAATGCACATAACATAAAATTCACAATTTAAACCATTTTAAAGTGTACAATGCAGGGGCTTTATACACACACACACACACACACACACACACACGTGTGTGTGTGTGTGTGTGTGTTTATACATATATATAAAATATATGTAAATATATATATAAATATATATATAAAATGTTGTACAACTCACTATTATCTAATCCAGAACACTTCATCACACCAAAGAGAGACATGGTACCTGTTAGCAGTCAATCCCAATCCCCGTCTCTACCCAGTCTAAACTAAAATTTAGAGCAACTTAGAAGTGGTCTTAGAACCTAGCCATTTATCTCTGTTCAAGCCCTTTTCTCAAATTTTGTAGTGATTTGATTTAAAATAATTGTATGGGGGGGGGGTTGCCTGGTGGTCTAGTGGCTAGGTTTCGGTGCTCTCACCACTGCAGCCTGGGTTTACTTCCTGGCCAGGGAACCAACCAAAAAAAAAAAAATTTAAAATAATTGTACAATAATTTCTCCTTCTCAAAGAATCTTTAGAATCTTAGATGGAATCCCACTCTCTCCAAGTCAAGCAATTCTGCAGAAACCCTACTGTCTACTTCTTGGGGCTAGAAGCCAATGATCAACTTTCTGTCTCTATGGATTTGCCTCCTCTAATATAAATGGAATCATATAATATGTGGCCTTTGGTGACTGGCTTCTTTCACTTAGCATAATGTTTATAAGGTTCATCCATGTTGTAGCATGTATCGGTACTCCATTCTTTCATATGGTTGAATCATATCCCAATGCAGGGATGTATCACATTTTATTTATTCATTCATCAGTTGGTGGGCATTTGAGTGATTTCTATTTTTTGGCTCTTATAAATAATCATCTTATAAATATCTGTATACAAGCTTTTGTGTGAACTCCTGTTTTCAATTCTCCTGGGTATACCTCTAGTAGAATTGCTGGGTCATATGGTACCTCTACATTTAATTTTTCTGAGTAATTGCTAAACTGTTTACCAAAGTGGCTGAACCATGTACATTCTCACCAGGAAGACTGGTTATCATTACTTGTGCCTGACTACAACCAACTGAAGGGAAGAAAACAAGGAGCAGATACTCTTCTATTAAAGCAGCTTCATAGCCACCTTTCGCCAATAATCTCCTTGGGATTCTGTAAGGTATTCCTCTGCTACTGACTCACCTGCCTAATTTTGTCACCTAGGATGTGGGAAAAGGGCTTCCTTCCTTTAACCGTGCTGAGATCCAAGGGCCAGAGGAAAGATCACAAGTGCTTTTCCATCCCCTTCCCTATCTCCTCAGTTTTTGGGTTTTTGTTGTAAACAGAGGTATATATTTTTTGTTTTGTTTCATTGGGTGGCGGCAGGGGGGGGTGGTAGTAAAGGAGGAGAAGAATAACCTTTTAAACTCAGGAGCCTCTCTGCCTTTTTAAAATTCAGGAGCCTTTAAGGAGCCTTGAGGCAAAACTATCAGTAACAGAGGAAGCAACTGAGAACCTTAATTATGTTCTTTGAAAGTTAAAGCCAGTACATACTTGTTTTATTTCTCTTAACCTAAGAGTAAAGTTTATTAGAACATTTAGCCACATTGACTTCCAACTTTCTAAACTGTAGTTGTCCTCAGAGAAATCCCACAACATCTGCAGATGGCAGATTCTGCCCACATTTCTATAAAGCTACACAAGGAAGTTCAACTTAATGATTCAAAATTGCCTTCAAATGGAAATGCATAAGGGGAAATCTATCAGCCAGTCACCTTTCTTGAAACTAAAATTTAGAGCAATTTAGTAGTGGTGTAGACATTTATTTCTGTTCAAGCCCATTTCTCCAATTTTTGTAGTGTTTTGCTCTAAAATAATTATACGATAATTTCTTCATCTCAGACAAGGAGTCTTAGAAGGAATCTCACTCTCTCCAAATCGAAATTCAGCATAAATCCCACTGTCTACTTCTCAGGGCTAAAAAGGCCAAAAAATTACAGGGAAAGAAATGGAAGCTAGCTTTCTAAATACCTAGAATGGGTCCAGTAATATGCTTCACATTTTATATATGTTATTACATTTAATCTTCACAATAACCCTTTAACAAAGGTTCCTTTATCTCTTTTTTACAGATACGTAAATGGACGTAGAGAAGTTAATTATCCAGGATCACGTGAGTAAATAAAGAACTTGGGCTTTAGAGTTAGCATAGCATAAGGGTTAATGGTTAATTCCATGGAGTTAGATTGCCTGGATTCAAATTCTAACTCTACTGCTTACTGTGCAATCTTGGACAAGTTATTTTTTTCTCTAAGCCTTGGTTGCCTCCTCAGTAAAATATAGAATATAGCAGTATTTATTTCATAGGGTAGGGGCTGTGAGCATTACATGAGATAATGCTTGTATATTTGCAAGTTAATATATCCTATTTCTGAATTGTGTGTGATTTTTCGATTGTCAGTGGCACTTGCCTTCTTTATGAGTGAAGAGCTATGTTCTACTTTTCTAGCTCAGAGATGAAGACATGGAAAAAGTCCATTTAACTTCTGTTTCACCAAACAGCAAAGTGAAAATTCCCAAACTATCAACAAAACAAAACAAAGAACCACCACTCAATCACAAGTGAGTAATTAATGAAGATGTGACATAGTTTTTGATGAGACTCTGGTGATATCTGGATGTCTTTTTTTCATCAGGAATATCCTATTTCTTAATTTGAGCTTGAGAACAAACACAGATGTGGCATAGCCTAAGCATTAATGTTCTGTGAAACCAGCTTGTGGACCATAAGAAGCTCCTACACCAATCCACAAAGCATAAATATAAATATAACTGGAAGCACTCTAATGGTCCAAGGGAAGGTAAGTTAATCCATGGCTACAGGTGCATCCACAATGTTTTGACAATAAGAACAGCTACATCCCAGGCCAAAGATGTATTCATTAATACTGACCTGGGCTGCATATAACATTATTAATGTACTGTATCCTTCTATGATAAATGACTGCTTCCCACTTCCCAAAGGAGCTAATATTTAATCAGTCAGGAAGTTCTCTTTGGCATCAGAAAGACCTTGGTTCAAGTTGCATTTCCACAAGTCACTAAATCTGAGCCTCATCTGTTAATAGGATAAAACACCTACCAAATAGGGTGGTTATAAGAATTAAATGAGACCATGCATATAAAGTGCTTAGCAGAGTGTTAATAAGAACTCAGTGTATGGTAGCTATACTTATGCCCACTGTACAAAACTAGAAAGAAGAGAAAAGTTTAGGAAAGAAAAAAAGTCACCACTAATTTCCCCTCCCAAAGGCAACACCTGTTAATCTTGTCAGTCATCTTTTTTCTATACACTGTGTCTTTCTATAGATCTGATATCATACTACACAAACTATATGCATTCTGGTTTTGGTTTTTGTTTTGTTTTTTTGGCCTATTAATGTAACTTAGATATTTCCTCACACCATTAACAACCAGCAAGTGCTTCTTTATGGCTTCTAACCAAACAGTTTTCCCTAGTTTTATGAAGCCCTTGGGCATGATATAATCCTGCCTACCTCATCTTCTTGCCATTTTGGGATCTGATCTCCTGGCCTTGGGAATCCTCAAGTCTGTCATCCTCCTCCTCCTCCTCCTCATCATCATCACTTGAGACCACTGTAAACAATCTCCTAAGTTCTTACAGGGTGTTAAGTGTGCAGGCTCCCAAAAAACCCAAAGGCATGTTCTATAGCCCACAATGTGAGCTGGTGCAGAAAGCCTTACATTACAGCCATCTGCTCAACTGCTTCTCAAATGTTTCTCCCACACAGTACAACAGAAGCTGCTAAAAAACCAAAAACAAAACTCCCTAACCTGCTCATCTGCCTTAAGCTTAAGCTCAACTCCTTCCTGGACACCTTTTCTAATACCTTCTCTTCAAAGGAAGAGCAAGATGTATTACTGGACTCAAACATTTTAAAACATTCCAGGATATTAACGTTTAATTTGGTTCTCAGTGTTTGAATTGCTCCAACTGTACTGTCCTGACCACCAATCCCTCATTCTTTTTGATATCATCTCTTGCTTTTTCAGAGCGTATAATTATCTCTTTAATTACAGAGCTCAAAATTGACCTCTAGACATAGAATTAGTAAAAATCAAATACCAATAAAATTTAAAATAAAGATAATCTATAACATTTATTTTGACCAACTATCTGGGTTTTTTGGGGGGGAGGGGCAGGGGGAGACTATGGAATCACTATTATTCTTGTTGTTTCCATTATTGTCAATCTTAAATAAACAGTTCTTCGGAAGAGCAATGGCCATGTGACTATGCAGAGAAGACATTAAAATGTCTTCTGAGAAACAGAAGACTGGGGTTTCTGAAAGGTCTAAGATTTTGGCTCTATCAGTGATGAGCTGGTGACCTCAAGGAGCACAAATTCTCTGAGCCTGCTACCCCATCTAAAAAAACAGGAATAATAATCTATCTCCACTTTGTCATCCTTATAGAATTTTTATTCAGAACAAATTAAATTAAACATGTAAAAGTAATCTGCAGCTTATAAAGAGCTATACAAATTGTAAGGGGGAAAGTATTTTGCTTTTAAATAAAAAAGCAGGGAAAGACTATCTCGACCACACCCTAATTGCCTTTTGAATTTTTATCTACACAGTTAACAACTGCCCTAAAATGCTAAAAACAGATCCTTTGGCATAATACCACCCTTGATTGTCCAGTTTTCCTCCACACACATGCATCATGCTAATTAAAGGACTGGCTCTCTTCATGCTGTGTTAGAGGAAATTGAAGTGTTAGAACAAAATAGGTATACATGCTATCTCAAGGAACTTATACCAGCTAAGGAGGGACTGAGGAAAGTTAAAGGAATCAGAGATAGGAAGGATTAGGATCATTGAGGTTATAAGAATTTAAAACTAGAAATAAGGTATAAACAGCTTGGAATTTAAAGAAATGTTAAGAGACGGTTTTCCCAAAGAGGGGAGTCATTATCCAAACCCCTAGACAAGTGATTTGGGACGCTAACGCCTCCAGAGCCTGACATTTGATTACACTTAAAATTCCCCCTTTGCTTCCCTTTTCCTTCCTCCCCCATACACGATGTGTTCTTGCCCCAACCTCCTACCTTTTTTCCCTCCTTTGATGTATTTCCATTTTAATCCCCTTGATGTCTTAAGTCCAGTTTTGCAGTCGTTTCCTTAACCTCTCCTAGCCTGGCTCTCTGCCTGGTGGTGCACACTTCCTACCTTCAGCATTAGGAATGCATGTTCCTCTTTGGAAAAATCACATCCCATTCTTGCAAAGGAGACAAATTATTCAAAACTATATTACTTTTTAAAATGGGAAGATATGAGCTTTAAATTCCAAGCTGTTTCCCTAGGAGGAGATAGGACGTGGCCAGGAGAGGCAATGGTAATTCCAAACCCACTCAGACTTGGTCACTGGTGGTGGCACGATGCTTCTCATTCCATCTGGGCAGGATCCGCTGGCCAGAGGCATTCAGTCAAAGCAGGTAGGGGGCGGGAAACAGATAGGCAGAGACTTCCAAAGATGGAAAGAAAGAAAAAGAGGTAAAATAAAAGGAGTTGACGGAGGAACGGGAATGGTATGACACAAGGAAAGATGGGAAAAAATGGAGCAGGGAATGAAGTAAAAGAGAAAAAAAGGGTAACTAAAAGGGGGAGGACTGAAATGAGAAAGAGAAACAAACCAGGAGGGAGAAAATGGAAACGGTCGGGAAGCAGAAACTAGGGTATGTGTGTGGCGGGGAGAGACCAGGTGGAATGAGCAGAGCAGGGAGAGAGGAAGGGAGCGGGGAGAATGCCATGCCTAGCCTCGGTCTGTATGTTTACTTCCTTACACTGTCATCGGTAGCTGCCTTATCTATTTTCACCTCTGGCAGGAGCCGCCCGCCGATGTGGGAGCCAGGGCCGCCGATGAGGGACACCACGCCGTTGCAGTCCACCGTGCTGTTGCGCTTCACGCTGCGCCGCAGGCTGGGGAAGATGCGCGAGGAGCGGCTGCCCTGGCTGTAGCCGCTGTAGCCGCTGTAGCTGCTGCGGCGCTCACGGGCGCGGATGGGGATGAAGAGTGAGTCCCGGCGCCCCTCGCTCTCCTCCACCGTGCTGTGCTCGTCGTCTGCAAACTCGTTCTCTGAGCCCGGGTCCCGGAACCGCCCGGGCCCCCGGAAGCTGAAGATGCTGCTCTTGCTGTTGTGGCGGGAGAGGAATGGGGAGCCCGGGATGCTGAGTAGTGACTGCAAGGGCAGGGAGAGAAAAAGAGAAAGGGTCAGGCATGAGAGGGGAGGCCGACCCTCACAGGCTAAGCCAACGCGGTTGGCTCCCCCAGCCCGGCCCCATCCTTGCATTCCTGCTGTCAGAACACAAGCGTTTCCGAAAAGCACTTAGGAAGCTGAACTCCTACCGCTGTTTCACACCCATTATTACTCATTTCTCCTTGCTCCACACCCTTGGGATGTACTTGTCTTCGACCAGTTAACCACTCAAAAAGTCTACTCACTGTTCACGCATGCGTTGCAACGAAGCTTTTATCTCCTGCTCTGAGCAGCCAAAGCACTGGGAAATGTATCATGTGCCTACTACTTCTCTTACTACGGGATCACATGGAGTCTGCCTTTAATTTACTCAAGTCAAACTTCATGCTGTACTTGGCAAAAGGGTAAGAATTTAAAAGTGGGTATCACTTGCCTTTTTTTCAGTAAGAACATGCCCTAGCGACCAAGTGCTACGCCAACAGTGGTCTCCAAGCTTTTTTGTTCAGGTGAAAATTATGTTCCTTCCCATTCCGTTTTAAAGTCAATGTAAATTTTTTTCACCAAAAGTTTAAGTATTTGTAAATTATGTAATTCTCAGCACTGACATTTTAAAACAAAACACTACTTTACTGATTAGAAATTTTTCATTTTCCTCCTTTAACTCATAATTCCATTTCACATTCCAGAAAATTTTATGCTAATGTATATTTTATACTTTAATGTATTGTACTGATCACCTTTCAATACTTTTTTGCAACAAAAAATTATAAACTGTATTAAAAATTTCCTGTAACCACAAGTCTCTAAGGAATTTTAAAAACTCTCCTGAATTGAGTTTTTATTAAAATTCCTATTAACACAATTAAGATACACAAATATATTATAAATTTTATAAGTAATTACTAAGCTTCAAAAGAAAATTACATTAAATTGTATCTCAATGAGACGGATGAGATTTTTTTTTTTTCATGTGGGTAGTTCCCTGGCTGGGAATCGAACACAGGCCGCAGCGTTGACAATGCAGAAGCCTAGCCACTACACCACCAGGGAACTCCCGAGATTTTTTTCAATTGGTGTTTTTGTGTTTAAATAGTTGTAGATTGTATTTCTTTCTTTCTTTTTTTTAGTATTTCTTATTAGAATTAGACATGGCTCCACAATTCCCCTCCCCCCTTTCTAATATTAGATTTTTAAGTGCTGAGAAACCTTATTAGCGTAAACAGTGTCTTGGAATAAAAGAATTTTGTTACAGTAATGGCACTCAATTCTTTAAACCCCTTGCAAATGATATGCCAAAATCACATAGTAAGTTATCAGCAAAATTTATTTTAATGATCCACTGGTTGACAATTAAATTAGGTCCTCTGTCAATTTAATTGAAAATAAAGAACTGGAAACCACTCAACTTACTAAAGGGTTTATTACCTAGATATCAGAATTATTCCAATTCTTGATGTCTATGGATATCAAAAAGGCTTTATTTATTATTTACTATTATATGGGTTACTCTATGGGGGTTACTCTTTTACTTAAAGGGACCTTATTTAACCCAACAAAAAAGGTTGCAATAATTGTTGACATCATTGCCAAAATTAAATTTTTTAATAAAATGATTTTATCTTATCATATTTTTTACACTTGATCTTAGCCAAAAGGCCGAGAAGCGATTCATATTTTTTAAAGATGTTTTCATCAAAACCTTAAAGCCACAGATTTAGCTCATTTAATTTATTAAAATGTCTAACATCCTCACTGCTAAAATAACTGGACAAGTCAGACTTATTTTCATAGGAAAAAGTACGACCTCATTTTTCATTTTTAATAAATGTATTAATATGTATCCTGGTGATAACCATCTGTCTCCTAAACTTAAAACTTTCCAATATCCCTGACTATAACTCTATGTTTCATTCTTAACAGAAGGTTTAAGAGGTAAATTCCCTTACAATGGATATACATTTCCTCGATTAAAAAAAACTTTGTACTTTAGATTCCACAAATAAGTGAGATCACATGGTATTTGTCTTTCTCAATCTGACTTATTTCTAAAGATCAAAATAAATGAACAGGCAAAACAGGAACAGACCCTTCATACAGAGAACAAATTGATGGTTACTAGATGGGAGGGGGCTTGGGGCTGGGTGAGAAAAGGTGAAGGGACTAAGAAATACAATTGGTAGTACCAATTTGCATTCCCACCAACAGTGTATGAGGGTTCCTTTTTCTCCACACCTTCTCCAACTGTGGAAGACAGTGTGGAGATTCCTCAAAAAATTAAGAATGGAGTTAACCATATGAACTAGCAATCCCACTCCTGGGTATCTACCCCCCCAAAATTTGAAAACCTTAATCCACAAAGATATATGCACCCCAATGTTCATTGCAGCACTGTTCACAGTGGCCAAATCATGGAAGCAGCCAAAATGTCCTTTGATAGATGACTGGCTAAAGAAGCTGTGGTACATATATACAATGGAATATTACTCAGCTATAAGGAAAGACGGAACAGGGCCATTTATGACGACATGGATGGACCCTGAGACCATCATGCAAAGTAAAATAAGCCAGACAGAAAAAACCAAGAACCATGTGATTTCACTCATTTATGGAACATAAAGCTGAAAGCAACAAAGAAACAAAAACTCATGGATGCAATCAATATTGAGTGTTAGTGGTTATCTGAGGGTATGTATGGGGGAAGGGGGAGAGAAAGGGACAGGGTCTCAAATATATGGTGATGGAAAGATAACTGATTCTGGGTGATGGACACATAACACAACAAATAGATGATGTACTGTAGAACTGTACACCTAGAACCTAAGTAATTTTTACTAACCAATGTCATCCCAATAAATTTAACAGTAAAAAGAAAAATAAAGTATAATTGATAGTTACAGGAGAGTCATGGGGATGTAAAGTACAGTATGGGGAATACAGTTAACTACTGTAAAAACTATGTATGAGAATAGTGTCAGATGAGTAGTAGACTAATCAGGGGGATCACTTTATAAATTACATAAATGTCTCACCACTACGCTGTACACCTAAAACTAATATAAAATAATATTTAATATCAACTAAATTTAAAAATACATATATAGTCACATGGATGTGTAGTACAGCATGGGGATATAGTCAACAATGTTCTCATAACTATGAGAATGTTAGGTGGGTAGCAGACTTGTTGGGGCATACACTTTGTGAATTATGTACATGTCTGATCACTATGTTGTTCTGTATGTCTGAAACTAATAAAAAAAAGAGATAGAAAACTTTGTAGACACTAATATTTTCAACTGCACCTTTGTTTGGCACCCCAAAGATGTTTATATTCTGGAGCATTGGTTCCCAAGTGATGGTACATGCACCCCTAGGGGTACATCCTGGGCTGTTCAGGGCTATGCAAAAAATAGTAAGTAATGGTGAAAAAACAAGTGAAGTAAAAAAAATGCAAAATGTTAGTTATGGAACAATAAATGTTAAGTGTGAATCACTGTTAATGGAGACACTTCAAAATTAGACCACATTAGTGAATGAATTAGTGAATGATGGATTGGTGAAGGCGTGGCTATGAACCCTTCCCCCAAACCATTCTTTAACAATTGTTATGCAGTTTTAGAAAAATCCATTTGTGATGTTTCTAGAACTTTCCCAAACTTGTAAATACATCCATAGCCACTGTTTGATCAGTTTAGTTATTGACTGAGTAAAAGTGTATTGTCTTTAATTGTGATTCTTTTCAAGTAGTTTTTTTAATTTAATGCTTAACACAGTTTCAGTTATTATTGTCAGTGATTTTTAAGCCTGTCAGTTATAGATCAGTGATTGAAAACAGGAATGATTAAAAAACCAAAACTTAATGTGGATTATAACCCGTCACCAAGTACTTCTCAACATGTGTTGGCAGCTACATGTACACCCACGTTGGGAGATAGTAAAAAGGTGTGTGTCTCAGATACCACACAGAGGAAAAGGAAATATTCTGAGGAGTATATTAAATATGGGTTTTCATTTGCAGGGGATGATGACTGTCCTAAGCCTTTGTGTGTGGTATGTGGGGAATGGTTACATGAAAGCCTCTCTACTCATGCTACATTTAGAAACTAAACATCCGAGGTATAAAAAACAAAGCAATACATTATTCTCAGCACTTAGAAAAAGCATCCAACTGTTACTTCATACTTGATGTCAGGAAACAAAGACAATGAGAATGCAGTTGAGGCTTCATACCATATTGCTTATTGCACAGCTAAATGTGGTGAAAACCACACCATAGCTGAAGATTTAATTTCTCCTTGTATTAAGGATACCATTTTTTGTATGTTTGGGGAAGATTATGTCCCCAAAATCAATCCTATTCTTTTTCAAACAATACAGTGTCTCCGAATTCAGGAAATGTCTGATGATATTGAAGCTGTAGTAGTAGACAGAATTAGAAAAAGTAAATTCTTTTCCATCCAGGTCGATAAAAGTGTAGATGTTGCTGATTTATCTATTTTGCTCATCATCATGAGGTACTTGGTAGGAAATAAAATTGAGGAAAACCTGTTGCTTTGTTATCCAATGACACAGCGTAGCACAAAGATATTTTTAATGCAATCAATGGTGATTTCATTGAAAAGGACATTAGTTGGTCGAACTGTTGTGGTGTCTGCATTGATGGAGGCAAGCCTATGTCAGGTTATTTTATACACCTACTCGGCTGAATTAAAGAAGTAGCTCCCTATGTACCATGGAGTCACTGCTGCATTCATAGACAAAGTCTTGCATCCAATCCTCTTCCTTGTGAACTGAAGGGTGTTTCTGATGAGGCTGTAAAAGTTGTAAATTTTATTAAGTCACAACCACAAAACTCCAGAATGTTTCAAGCGCCGTGTGAAGAAATGAACAGCATTCACAGCACATTCCTTTTGCATATGGAGGTCAGGTGGCTATCTCACGGCAAAGTACTTACACAGATTGTACTTAGACATGAAGTCCAGGTATTTTTTGAAGGCCATCATTTCCTTCTTGCTCCAAAGTGTCAGGACAATAATTGGCTTCAAATTCTTGCATATTTATCAGACATTTTTCTAAAAATAAACTCAACTTGTGACTTCAAACGGCTCAATCACTATATTCAAAATAACTGACAAAATTGAGTCAATGATTAAAAACTGGGACTTTTGGAAACTGTATTGAAAGAGGTCAACCCGAAGTTTTTTAAACTCTGCACAACTTCTTATCTGAGAATGACTTGCACCTATCCCAAAACATGAAAGAGAATATTTGAAGTCATTTGGAAGGTTTTAAAGTGTCTTTTTCTAAGTACTTTTCTCAACATGAAAAAGAAAACAACTGGACTGCAGATCCCTTCAATGAAGAATTCTTCAAAACAGCTAAACTATCAATTAATGAAAATAAGCAGTTAATTGAACTTTCACCTGATTTAAATTCTGATTTTAAAAGAAAGCATCTTATTACCTTCTGGGTAGATGTCAGTGAGGAATATGAACAGCTCAGTGAGAAGGCACTCAAATACCTCTTGCCATTTACTAATACTGAACTAGTGAACTAAGTACCACAACAAGCTTAATGCAAGTCCGGATCTAAGACTGTATCTTGCATCTTCTGAGCCTGATTTCAAGAAACTAACTGCATCAAAGCAAGCTCAACAATCTCATTAACAATATTTCAATTGGCTAGTGATCTGCAAAACAATTATTAGACTTTTCAGATAATACAAATAAATATTAATAATAAATTAAAAGTTTGTTTAATACTTGATCATTGTCAATATTTAACTATGTTACGAATATTGTAAATTTGTGGTTTGTACTTTTAGTGTAGTAATTTTTCTCTTCTAACTTATTACCTCATTTCCAGTATTTTACATTAAGATAGGCACTGAACAAAAGTGTCAGTATTTAAAAACAGCTGTTTTAAAAATAAAGGATACAATTTATAGAAATGGGTTTAAAAGGGGTACACAAGTGGAAAAAGGTTGGGAACCACTGCCCTAGAGTAATGCACTAGATAAGATTCGGATGACAGACAGGTATGCCTTCCTTTTGTAAAGTGGCAGAAGGCTGTGACAACGGAAATGGAAAAAGGAGTGACTTTGGACTACAGGGCTAACCGTGGGCACAGAAGTATGTAAGTTAAAGATCTGGGAATCAGGCTCCTTAAAACTGTGCTTGGAAAGCTTTCATGTGTCCCAAAGAGATACCCACCTGGTTTGAGGACCACTGCTGTAAGAGAAAGAAACTTAAACTACTGACTTTAGACAACCCTCCTTGCTACCTTGAGATACTTAGTTTGCCCAGTTATGACTTGGAAGGAATTTTCAGAATAATTTTTAACTATAAGAGATTTTTGCCTTAGAGTTTAGGCCTTAACCTTCTTATAAAATGATTTCACTGTGAAAAGTTATTTCTGGGTTGGGACTCTGCCAATATAGTGCATATATTAAAGTGTTAGATAAACCTTTTATTTTATTATTATTATTTTTTTTTGGTATGTGGGTAGCTCCCTGACTGGGAATCGAACCCAAGCCGCAGCGCTGACAGCACCAGCGCCGAAGCCTTAAGCCACTACACCATTAGGGAACTCCCAAACCTTTTAAAATAATACTTTTGATGGTAACTCTGGAAGGGCTATAGGAGGGTCCTGTTTAATATTTCCATATCTTTTTATTACCCAGAACTCCATTTCTAGTTCTAGACTCAAAATGCTTCCAGTTCTAGTATCTTTCTATAATCCATGAAGCCTTGTGCCCCAGTCAATGTATTTTCTTTGGGTATTTTTAGTTCTATCATATTCCATTCTCTCATCTGTATTTCCCTGTTATGCAGTCTTTTCCTGCCTTGGCTCGAAGTAACTTGCAAATCTCTGAGACAATAAATGAATTTGATCACAGGGAGCCACATCAAGAAAACCACTGATCACAGATGAATAGATGTAAATGCCACTGTTAAACACCTACAACATGCTGTCTATAGGTCACTAGAAAAGGGAATGCATGTGTACAACATTTCTGAACCCTTTCCCCATCACTGATTTGTTTTGCTCTTTGCCCCAAGCCTGTACCAGAACGGAGAAGCTAAAATGGTTAGATTCCAGTGTGTTCACAGGGTCTCATTTATGAGTGGCTGGTGTCACTGTGTGTTTAAAGGGCCCACACATGGCCAGCTCTTATACTTCATTCGTCCATGTTGTTGGACTGGGAAAGGGATCAGGGCCTCCTCCAACTCACTGCTTGCTAGTCCTCTTTCCACATAAGTGTATGTTTGGGCACCCTCACTGATTCATTCCCCTGAACCAGTTCTCAAAAGTGTGATTCACAGACCAATGTTAGTGAATGACCAGCTGCTACTGGTTTGTAACAAGACAAGGAGAAAAATGGAGAGAAGCATTTAGAAACTCTTATAGCAATTAGACATCATAACATCCAAGAACGTGATCATTTTTCTAGTAATTCATTGTTATTATGTTTTACAAGAGTGTCAATTCATGAAAACTTGGGAAATAAGAACTGGTTCTTCACCACAGACAGTTTGAGAAACACTTGTCTGAAGAATGTGGCTGGCCAGAAGATAGTGCCTTTAATTGCACCTGATTTTGTGTTAATCAGATACGGTAAGGTGACAGACACAGAGACAAGTGCCTTTGAAAGGAGAGTTTATTACTTACAGTTCCCAAGGGAGGAGGGCATGCAGGGCCTCATGGGGAGGTACTTGGTAAGGAGGCAGAAAGAGCAAGGGAAAAGCATGACCCAGAGCCCTTCTTGTGGTTTACTTGAGAAGGAATGGGAGAGGCAGTGTGTGCACCTTGGAGGAAATTTAGGATTAGAGAGTTTAAATAATTTTAGGCAGGTTCTGGGCTATAGGAGAGGAGCAGTCCTAGTTGTCCAGTTAGCTGGCCCTTGAGTGATTTAGGGAGGGGGAAATTTGACAAGGTGTGTTAGAGCTAGATAAAGGGAGAAGGCTGGGGATGAGGTTTTTGCTTGTTTGATTTACACATGAAAGGCACCCTTCCAGGCAAGGAGCTATCTCTAGGAATTAAGCTAGCATTGGGAAGGACAGTCTCATGGCAGCTAGCAAGGCTCCTAAAATGTCAAAGCACCCTAAAATACAGAGAATAAAAACATGATTAATACAGTGAGATCCCAAGATTTGGGTTTGGGGGTGGTAGGAAGTATCCTTAAGCTCCTACCCACACGTTCAGTTCAGTTTAACATGCAACACTAAGGTTCAGGACATAAGCATAGATGTTAATAAATTGTGCCTTGGGCAGACACAGACAGACAAGACAGACAGACACACACACACACACACACACACACACACACACACACACCCCTATCTATCTCCTTTGAGGGCCTCACTGAGAGAAATATGAGTAGAACAAGATAAGACTCGGGTACTCCTGGGCTTCTTTGCTATAAACCCCATGATCCCCTTTAACATCATCACTCCATGTCCTAAGAATGTCATTCAAGATCCTCCCAGCTGTGACCCTAATTTACTTTCTCCACGGTCTTCAGATCTTTATTTCCAGTGCATATGCCATTTCCAGCTGTGGAAATCCTCTCCACTCTCCCTCATGCAGCCCTTCAGCTTCTTCCTCTACAGAGTTCCTTAATCCTTTCACAGCACTGAGCCCTCCTTTCTGAGTTCTTAACGCTCTACTTTTTACTAAAGTTCTTTACGTATATGCTTTATCTCTCCATTTAAACCAACTACAAGTTCCTTAAGGGCACCCTGCCTGATTCATTTCTATTTTCCCTGGAATGCTTTGTACCTTGTACAATAAAATGCTTAATTTAATTGACATGCATTTAGGTTATACACTGTAAATCAGCCACCCACCTGAGCAATGTTGCATATGTGCCTTGGGTCACTATGTTACTTCTGATAGCAAGTTTTCCTATGATTTTGCATTAGGCCAATGTAGGGTGCTGACAATACCTGATACATTAAGTCTCCTCCTCATTAGGAAAGAGGTTTGATTTATCTGATAAATGATCATTAAATACCAATTATTTGCTAAGTGATATGGATACAGTGATGATCAAAATATACAATATGGTCCCTACCTCCTCAAAACTTGTAGCCTAGTAGGAAATAATACATACGAGATCTAATATACCAGACTATTCTTAACTGATAGGAAAAGTGATAAGGAAGATAATGATCAATTCAGTAACTTATGTACACTAGAGATCAGGATCCTGAGACAACACACACGAAAAGGAGACAATTTATCTATTATTCTTTAATTCCTTGTTCCATTATTGGCAAAAGAGTTGACAGCAATACACATCGGGGGAAAAGATGACTTCTTCCATTCCTCCTCATATCCTGTGTCTGACCCCTTGAGGAGATACTTCCTGAGGGCAGCCACCCCAACCCCTCCCTAATCTCAACTTCTCTAGACTAGAGGATTTCACTGATGATCCAGCTAGTTTATGAGACGAGTAGGCCTTACTTCCTGTTTTCAAAATTTTTCCCCGTCAATCAACTAGGGGCTTCTGGTCCTTTTCAGGAAATCACATCACAGCTAACTAAAAATACTACCTTAGGTCTAGGTGTGTGTTTGGGAGAATGGCTCCGGGGTGTTCTCGATTTGAGGAAATGGCCATCACATTCCACAGACAACATTAACTGGAAATTTCACGGCATCTATGTTAGCTGTCTGTTGGGATGAGGCTTAACAATGACTGAGAATGTTGATAAATTGGTAATTTAAATGTTCTCTTTCCATGCCATATTTTACTTTTTCTTTCCAATACAGCAGTGGTTCTTAAAGTGTGGTCTGTTTGGGGTTCTTGTGATCCCTTAAGGGGGGCTCATGAGGTCATAGTATTTTATAATAATACTAAAATGATATCTGCCTTTAATACTTTCATCTCCTTACAACTATATCGTACAGTGGATTTTGTGAGCCTTACCGTTTCACAGTATTTAAGACATTTTTGATGAGACTGGTAGTGATAATAATGTACGTGCTATTTTTTTAGTATTGTGTGTCAGTACTTGAAAGATTTGCATAACCCAGTGAACCAGTATTTCCCATATGATCAATGCATGATGCTACGAATCATTCATGAACTAAAAATGTGTGGTTAAATACCACAAAGGATTTTAATGTAACAGAGTACCAAATTACTGATACAGTTTCAGAGTCCACATTGCAACTAACCATTAAAACTACCACTGTTCAGTTTTAGAAAGTCAAAGAAAGATACTCACATTTCCCTGAAAAGGCTATTAAAATATGCCTCCCTTTTCCAGTTGTATTTGTACATAACTATATTGTCTTCAAATACTTCAACCCCCCCCCCAAAGAAACTGCAACAGATTGAATGCAGAAACAGGTATGATATTCCAGCTGTCTTCTATTAAACCTCAGATTAAAGAGATGTGCAAAAATGTAAACAGTACCACTATTTCCAATGTATTTTTTGTTTCGAAAAGCAGTTAATGTTTATAAAAATGCATGTAATTTGTACTAAACAAGTAATGAGTTTATCTTTTTTATTTTAAAAAAAATCAGTAAACAAATATTTTAAAATTTCCTAATTATAATTTCAAATGTGATAAAATAAAAAAGAGCTCTTTAGGGTTCTCAATAATTTTGAAGGAAATAAAGGGGTCCCAAGACCAAAAAGTCTGAGAACTGCTGCAATAGAATAATTAAAAATACAGGGTCCAGCAGAAGTAACGCCCTTTTTAATGAGCTGGTAATCTATACCAAATCTTTTACTATAAAAGCATAAGCATGTAATTCTGTAACGTAACAATATTTTAACTATTTTAAAATGGGCGTTACTTCTGCCGGACCCTGTACTTTGCAAAAATGGGCTCAACCTAATAATTATAAACTGTCCTGAGCTCTAAAAACACAGCAGTAATTTTATAGAGAAATGGATAGGAGATAGGTCAGGCAGATGTCTCAAAAGGATCTCAGATCTGGTAGTAGAGGACACTGACATACACTGAAACTGTGCTGTGGGAAAACTGAAACCACATTTAAGTTAAGCCAACAGGAGAAAAAACCAGTTATGTGTGGAGATGAGTGGGGAGGGGTGACTATAAACTGTAGTGATTAGGAGCACAATCAGCATTCAGAAGGACCTGGTTCCAACCCTGACTCTACCACTTAGTAGTTACATAACCTTAGATAAATTATTTAATTTCTCAAGGCCTCAGTTTCCTCAGTCGTTCTTTCAGATAAAATCAGAGAAACTGCAGGAACGTTCTGGGATAAAGTATTAGTACCACGTGGAGCATCTAAGCAAGCCTTGGCAGTCAGCCATGGCCTCTAGGAATCTATAATTTTTTTTCAGATGGGGAAATTAGAGGAGTGAACATTTTCATGCAAAGCAGGGCATCTCAGAAGGCCAGCTTTATTTTTTGAGCTAGGGAGCAATCAGTGCAACTCTGTCTTAAAGCCTACAGATTAATCAGAGACCATTCAGTAGCAAAGTGTTACTAGCACTCAGGTATTTATTAACTGGCTCAGTGATGGCTTACAAAACAAGGGCTGGATTACAACAAAGCTACAATCCCTTTACCCAAAAGAGGCTGAACTAGGAGAAAGGTGAGGTGAAGGTGACACAGACATGGCTCCAGCACAAAAAGAAGTCCCAGATTTACATCAGATTTATGATAAAGTCCTCCCATTCATTTGTCCAACAATTATCTGAACGCTAGCTAGCCACGTGCAAAGCAGCAGCTTTTGACTTCAGGATTTTATCTAAGAGAGGGGAGGATATGAATATAAGAAAATATAGTATCACATAGTATAAAGTATGCATAACATATAATGGAGAGATGAAATAACTTCCAATTGAGTGTGAAACGGGGGAGGTCAGGGAAGGTTTCTTGAGAGAAGGATGTGAAGAACAAGTATGATGGGGATATTCAGGTGGAAAAACAGGGCATGATAGGGTGTTTCTGGAGCAAAACAGAGGGCAGAAAACAAATGTCAGATATTAGATGCACATAGTAGTCCATTCGGTTTAAGTACAGGATGGGGCACAGTGACTGGAGATTGAAAAGGTAGGCTGTGTCCAGGGAAAGGAGGGGTGCTGTGAATTCCATGCTAAAGGGTTGGGGCTTCGTTAGTAACCAGAGTTAACTCTGAGTTCTTCTTAGTAACTATTCTAGAATGTCAGTATTTTCTTTAAACCCCTTACTCAACCTCTCAGTCCCTTTGGTAAGATTTTTAATTTCCTATATTATTGAAAACTAGACACTGTCAAGTGTTATCTTCCTCAATTTCCTACTCCCTATCTACAAATTTACCCATGCCCATCCTCCCCCATCTTTCTGACATTTTAGGGTACAAAGTGCCCCTTTCCTGTTAGAGGCTACATCTATTTTTTATATCTTTCAAGATTGCTCTATTTTCTTTTCTATCCTACTCCATTTTCTACTTCCATCTCCCCTTCTTCTGGGTTTTCCCCCCACAGATCATAAAAATGCTTATTTTCTCCCCTACTCTTTTAAATAAGCTTGAGTGAAAAGTCTCCATTCATTGTCTCCAATGTCCACTCATTATGACATCCATCCTTATCCTGAACTGAAACGTGTCTTTCAAGTTCTCAATGCCTTATACTGCCAAATCCAATAGACACTTCCAATTCCGATCTCAAAAAGTAGCTCTGTTAAGTTTCAATCCGCTGATCACCGCCCCTGCCTTCTCCGACCCCTGTGCTCTCTCCTGGCTTCAATGAACTCTTTGGTTCTCTTAGCACCTCTAATGACCACTCATTTTTTTTCCTTCACGAACTCCATCTCGGATGCCCACGGACACCAGTGGTCATGTCCTTGGCCCACTGTTGTTTCACTTGACCCAGTCTGAGTAAATTCATCAAGACTCATGGTTTTTTAATCACCACCTCTCTCTTTTCTGAGCTGTCACTTGACTATATGATGTGTCTAAAAGGCCTCTTCAAAGTAGAACACACTTTCTTCTAAACCTAGAATGTTCTTTCTTCTAACTGCTCCTTCACCAACAAATAATACATTACTTGACTAACTACTGTTTTTCCTTTATTCACCTTCCCCAGAAAATCTTTGCTGAACCTCTAGGTGGGGATAGATCTGTGCCCTCCAAAACACCCCTGTATATCTCAATTATGAAATAATGCCATTATTATTATATAAATAATTTTTAAATGTATCTGGGTGCTCCACTATACCACACTGTAAGCTTCCTAGGGCAGAAAAGGTGTTTTAACAACCTTTTAATCTCTAGGACCTAGCACAATCCTTGACACACGGTAGGTACTCCATAACTGCTTGGTGATGAGTAATGAGAGCTAAGTTTTAGGAAGCTACCCACTGACAGTATATAAAACACGAAGGAGAGGGAGAAAAACCAAAGGAAATGAAACGGCAGTAGGTAACTGCAGAAGACCAAAATAATACTAAAGTCGGAACAAAGATAGCATTAACAAGAACAGAAAGGAGGGGATGGACATCAGAGATTTTTCTGTGATAAAATGAATAGGACTGGGCAAAGACTGAACTGGGAGGTGAGAGGTGCAAAAAGGAGGCACAATGAATCACTCCTGGGAAACAAGCAAAGACTGGATACAATGCCATAACCGGTAACTATAATCTATTCTGTACGTTATAAACATTCCAGCATTTCTTTAAAACAGAGATTTAAATGGTCTAAGAATTGAATTTTAGTGGTGTTCTTGGAAATCCCAAAATATCGGTTATGTGGTAACATTTATAGATACAGAATGCTCAATAATTATACATAAGTCCTCCCCCCTCTTTCTTTTTGTTTCCCTCCCCATTTATCAAAGTTGGGTAAAATGGAGGCTTTTAAGCTAAAACAGGCTAATTTATCAGCATGACACTTTAAGAAGGCTGTATGGAAAAATCCAGCCATGTAATATGAAAAACAGAGGCATTTATGGCTGGATACTTTCTGGACAGCCCTCGTATATCTAGAATAAGTAATTACTAGAACTTGTCACACTCAAATAAGCTGACCTAAAGAGGTCCATCACTCTCTTTTTTTAAACCTACAGTTATATGTAATTCTTAAATAGAGGTGTTTGAGTTAAATTCTGATGTTCACATGCCAAGAAGAGAAAAGTTCTTCCTGATGCGTTAGATTAGAACATAAACTTGCTTGTGTGACACAGACTTTACTGCCGAAGTAAGTGTGCCAAAGGCCATCACATCATCCTAGTGCTGGCATTAGAGCAGAGGAGGGCAGGATCAGAGCAGAGGACGGTCCTAATATGCCAGTAACACTTCCTCCTAGAGGGGAACAACATGGAGCATGGAGAGGGAAGACTGAGGATGCAGGGATGGCTCTGAAAACGTAAAGCCAAAGGGGGAGCATGAGAATCAAGATTAGGAAAACCAGAATTTCTTAGGCTCTCTAACCCAGTGCAAAGACTTTACCTGGTTCATGATAGAAAACTTCCTCCCTATTCTGTTGTCTGGCAGCCGAAAGGTCTTCCTCCTCATGCCATCTTCTGACTCTGACTTAAACACTTTCTCAGGATCCCCTTTCTCCTCTCCTTCAGAGAGTTCCTTCTGCTTCCTCTTCCTTCTTCTGTTACGTCTTTCCTTGGCACTCTTGGAACTGAGTTTAGAAATTTCAGATGAGCTCCTAGGAGAGCCTCCCCCTTCTTCACCTTCTTCCTCTATGGCATCTTCTGAGACAGTTCCTGCTGAAGTGGCCATTGCAGCAGCCTAGGAAAGGAGCCATACAACACACCAGGTCAGAAGCAATTATCTGAGCCACCCAAAGCCAAGGAATTAGTGCAGATCATTTCCTTTCCCTTAAGTAGGAAAAGGAGGGAAAAATAGAGGAAGAAAAACTAGCCCGTCAGAGGAGACCATGGCCAGGGCCTGCTTGGTTGTCTCCATATTCTAGTTGAAATTGTACTATGCCACACAGTGCTAAGTAATCAGAGTAGAACCCAGTGCTAAGAACTTTGGGATCCATTCTCTTGACTATCTCAGATAAGAACGTGGCTGCCTTCTTAATGCCAAATGATCCTTTCTGAACAACGCTGAAAACGAGCGCTAAGAAACTACAGTATAACATTGGACAATTCATTTTGTGAACTCATCCTAGAAAAAGTGCTACATACCTCATTGGTGAGTATCACTATGGTCATCTTCCAAGTACTCCCCTTGGGAAGCTGTGCACTGATGCCAGAGCCTAGTCCACCCTTCAAAGCAATTTTAGAACTCTTTTTTCTGGAATGGCCATCAGAGCTGTCATCATGCTCATAACCTTGCCAAGGTTATGACACCTTACTGAGTTGTTTGCACAGTCCTGCCAACATAAGAGCATGGTGGCAAGTTCGCAAACTTAATCGTCAAATTTTGGGTACAACAACAGCTTTGATGGCCATTCCAGAAAATGAGTTCTAAAACTGCTTTAAAGGGTGGGTGGACTAGGTGCTAGTGTTGGTGCATGGCTTCCCAAGGGGAGGACTTCAAAGGTGACCATAGTGATATTCAGTAATGAGGTATGAAGCACTTATTTTAGGATGAGTTTGCGAAATTAATTGTCCGACCTTGTATATATATGGGCCCCACAATGCAAAAATACAGGTGTATTTGGGCAAGTTTGTTTTTCAAATTTCACTTGACTATTTTACCTGTATCTTCTTTTCCATTGTAATCGATACTTTTTATGACTACAGAGAATTTCTGAATGAGATCCTATAGCTTTCCGCAGTGAGAAGGCTATGCTCACACGAAGCGCTCTATAAATTGCTCTGGCCACTCTTTTGCTCCCCAACTACCATGTCAGGTGAACACTGAACAGTTGAGAAATACAACAAAAGATCATTCTAACAATTTGGCCATTAAGACAAATGGAATAAGTGAACCAACAACCTGCAGCTGTTATTTGGGTTATTTTAATCAGATCTATGACTTCTATTTGACAATGTGCCTAGAAAAGATCAAGTGGGGTGGCAATCAGACAGGGCCTTAGTCACTGCAATTTGGCAGGAAAGACTGTCGCAAAGAATTGATCATCAACCTGTGCCTCTTCCTGTTGCTTCTTAAGTTGCTCCAACATTGCTTTGAATTCAGCCTCTTTTTGCTCTGCCTCCTCCAGTGTTGCCTGATTCTGCTCTTCATAAGCCATGGCCACCACAGCCAAGATCAAGTTCACCAGATAGAAAGAACCCACGAAGATGACCAAGACGAAGAAGATCATGTACGTTTTCCCAGCTGCCCGTAAGGTCTGCAAAGACAATGACAATTTTCTGAATCACTTCTAATCAAATGAACCTGGCTGAATGTTTCTCTGTAGGGGCTCTGCTGCATTTTGAACAGGACAGTCCTTCATTGTGTGGTACTCCTCCTTCACAATGCAAAGCACTTAGCATCCCCAATGGCCAAATGGCCTGTCCTATCCTAAACTCACAGTAAATGTCAGTAGTACCTCCCATTCCTTGAGGCAAAAAAAAGGTCCTCTTCCATTTCCAAATATTCCTAATACAAGGGCTGTCCAGAAAGAATCCAGCCATGTAACATGAAAAATAGAGGCATTTATGGCTGGATTCTTTCCAGACAGTCCTTGGAAAAAAATGCTCTGGACTAAGAATTATATTTGCCTTTGTCAACTGGTTCTAAAACAAGTATAAGGAAAAAATTACAAAACTTCAGCTCATTTATCTACTAGTCCTCAAAGAGTGAGCATTAACAAAGAAATTTCATTTCTGGGATCAGTTCCAATCACAGGAAGTACCCATTCTGAGAGACATCCTTCCTTATCCTTTTGTAATACGATAGGTCGTCAAAGAGGGATATGACATAAAGGACGGTAAAGAGAAAAGAAAAAGGAAGAAGCATCCTAAGACTATTCCTTTCACTAGCAGGAGCAAACAGACATCAAAAACAATTGGGTTTTAGGTTACATATATGTGATCCACACTATTACTTAGCTTTATCTTTATTCTTTTCAACCATAAATACTTAATGGAATTTAGTATCAACCATAAATATTTCTTAAGATCTGAACCTGAGGGAACTCTAGGCTGTCCAACAGAAAGTAAGAATTCCTTAGGGGATATGCATTAGAAGCTTCCCTTGAAGAGGTTCCTTTATGCTTGAGGGGACATATTTCTCATTCTCAAACTAACTGGCATCATCAAATGTCAGAGTCAAATAGAAACCAATGGACTATCAGAGAACTTCTAAGCTGGAAGACCCTCAATAATCACCTAGACTAACTTCTCCATCACAACCAGCAGAGTAAAATGACTTGCCTAGAGTTACCAATGTAGCCTAAGAGAATAAATGGTACTGACTTTTAAAAAAATCTGTCACAACCTTCTTGAACAAGTCCAAATGTTTTACAAATCTCAAGAATGTTGATATATTTAGATACCAATGTTCTTATGGATAGAAATCTCATCTTTATAACATCCAGCATAGAGCCTTGCACAATATGTTTAATTGATATTTCTTTAAAAGATGCCGCAAGTCCAAATCCAAAAGCAGAGATACAGCAGGTAGTCTAATCAAACAACAGGAAGCAGATAGACATAGGAGATTCCCAGGCCAGGCTGTGAGCCTCTACAGCTACACATGACTGGGCATTAAAGAAACAGGGACGAGAGCTGGGAGAATACACTTGGTTTTATAAACCAGAGAAATGCCTTCCTAAGATGAGCGTATAATGTCTTCACTAAAGGTGAAAACGTAAAATTTCTCCAATCCCACATATCCTCATGCAAATTCTATCACCAAAGAAAAAGAGGTATTGCTTACCAATTGATACAAGTTTTCCCAATAATCCTGGGTCATAAGGCGAAATAATGCCAAGAAGGCCCAGCTGAAAGTGTCAAAGCTTGTGTAACCATAGTTGGGGTTCCTTCCTGCTTTCATACACTGGTATCCCTCTGGGCATTGCCTGAGGAAAGAAAGGGAAATTCAAGGGCTTGTGAACATAATTCTACCCAGTCATCAAAAAGTCATCTCCATGACTTTGCAGATAATAAACAACCATCTATAGAGCAAGGCCAACAAATGGGAATGAATGAATGAAAGAAACAAAGAAAGAAAATAATGGAAAAGAGGAAAGAAATAAAATAGCCAGGTAAATTTTTCAAAAAACTATGTCCTAAGGACAGCCAAGGATCAGAATTACCTGGCATGGCCCCTTAAAAATGCCAATTCCTATGTCCTACCCAAGATCTGGGAATAAAAGCTCTGGACATAGGATCTGGGAATCTGCATTTTTAAGAGGCACGCCAGGGGATTCTTAGGTATGACAAAATGTGACAACCACTGTTCTAGATTCATATGAATGTGCATTCAACCAAATTCAACTTAGCTACTATCCCAAATGACAAATGGCCAGAAGTTCCTCTTAATCATCTCTGGTCTCTTAACACTCACTGTGACAACTTATGTCATTCTGGGGTTTTCTGTGACCTGGGTTATTATAGCTCTCTGCTTTTGGATTCACCTGATATTTATTTCCATGTAATTTCTAGTTCTCCACTTCAATACAGATATTAAATGGACTTCTACTTGTTATGGTCATCTTAAATCACCAATTCCTAGAGGACCAATGTACTCTGAATAATGACACTGCATCCTATATTTATACAGCCTTTGCTTTACAAAGCACTTTCATGTATGTTATCTAATTCAGCTTTACAGTAATCCTTTGAAGAAGTGAGAACATGACTTATTAAATACATTTTACAGATGAAGAAGTTGAGTCTCACATAAGTTAAATGGCTTGTCCAAAGTCTCAGAGCTAGAAGTAGCAGAATCAGGACTCAAATTATGTTGCTGTATACTTATACTCAGAGCAGCATGATTCACAATAGCTAAAACATGGAAGCAACCCAACTGTCCATCAACAGATGAATGAATAAACAAAATGTGGCATATACATACAATGCAATATTATTCAGCCTTAAAAAGAAAGGAAATTCTGAGATATAACATGGATGAACTTTGAGGACATTGTGCTAAGTGAAATTAGTCAGTCACAAAAAGACAACTACTGTATGATTCCACTTATACAAGGTACTTAAAGCATGGAAACAGAAAGGAGGAATGGTGGTTGCCAGAAACTGGGGGGAATGGGGAACGGGGGTTATTGTTTAAATGGTATAGAGTTTCATGAAAGAGAAGATGAAGTTTCATTCATCTATAATGGGAAGTTTCATTCATGGGAAGATGAAGAGTTTTGGTGATGGATGGTAGTAATGGCTGCACTACAAGGTGAGTGTACTTAATACCACCAAACTGTACCCTTAAAAATGGTTAGAGAATAAAAGTCATGTTATGTGTATTTTACCACAATAAAAATAACTTGGGAAAAGATATTATGTTCTACTCCTTCCCCTCCCCCACACTGTCAGGCCCAGCCTATTCTAGGTCATCCTTGGGTGCTAACCTTGCACTATGACAGTGTCTTTACTCTATGTTTTATTGGTTGCATTACAATAGTGTGAGGGCAGTCTGTACAAGACAGGCAAGATTATCTGGTGCTACAGGTTCTATCCTCAGCCTTTTACATCTTTGATTTCGGCTTGAGACTATAGGCACATTCAACTACTAGTAAAATGTCAACTTTGGATGGACAAATATGAAACAGAAAGAAAATCTGAGTGAACCAGCACACAAGACCCAATTCGGGTCTACTGCATGAGCACAAACAAAAGTGAAAATACTGTCCATATCTATCTGGCATATTATTTTACGGAAGGAGAATGAAACTAGAGGAGCTACTTACCCAGCATCAGAACTGTTCCCACAGAGTAAGGGTTCTAGCATGCCAGGAACCGTGTAAAAATTTGCTAGAAAAGTTTGAAGGGGCAGGAAATGAACAAGGCAGATTTAAGTGAATGAGAGAATAAGGTTATACTCTTCCTAACTAGCCCCAGCAGAAACAGTTATTGATGTTAGCTCATCAAATCTTTTCTGACAGCAGGGAAACCTGGTGAGAATTCTTTCCCATTATTTTCCTATATGTATTTAAAAATTAAAAGTGCTACTGTAAAGCTCTTAGTGCAATGTTATTTTCAGACACCTGACTTCCACTCCTGCTTCAGATGTACATATATGCCAGGTTCTGGCACTTGAATCAAAGGGTTAGGTCTAAAAGAGAGTTTTCTGAGTTTTTTTACCCATTTATACAACTTGATCTTGCTATCCTTATACCTGCTTTTTACCAAAGATAAACTAGAATTCCTCACTGAGCACTAGTTACCATGTCCTTTATGAAATTAGAAGGCACATTTCCCTTTCCTGCATGTGAACTCGAAATCCTCTTTGCAACATTTTCTTATGGCTACTGAACTGCCTTTATTTTCTCCAGAATGACATTGCTAATTTTTTCCTACTATTTTATGGAAATACTACTATACCAAATGTTCCTTAGTGTAAGACCTAAGTGCTCTGGTTCCTCAAATGAAATTATTGAAACTCCTTCTTAACTGTAAAAGGATCAAATGATGCCTCAGAGATTACTTGACTCCCTAGACCAGATTGATTACTAAGTTTCTGCAGTACTAAGAAAGCTTACTAGGTACATTCTGGACCACATGTTTAAATATCTCAGGTTACCCAGCTAGGGGAAAAAAGAATTTTTATTAAGCAACTAAGTCCGACTCAAAGTAAAAGTTCAGGGGCACATATGGCAAAGCTACAGAGTTTTGTTTTTCATTTTAAAGGGAGAGAGGAGAGAGAAGGAGAAAGGGCTGACGTTTGAGAGCTTCTGAACATAAGCCTACCTCGAGGAAAGGGAATACTTCATAGGCTACTTCCAGTAGCACTGGCATTCCTTTCTGGCCCCACCTACTTTTTAAAGCCCAATGGTGGCTTCTGACCATGTAAACTAGAGAGAGATTCTTCCTTCTTTTCTTGCAGAGAGGGGGCCACCTACTTTTATTGTTGATATACTCGTCCCAGTCAAAGCCTTTGGTGCCATTTTCAAGATAGCTCTCATTGAAGTTTATGGGCCACACAACACACTTGTTTCGCAGGTTTCCCATGAACAGCTGCAGTCCAATCAAAGCAAAAACACTCAGGCAGAACACTGTCAGGATCATCACATCTGACAGCTTCTTCACAGACTGAATTAGGGCACCCACAATGGTCTTCAGGCCTGAGGAGATAGAACCCCCAGAATCAGAGTCACCCCATAGCCCTCCCCACCTCCCTGGCCTCCCTCTTGGCTACTGGTTTCCACTCCTCCCCACAGCACCATCCTTGAAAAACGGCCACTTTATCTTTTATACTGTGAGAATAACAATGGATCAGCAATATTATCAATTTTTCAAGTAGTATTAATTTCTAAGTCAATTTTTAAAAAGGAAAAAAGGAAGTTCCTTTTCCAATATGTGGTTCATTCCTTCCTGAAATTCCTTCCCTGTCTCTGATTGCTTCTCAGCTCCTAAACGTGTCAAGTTCTTCCTATGTGCCTCAGGCCCTTCATGTATGCTATTCCCTCTGCCTGGAATGCTTTCTTCTGTTCCTGTCTCACTCCTATTCATTGTTCCAGCTTCAGCTTAAATATCAATTCCCCCAGAAACCCTTCCCTGACTTTAAACTCTTCTCCCTCTCGCATTATTATTAGTATCTTAACAGTGCCTTATACTTTCCTCTGTAGCATTTACTGTGGCTATAATGAATTATTTGTATCTGTCTTATTCACAGATATATCCATACTTCCTAGCCCACAGCAGGTACTCAGTAAATATTAGCTGAATAAACAAATAGGAAACTCAGAAATTGAGGAAGCTTCCAGGTTGAAAAGAGAACTATTGGAAATTTAAAGGCCAATAATAAGTGAGAAGGTACAACAATATCTTCCCAAGAGTTCTGGAAATATCAATGCTTTGAAAAGGTTAATTATTATCAATTGAGTATTTATGGTTTGTATTTCCATTTATACATATACCTTCTCTTATCACACATGCTCTGTTTTCTACAACTGACCTTTTTTCTATTCTAGGTTTAAAAACAAAATTTAAAAAACCCCATACAACCTACTTGAATTTGAGGTTTAAATGTAAGCCACTGGTTCAAATTTGGACCTGCATGTAGGTTTCTTAACTGCACAGGGAGAGATCACTGATAGGAGACACTGACAAATATGGTTATAGGTTCATGATGTTTGGGTCAAAACTTGAGTCTACATGGCTCTCCTGGGAATGCCCAAACATCAGGCTATCCAGAGGACATGGCCAGCAAAGCACTGAGCACTCTTAGGGTGCCAATCCACAAGGACAGACAGGAGGCTTGACAGAAAGGCTTCAAGAGGGATTTCATCGCTGATCTACTTCTGAAGGTAAGAATATAAGACAGAAATTCAAAGTGAACTCCCAATCCCGGCTTTGAGTGTGAGGCTGAGGGAGATAATTAGTGATCTTAACCAAGTTATACCACTTACTTCTATGACCTGAACAATACACTTAAACTCTTGGAAGATCAGTTTTTTTCATCATCAAAATGGTGATAATTATAGTTGTATATCATAAGGCTGTTGTGAGGATTAAGCATGTTTCATATAAACTCTTAACATAGCACCTGGTACATAGTAAATGACTCAAATCTTAACCATTTTTGTCTGAACCTCAGTTTACTCATCTATAAAAAGGTATTTACAACACCAACCTCATTGGGTTGTTGTGAGGTTTAAATTAAGATAATGAATGCAAAATATTAACTACAGTATCTTGTCACTCTGTAACACTTGCTTGCTATCACTATTTACACATACATTGCCCTCCTCAAAGAGACATGATTAGAATAATGACATTGCATGGCTAACCTTGTTATGATGGTGACATAATGGGCGATATGGACATGACTCTTCTTTTGCTATATTTAGCAAGCAACCCCTTAGAATTTTCAAAGTTGACTCCAATAGAATTCTCTATCTGAGTCCAGTAGTGGTAATGGATGCTGTGCCTAGCACAGGACCTGGCCCAAAGCAGGCACTTAATATATTTTTATTGAAAGAGCAAATGAATGAGACATTTTCTTCCCTCTTACAGATATCCTGAAAGGGATCTAAGAGAAGTTAAAGAAAAAAGGGCCGAGAGTTAGACTGTAGAGATGCAAAGTGTGCAGGGCCCTATGCTTTCTTACAGAGCAGGCCTTCTCTGGAGACTGTGACCACCAAAAAGATTAGAAAGAGCTTGCCTGGGCTCTAGGACACAAGGCATTTCTAATTTGATTCCTTTTCTCCTCCCACAGCACCAGATAGGGAATCAGAAAGCAGGAATTCTGGTCCTGACTCAGTCACTATTTAGGATCCACTGTGTTTTAGAAAAAAATTTAAAGTTACCTTTCAGTCTCATTTTATCGTACATAGAATGTGGATAAACACAGGAATACATAGCAATGGGTAGTGGAGGAGAAGCTAAAGAATCTCCTCTAGAAGTCTCTTAAAACAGAGCAGAGATATTTACTTGCCTGAGACTGAGTAGTTGAAATTTCAATCTTTTATTTCTAAGGCCTTGGGAAACTGTATCATAATCACAGCGCTAGGTAAGAAGATAATGGTGGTATAAAATACAAGGCAGCCATAAAGAAGTAAAAATTGTTCCAGTGTTATGGAACTTACTTCTGTAAGTTTCTGAAGAACAGAAAAGTCCTTTATCGTATCTGGCTGAGATAGGCCAGGTCTATATTGGGTCAATAATTCAATTCTAGGCTCCTAAAATTAGTTTGTTTTCCAAGTCAAAGGGTGATTTCAAAAACGAATACTTGAACAGGTCACTGAAGAATGGCTGTTAAATTTCTTTTCCCAGACTTCTTTATGAAGAACTTACAGAGCTATTTCTCCTGAATTCTTCAGATAATCACGTATGTGAACACTAGATAACTGTTCAAGGCCTTTACTATTTCTATTTTAAATGAATTGAGAAATTAGCTGTAAGCTGCTATTTGTTACCATCTGTACTAGTAACAAGAGTATAATAATACAAAATAGTCAAACCAAGGTATTTGTGATATAAATAAATAAATAAATAAATTAGTACTTATAATTTTAGCATGACTCTAATTTGATTTTCCTGGGCTGGGAACTCCCTGGACAGTTCCATGACCATGTAACAGGAAATTCCCAGAAAGGCACTCAAACCATCCCTGGCTCCATAAGGGCAGGCTCCCAGCAGCCTTGCACATAGGAACTGACCTTCTTCTCCTAGTAGATTACAGATGGCAGAGTAGATATCTAACTTAAAACCAGACACTTTCCTTCAGGAATTTGGAATATTTTCATATGGTGGGAAAGATAATATATAAATTTGGGAGTTAAGTGGTAGCCATAGTCTATCATTATATTAGGATACATTTGAGAAGTAAAGGCAGTTAGTATATGAAAAGATAGAAAAAGGAAATAAACACATGGAGAGAAGAAAGAGAAGACACAGTACTACATGATATCTGGGGCTTTCTGGCTCTACATTGTAGTTTCCCTTACTTCCAGGCCCAAAACATTCCAGACCTTAGGCTCCTTGAAATACTCCTATATCTTTTCTCTTGTTACGAGAGGTGCTCAACTAATACACCCACCATTCACCTCCTGGGGATGGACCTGAACTCACAATTAGCTGGTTTAATATCTCTTCTCCATAAACCAGATGTTATTTCTCAAGTTCTATAAACATGAGTCCAGAAAGCAAAAAACAAAAAATCTTCAAGTGTTCCGCTTGAAGTCTAAGGCTTAGATCAACTCCTTGGTGAGAGTTCTTTTATCTTTCAAGAAATTTAAAGTAGGAACTTAGGCTGAAAATTGTATTCAGCTGTTTATACTTCAGAGGGGCTCAGAGAAACAAATCTTAATTGAGCAAGAATAATCACTAAATAACATCAACTATGGCCATCTAAAAATTTTACTCTCCAAGATTCCCATTCGGATTGCTAGGAGAACATCGGAGGAAGGCACAGGAAGAAAGGCGATGCTGCTTAATGCTGCTGGCACACAGCAATATTAAACGTAAGTGGTCACTGGGATATACACTGCCCTCAGTCTAGACGCTTCTTCCTTCCATTAGGGTTGGTAATTGAGAATGACCATGTTTGCAGACATCAATGCCAATTTATGGAGATCATGCCATCAGTGCATGACTTAAGTTTAAGAAATGCACTGATGGCACGTCTTAATTAGTACTATGTACTAATAAATAACAGCAAAGCAAAAACTGTTCCTGCTACCACCAACACAGGTCAATAAAGGCAAGAAGATGCTGGCAGAATTCCTGACCTGTTACATGCAATAATGGAGAAGCCACTGTTCTGGCTTGCTTTTCTATTATCTCACAGCACCACATGTCAGAACAAGCAAGACACTGACTAAAAACCAATTATTGGAGTTCCCTGGTGGTGTAGTGGCTAAGGCTTTGGTGCTGTCAACGCTGTGTCCTGGGTTCGATTCCCAGCCAGGGAACTACCCACATAAAAAAAGAAAAAAAAAACAAAAAAACAAAACAAAAAAACCCAATTATCCAAAACAGAGCATTCTGCTCCTTCAAATGACTCCTACACAACAGAGTGTGCAACAGAAGCCACGGGGGCGGGGGGCAAATTGGACAGCAAGAACTCTTGGAAAAGGCTAACGTGAACTAGCACCGGGATGTGTCTGAGCAGAGTAATTAATATATAATATTTACTATAGAGCAAGGAAAGACAGCTGGACCCAATGTACAGAGAGAGATCAGCTACCAGAGAGGAAGTCAAACATTTAAGGCATTTTGAGAAGCAGGTGAAGCCACTATAATCCCTTGAACAAATAAATGAACAAAGTCTCATTATGTGCTTAGTCCAGAGAAATCAGTCATGCATACTGGGACCAAAATCTTCCATGGTGGTGATGCCAGATTATAAAGTAAAGTTGTATTTCCTAGTATGTGGCTCAGGGTGAAAGATCTAACTGGTCTGAAGCAACATGGACTAATTCTCCTACAAAATTAACATTGGAACAAGGCTCTATAGCAGTAACAAACAGTGTTCACCCCAGGGGAAAGAACAGTTCCCCAATTCCCAAAGTCTGGCTTAGTCCAGACAAGTTCTAGGGGTAAAGTCATGCCAGCTCAACTTTCCTGGTATAGATTCAATCATCACAGTGATAGTTCTTGAAGGTTCTTGAGATCAAGAGTAATTTGGGAGAGACTGGGGACCATACATTTATTTACTTGAGAGCAGATGCATATCACAAAGTCTGACCAAAACTAAACTGGTGCTTAAAGGTGGGTCAAGTAGGATCCTGTGAGTCGTCAGTGTTCTTCCCCTTAGGACCACTATGTTAAACTTTAGTTACTTCTTCTGAGAAAACAATGTGGACAAAGGAGAAATACAAAAGCAAGTGGATTAAAAACTAGAATATTTTAAAAGAAACAATGAGCCTGAATATAGTTTTGAAACAATTTCTATGTCCCTTCAGCATGCAGCAGAAACTGCCACATCCATAATGTGTGTATTAAAAGAAAATGTGTTCTTTGCAAATACTGGTGTGGGAGGAGAAAAGCCAATCATTTCTGCTACTTCTTATCTGATTCCACAGGTAAATAAATAAAGTAACAGAAATGAGAGAAGAGAAATAAAATATCCAAAAAAAGAAAAGATTCAAGAGAAAAATAATCATGAAACCACAACTGTAAAGAGAACATAATGGTATTAAATTAATGCTGATGAACAGAGAAGAAACAGTGCTTTTGAGGAGTCATTTAAATAATGATGAAAATGAAAGGGAAGGGGCAAGTGAGGTTCTCCCAACTGGTTTTATTGACACTATTAAGTGCTAAACCTGAGACACCTGCTTTGAGATTTCCAGCACCTTATGTTTGGTCACGTTAGTCTTATGGCACATGGTGAAAGCATGCAGAAGATAAAACTTCTGACAAAGTTACTTAGAAGTTCATTTTTGTACCCAGGCCCCAGATAAACACAAAGTGAAAGCTAAGTTTTAAGACATGCAATTCTACACAGAATACTTCAATGTCAAGTTGAATCTTGAAAATTCCAGACCAAAGGAGATTTAGAAAGGGTCTCCTTCTGTAAATTTTAGCACAGAGTTTGCATGTACTATTTTCTCCAAGTCAAGCCTTCTGAAGCAAAAGGGAAACTATAAATGATACATATCCAGGTCTTGAGTCAGCAAATAAAAGGGGTCAGAATGTGTGGGTTTGGTCTTTTCTAAGCTAAAGCAAGGCTCTAAATCAGCGGTGTCCAAACTTTTGGCTTTCCTGGGCCACAATGGAAGAAGAATTGTCTTGGGTCACACATAAAATACACTCACACTACCAACAGCCGATGAGCTAAAAAAGAAAGAAGGAGAATAGGAGAAGGCAAAGAGAGCAACGATTCTACTGAAGTGATCCATGAAAATACTTGGTATGCCAAAATAACATTTTTAACTAAGAGAGAACTATATCCCAGCTCTCCAACAATGGCGTCAAAATGACAGATTTTCAGTCAAGAGATGGCCCAGATCTACTGATTCATTCACTGGTACTCCCACCTTGGAAGGAGATCTGGGTAAAAGGCAGGTAGAAACAGCACAATAGTTCTCTATGGGAGAAAGCATGATAGACAAGTTCAGAATTTTACCTGGGATGACAGAAGTCTCTCATGAGGAAAACATCATTTACCAGGTAGCAAATACTCCCGATTTCTCTTACTAATGGACAGCAAATGAATTTGGGATTAGAAATCACACTTCAAATATCAATTATACCATTCACTGAGAGTGATCTATTATTGGTTTTATTATTCCTTAAAAGTTATTTTCCATCTCAGTTAACCTCCCAAGCCACCTTAGTTCGAGTGTTTCTAGAAATAGCAATCCCAGGAATATGTTTCAAATTAAGAAGCTGATGTCTAAATCTCAATGCAAATCCTCTCTTTGGGTTTAGGTTTCTTTATAATAATAACTGCTACTACTATAATCATTTATGGAGTACTACTGTGGACCAGGAACTATGTTTATTTATACATACAGTACTGGAGTATTAAGGATGAATAATGTGACATCAGCAAGAGCTCTTTTGCAGTAATGCTGTGGTCAGAAGTTAACCATATAGGCACAGGAGACAAGAGCTAAGAGCTAGACCAGGGATAGCATCTGCTGCCCTAGTTAGTGAACAGAACACAGCTTTCCAATTTAATTCTGGAAGAGAAGTTTTGAGATCACCAGAACATAAAGAGACAGATGCCTTGTGGAGTTGGGGGAAGAGAGCAGAAAACATGGGATCATATTTAAAAGAGGCCAGAAGAGGAAACAGACCAAAGGAAAAAATACAAGTAAAGACGTGGAGCTCCAGATGCCTTAAAAAAATAAGACAAGGCCTGCCTAAGGATCAGGTCACCCATCAATGAACCCTGGGAGGCTGCCTGAAGAATGAGTTGGGCTTTCTGTCAAACAGATTTAAAATGGCTAGGAACTCAATCTTGGTAAGTTAGCATGTAGTTTTTTTGCCAAGGAGGCTATACTCCAACTGACACCCAGCCTCCGGCTGACAAGGAGTAAGCTACCAATGCTAAAAATAAAGGAATTTACTTTTAGTAGGGCTCAATTGCTGGCACACCTCATGGCCGAAATTTGTAAATAGAGAAACTGGGGTCTACCTTCTTTGGGGTACTTGGTAAGCCACATTCTGAGTCTGCCCTCTCTAGGATTCAACCTTTGTGCTTCCTTCCCTCTGATACCTGATATTTATGCTTGTAGATAATGTTGAAAGAGGAAAAGAGGAATATTTCTGAGTCAGCCACAAGAGGAAGAGCCACATGATGCCAGGAATAGGATGCCTCTGTTCTTCATGTCCCTGTTTCTACAAAACTGCTGTGGAAAGTCTGGTCTCTTCCCAGAAAACCCCTAAATGCAACTGAAGTCCAATGGGCAATGAGCCAGTCTTGGCTTCTGCCATGTTACTGCCAGTATATACCAGGCTCACAAGACTAATGAAAATATCTTTCCTATTAGACATAAAGACTTGTCTTTAAAAAGATAGTTCAGTATTACCCAGTTGAAAGGATTTAAATCAAGGGATCTTAACCTGGGGTCCACAGATGGGCTTTAGGGGGTGGTCTGTGAACTTTCATCAAATTCTCAAAACCTTTAAAAGGTTAAGAACCACTGGGCTAGATCAATCAGGACCAAAAAGAAAAAGGCAAACATTTTAAAGAGATTGTCAATCACCTACCTTTCAACTACCCACTGGTTCCTTTTTATTCTCCTCAAATTTCTGTACTTTTTGTTTGCCCATACCTTTAGATAAATTTTATCTTACCTTTGATTTGTTTTAACAGCACCTGCATAAGCTTTCATTGGGATTTGTATTTGAGAATGGTCTCTCAATACATGTATAATAGATGTCAAATGGTTCTTATGCCAGTGAGAAAGACAGCAATAGAATGTGATAGATAGTAATTATTAAAGTTCAGTTCACTAACTCTAAGGCTCTTAACATTTTCTGTAATACTAGACTAGTTAACTACGTAGGTCCCTCCTGTGATTAAATAATTCCATTAACACAGTAACAATATAAATACAGTTCTTTGAGTAACATCCCATTAGCAAACCATGCTACAGGAAGCCTAGAAACCACAAGCAATGGGATGATGGCAAAGGTTAAAATTACTGTAATTCCATGAGGCTGGGAAGCAAATGATTCATAGAGAGACAGCTAGCTCCATGACAATTTCGTCAGCTATTGTGAGACCCAGTAATTCTTAGCACGTGCTTTTTCGAATGCATGGATGGAATGGGGGCTGCATGCCTGGCAAGCACTGTGGGAGAAAGTGCCTAGGGACCACAGGCCATTCCAGAGAACATCTCCCAGTAAACACATGCGGAATGCAAGGCCACATCGACTGTGTGCTGACGCCAACTTAGAACGCGGTGGGCAAAATGAATGGAGCGGAAAGAAGGGATGAGGCAAGGTCAGTCTTGTGTTTGAATTTTCTCACCTGGAATTACAGAGATAGTTTTCAAAGCTCGGAGAACCCTGAATGTTCTCAGCGCTGAGACATTGCCCAGGTCCACAAACTCTGTCACATATCTGTAGTAAGGGAGGTCACACACAGACACAAATGACAAACACAGACACCAACACAAACACCAAAGGAAAAAAAAACAAAACCACAACAAAACAAAAAGTACAATACGTCACATCAGGGCCCTAACCCAACACCTAACACCAACCCCGGGCCATCTTACCTGGGATTACCGAAATAGTTTTCAAAGCCCTCAGTACCCTGAAAGTGCGTAGAGCTGAAACATTGCCTAGGTTTACAAACTCTGTTATATACCTGCAGAATCAAACCAAAGTTAACTTGTAATGGTACCACTGGGCGAGGGTTTGACAATGGGGGAAAAGAAAGGGTCTTATACACAAGCTATGATTTCATTTTTTTTTCCTTGAAAAAGAAAAGTTTCAAAATATAGACATTTAAGAAACACATTTTTTTTTCATTTAAGCAAGGAGAATTCAAAAGTATATTTGAAAGAAATGATACAACCAGGAGATTCCTGGGGGTTACTCTCTTAATTGGCATCATGATGTACAGATCCCAATCCTAATGACTACTCTCAGGCTATTCACTTTTTTTAATAAAAAGAAAGGCCTGGAGGCATCAAAGGCACATGTTCCCAAGTTTTGTGAAAATTTTCTTAGGAAAAGGAGACAAATTTCTGCAGTAGGAGCCCCATAAAAACAAATCTACATTAAAATAACTACTTAATTGACAATGGTAAAAAGTCTACATGTCTATATATATGACTTATCCAAAAGCTGTATGCATATCTTTGAAGTGACGCCTAAAGAAGAAGTTTTAGTTGGTGACACACTACAGTAGGGCTCAGGAAAATCCAGATCATGAAATCAGAGCAAATATTACGCTAAGTGCCCATTTTATCACCAGCTCTGTGCCAAGCAAAGACACTTAAATTTTAAATGAACACCAATGTATATTCATAATGCTGGAAACCTAGAAATTGCTTTAACATAACAGAAAGTCAAAGTTCCTGTTTCAAATATTCAATGCATATTGTTCATTCACATTTTACATTTGAAATACATCTCTCTATTTGATGCTCAGACCCATACATACACAAACGCAGTCAATCTCTTACATATCTGCACGCACACACCCAAACTTACACACAACCTATACAACACCCCTACCCCCTACCAAACCACAAAGTGCTTTCCCAACCTGGAAATAAAAATAATAAAGTCTGCTATAACTCTTCTATAATCAGCTAAGTTTCCCAGAGATACATTTTCATTGCTAAAACAACAGAACTTACAGCTTGCATATCAATGTGGAGTTACACTGTTCTCTAGCAATAGTTTGAAGTTCTGGTCAGTACTTTTAAGTGACCTGTGTGAATACCTAGGCTCATGTTTTAATTATAAAATGTGCAACATCATGAAATTATACATGCTGTAACATACTCAGGAAACTGATTCTTAGCTTAAGGTTTACACCTAAAAAATTTCAAATCTTCACTGAGGCCTCCTACTAAGAAGTGTGCAAACCTTGGTCAATGTCATAGGGGAGAAGAATATATGAGTTTGTCAATGGGAAATCACTTCTTACTTTCTGTCCCAGCTTTAGCCTCTGCTTGCCTTCTCCCATATAAACATGTTCTCATTGCCTGAACAAGAAGCCCTTGCAAGCAAGAATCATAGGCATAAACCCACATGGCCTTACATGGTTATCCACTAATTCTTCATGCAACTGCACCCACAAACTCATATTTACAAATGCTGTCATACAAACACACCAGGAGTAAAATCACCCACACATAATCACACCCAGAACCACAATAAAATAAGAAGAGAACTTACGCCATCATGATAACACTGAAATCTAACCAGTTCCATGGGTCCCGTAAAAAGGTAAAGCCATCTATGCAGAAACCTCTTGCAATGATTTTCACTAGTGATTCAAATGTATAAATGCCTGTGAACGTGTACCTGTCAAAGAAATGGATAGCTTGAGGTCATTTCTGAACAGGCAGAAACTTGAAATGAGTCTTTTAAGATAACATTTGCCTGAAGTGTGGTTTCAACCAACAGAGACAAAACAAAGGGCACAGCCAATGCAGCGAAATGGAATTAAGGAAGAGAAAGGGATGCTTTGAAGGAAACTTACTGAAATACACAAACCAAGAACTTTGGAATGTTGGAGGGTCCTGATAGGTACTGCAAAGAAATACCATTATTTTGCTGTGCATAATGCACACTTTTTTGCCCAAATTTGTGAGGGAAAAATAAGGATGCGCATTATACATGATAGTACTACTTCCTTATCTATATAAATGTTTTTAATTCTTTTATTCATGCTTATGAGTTAAAAATGTAACTCTAGAAATCAATAACAATATCTGCATGCAAAATAATACCCTGGAATACAATAATCATTTCTTTTTTAATATAAAAAGTTTTATGAGGAGGGAGAGAAGGGACAGGGACACAAATATATGGTGATGGAAAGAGAACTGACTCTGGGTGATGAACATATAACACAACACACAGATGATGTATTGCAGAACTGTATACCTGGAACTCATGTAATTTTTGCTGGCCAATGTCACCCCAATAAATTTAACAGTAAAAAAAATTTTTATACATAAAATTTCTTATGCCTTGTATCTGTTCTTACGTTTTGTAAGTATTTGTTACATAAAATTACTTGTACCATGAGTTAAAAAATAAATACTAAAATTATATTATACAAAAAACAAGTACCTAAATATAAACAAATAAAAAATTGAATTAAAAAATTAAAATGAAAGATTTTTTTTTCCTCAAAGTCTGGGCCAAAAACGTGGGTGTGCATTATACACAGGAGCACATTATACATGGCAAAATGCGATAACTGTGTACTGCCATCTAGTATGTGGTCAATTCAAATCAGATGGAGAGTCTCCAGGCCTATTTTTAACTTTAGACAAGTCAAAATAGGAAGAGTGATACTGGAGAATAAGGCAGTATCACCACAAACTGAGGGTACAAAGTGGTGATAGGGGAGCAAGTCAAAAAGCACCAGCTAGCGTAGGAAAGGGCAGAGGTGAAAGGTAGTAACTTCCAGAGTATACGTTCTCTTTTTAGAGTTGACTACTAAGGATAGTTCCTAAATTTCACATGTATCCTCACCTATCTCTGTGAAATAAACAGTGAGCGATAACTAATTCTGTTCCTTGATGGATAAACTGTGGCAAAGCAAGATTCAGTGACTGAAAATGAATAAACAAGCAGGCAAATAAATAAATGAGCTACTTACTCCACATTCTTCGACCAGTCAGGAGGGTTACTAAAAGTCATGAATACACAGTTGGTCAAAATAGTGCACATAATGATCATGCTAAATACTGTAGAGAAGAGTCAAGGGAGAATACACAAAATCTGACCTGCTTTTTTCTCAAAAAACAAACATATTTCACATCGAGTATCATGAGCTCTAAATCAATAACCTGAAAGGCGGCCAAGCACAGAAGAGGATAAACAGCAAGGTGATAAAGAAAACCGTGGTCACCACGGAATTCCACTGTGTATTTATAGCTGACCAGAACTGTGGATGAAAACAGCAGGATGGTCACTGTCTTTGAAGAAAGCTGTCATTATTCCACTCCTTTTATTCAAGACATTCCCCTCACTTACCACTTTTGCCCAAGTATGGAATAAGTCTCTAAATACCTTTGTGCATAGTAACCAAAAATCTACCAGTCTATCAGACTCCAAAGTCAGGTGAGAAAATAAATTATATCTAATCTACATTATTTAGTGTTCATTTTGTTAAGTTAATTGTCTTACATAACTAGTTATTTGAAAATCTTCATGTAATTAATGGTTCATTTTTTCCTAGCCCTCCAAAGGGATGGATTGTTCTTGGGGTGCAAGGCAACAGTCAATGTGTGCTGAATTTATCCAATTTGGGAAACCCGTTCTGCATATTGGGTAAGGACTTCCAGGACATTTGCACCACTATATTCCTAAGAATTAGGCAATGGGGCAAATTCATCCGCTCATTCTAAAAGTACCCAGGAAGGCTTATGGATAGCAAACAATTTTGTTGCCAATTCAGTTCCATTCAGGATCTTTCTCAGCCCTTTCTGTTCTTGTCCACTGAGAAAAATTAAACTGCTTTAGGTCAGTATGAGTTATTCAAACTCAAACTATCACTTTAACAAGCACAGAAGCCATATTTCATTTGTAACTAACTCTCTTGCTAATAGCATTCACCACCTTCATTCCACTAGTGGAGTTTAACAAAGAAAAAATACTTCTTACAGCTGGATTTTTCTTCAGGGAATAACAGGTTCTTGTTAGAAGAGAAAAAAGATTCCAGCTCCTGATCCAATAAAAAGGGAAGAAGTCCATTGTGAATTATTTATTTCCTTGTAAACCTTCAGATTTCAGAACTATGTTGCTTGTAAACCACAGATTTCAGAACCAGGCTGCTAAATTCTTAGAGTTCATAAAATGCAGTGAAAGCACAGCAAACCAATTTACCAAGTTGCAACAATACTCTTTGAAGCATGGTACTAAGTACTGTCAAAATAAATACCAACCATTAGAGTTTAAAGTCACTAAATCCATCACATAAATTTTCATTTGTCATATGCTCTCCTATATCAATAAAATGTAAAAGTCAGACCACACAAATAAACTGGCATTTTCTGTTGAAGGAAAGTAAAAATACCAGAGAAGATTCCTATCAACCCTGCAATCAAAATCTAAACCTCTGTGCCAAAGAGACCCTTTAATCTGAGAAGCTATCTCAGACACTTTCTAAGCTCACTGCTCAAGAAATAAGAAACATTCAAGGCAGCTCTCTAAAGCATTCATTCAACTATTTGTAATTCAAGAAGGAGCTTTCAAAATATTCTAATATTGGACTTTAATACTTTAAAAAACTGAATACTCTACCTCAGGATGAAATTATTAAAGTCTGAGGACTTTAAAAGTAAGACTTCAGTAAAAGGTTACCAACTTAATTTCTCCCTCTAAATGACACTTATGAAATTCGAGACTTCCATAATACCATCCCAAGAAAAAAGAATTTGCTGAAGCTCACAGTTTGGGATTTGGCAGAAGTTCATTCTTAAACCTCTAATTAGTGAGATAGTTAACTACATTATTGGTAAAATACTTAATATATGATTCAGTTGTCAAAATTCAGAAACATACACCAGTGATCACACAATTGCTGCACATTTGCAGAAAAGGATATGAATGTATCAAAATTTTAATAGCTATTCTTCTTATCAGGTTAAAAGGACTTAAAATGTACAAGGCAGGCGTGGCACTAAATCTGAAGAGAGTTTTCCCTCTGTTTAATACTACAAAGGTCTGTGGAGAAAGAAAAAAAGAAATGATTAAAACATGGGAATTAATCACCTCAGGAAACAACATTTTTTTCTAAGCAAGAAATAAATAAACTCAAACGTACTTATCATTTTTACTTCCCAACTTGGTTTCTAATTAGGCAAGAAAACTTAAGGCAATAGATCTCTTCCTAACCTCTCTGCCCCTCAGCCCTGCCCTAGAGTATATCAAATAACTGGCACAATTTTATCAGTTTTACAGAATAAACTTATTTTTCTCAGAAACAAGTCATTTGAACAATACCTAAGCTATCCATTCCAGCTCTGGACAAGATATTAAAGTTCATTAATTTAGGATTCATTTATTCAACAAATGTTTACTGAGTGTCTACTATGTGCCAGGCAATGTTCTAGGTGCTTGGGAAATATCAGTGAACAAGGCTAATTGGGTTTGGAAGTTTATATTCAAAAGGCGAAAATAGGTAATAAAAAATAACAAAAAGTAAATTATATAGAATGTGATATGTGCAACAGAAAAAGGAGAAAGATCAGGGAAAGGGAGATCGAGGTTGCTGGGATAAGAGGATAGGTGAATGGAGAGGTGAGAGTTTTAAAGGAGGTAGTCAGGGCAACCCCATGGAAAAGAGAGATCTGAGCAAACACTTGAGGAAAGTGAGAAGAATTCTTCATTCCACCAATATCTGCCTATCAAGTCTACTCTGTCTGGCTTTTAGAGCCTCCATTATCAGCCTTGCCAAACGCACTGAGCCATATTTCCCAGTATGAATATTCCTGTTTGGCCAAACTACTTCATGTAACAGTAAGTGATAACTTTGGCTTTGCTCACATTGCTCATCTTACCCAGAATGCCTTTTCTTATCTCATGAATTCAATTAAAATATTCTTTTATAAAAGATTTTATTTCATTTTATTTTTAAAAGATTATTATCAAAATATAGCTAACATACAATATTACATTAGTTTCGGATGTAAACTAATAATTTAAAAACAGGAACAGAAGACTAAAAACTCTGTCTCATTACTTAAAGATAACCTTTGCATATCATTTTAGAAGTTTTCTGTGTAAATATAAGCACACAGATATAGCCTTAAAAAGACTCCCTCTCTCTCTTTCAAATGGGATTGTACTATAAATACTCTTCTGCACCTTGCATTAAAAAAATGAACCTCTACAAAGGAAAGTCCAGGACCAGATCGCCTCACTGATGAATTAATTCTACTAAATGTTTGAAGAAGAATTAATACCACTCATTTTCATAAACTCTTCCAAAAATTAGAAGGGTACACTTCCCAACTCATTCTGCAAGGCGAGTATTACCTTGATACAAAACGTACAGATATCATAAGAAACAAAAACTATAGAATAATATCTCTTATGAATACAGACACAAAAAGCCTCAACAAATACTGGCAAACTGAATCCAGCAACATATAAAAATGATTATACACCATGACAAACTGGGATTTATCCCATAAATAAAAAGATGGTTTAACATATGAAAATCAGTCAATGTACTCCAACAATATTAATAAAATAAAGGACAATAACCACATGATCATCTCTATAGATATAGAAAAAGCACTTGACAAAACCCAACATTCTTTCATAATAAAAACTCAATAAAATCGAAATAGAAGGAATGTCCTTAACCTAATGAAGAGCATCTATGAAAAACCCACAGCTAGCATCATACTTAATGGTGAACTACTAAAAGCTTTCTCCCTAAGACCAGAAACAAGTCCATTTTTCCTATATTTAACATTGTAATGGATGTTCTACCAGTGGTTCTCAACCTTCCTAGTACTACGACCCTTTAGTACAGTTCCTCATGTTGTGGTGACCCCCATAAAATTATTTCCGTTGCTACTTCATAACTGTAATTTTGCTATGGTTATGAATCGTAATGTAAATATCTGATATGTATTTTCCGATGGTCTTAGGTGACCCCTGTGAAAGGGTCGTTCGACCCCCAAAGGGGTCGTGACGCACAGGTTGAGAACCACTATTCTAGACAAAGCAATTAAGCAAGTAAAACTATTTCTATTTGTAGATGAATGATGTTATATACAGAAATCCCTAAGGAATACATACACTGTTGCTGATAAAACTGTTTGAGTTCATCAACAAGTTCAACAAGGTTTCAAGATACAAGATCAAGATAAAAAATAAAATCAGTTGTATTTCTATACATTAGCAATAAACAATCCCAAAATGAAATTAAGAAAACTCTATTTATAATGGCATTCAAAGAATAAAATACCTAGGAGTAAATTTAACAAAGCAAGTACAAGACTTGACACAGAAAACTATAAAACATAATGAAAAGAAATAAAGACAAATAAACAGAAAGACAGCTTTTGCTCATGGATTGGAAGACTTATTAAGATTACAATACTCCCTAAAGTGATCTACAGATTCCATGTTATCTCTATTAAACATTCAACTGCCATTTCAACAAACTGATCCTAATAGTCATATAGAAATGCAATAGAACAAGAATAGCCAAAAACAATCATGAAAAGTAAAAACAAAGTTGAGAACTCACACTTTCACCATTTCAAAGCTTACTATGAAACTATAGTATTCAAGACTGGTACCACCATAAGGTTAGCCACATAGATCAACAAAATAGAACTGAGAGTCCAGAAAGAAACCCATATATCTATAATCAATTGATTTTTAACATGGATGCTAAGACAATTCAAAAGGGGAAAGAACAGTCTCTTCAACAAACAAATAAATGTGTAACCACATGCAAAAAAATGAATTTGGATTTCTACCTCACACCCTGTTTAAAATTAACTAAAATAGATCACAAACCCAAATGTAAGAGCTAAAACTATAAAACTCCTAGCAGGAAACAGAGATGTGACACCTAAAGCACAAGCAGCCAAAGAAAAAGTAGCTAATAAGACTTCATCAAAATTCAAAACTTGTGCAATAAATGACATTATCAAGAAAATAAGAAGACAACCCACAGAATGGGGAAAAAAACATTTGCAAATTATGTAGAGTCTAGCAGTCAGAACAAAGAATTCTTATAACTCAATAGTTAAAAGACAATCTAATTTTCAAATGGGCAAAGGATTTGAATAGATATTTCTACAAAACAGATAATACAAATAGCCAATAAACACATGAAAATTTGTCCAACATCATTAGTCATTAGGGAAATGCAAATAAAACCACAATGAGATACCACGTCACACCCACTAGGATGGTTATAATTTTTTTTAATGGAAAATAACAAGTGTTATCAAGGATATAACAAACTTGGAACCCTCATATACTTCTGACAGAAATGTAAAATGGTGCAGTCACTTTGGAAAACAGTGTGACAGTTCCTCAAAACACAGAGTTACTATATGACCTGGCAATTCTACTCGTAGGTGTATACCCAGGAGAGTTGAAAAAGGTGTTCATACCAAAACTTATAAATATTCATAAAAGCATTATTTGAAATATTTCAAAAGTGTAAATAACTCAAATGTCTATGAACTGTCAAATGGATAACCCAAATGAGGTACAATCCATATAATAGAATATTATTCAGTCTTAAAAAGGAATGGAATTCTGATATATGCTATAACATGAATGAGCCTTGAAAACATTATGCTAAGTGAAAAAAAGCCAGACACAAAAGGACAAATGTTCTACAATTCCATTTATACGAGGTACATAGAATAGGCAAACTCAGAGAGACGGAAAGTAGAATAGAGTTTATGAGTGACTGGGGGCAGGGGGGATGGGGAGTTATTGTTTAATGGGCACAGAGTTTCTGTTTGGGATGATGAAAAAGTTTTGGAAATGAACAGCGGTGATGGTTATATAACATGATGAATGTATTTCATAATATTGAATGGTATACTTAAAAATGGTTAAAATAGTAAATTTTGTTATGCCTATTTTACCACAGTAAAATATATATATATATATACACATACACACACACACACACACACACACATATATCCTGAAGAGTAGCCAGTAAGACGTTATTGCTAAGTTTTTTTTATAATCAGTTTTATTCCAACCCAAATAACAGAATGAAGAATAGTAATAGCCAAAAGTGGTTCCTAACATATTGTGAACTTCAGAATGATTTGAGGAGCTTTTTAAAATATAGAGACATCTGGGACAAGGGGTGGGAGTGGAAAAAAAGAAATTAATTCAGACACACAAGGTCATATATTGTATGATCCCATTTGTATGAAATGTCCAGTGGAGGCAAATCTATGTATGACAGAAAGTTGATAAGTGGCTGCCTAGGGCTGGATGCAGAAACTGGTGGTGGAGGTAGTGGTGGGGTAACCACGGCTAACGGGTCTGTTGGAGGTAATGAAAATGTTCTGAAATTAGATAGTACCGACAGTCACACAACCTTCTAACTGCATTAAAAAACAATGGATTCTATACTTTAAAATGATGAATTTTCTAGCATGTGAATTATATCTTAATAAGAAACAAAGCATTTGAGAAAGATGACATAGAAAATGTCTAAAAAATGACAGCGTGAACATCTATGTGCCATTAGCAGCCTAAGAAATAATGCCTTACCCACGGTGCTCTTTTCTGCACTCCTCCCAAACACAGCCCCCTCCTTCCCTCAGAGGGAAGCGTGATTTTGAATTTGGACTCAGCACCCACTTTTTTCATGATGTATTTTCAAGTACGCTGAGCTCTCCCTTTTCTGAACTCCTGTTATACTCACAGTGTGTGTCTTTGATTACTCTCTAAGCTTTTATTTTCTTTACATTCCCCTTCACCCTGGCCCTCTACCCCTCAAACTAGGTTTTAAGTTCTTACAGGACAGGAACAAGTCTCAAATTTCCTCCCACAGTTCCAATACAACACTCAACCCATGAGCTCCCAATAAACAGTGACTGGCAGAATTTTTTTTTTAATTCCTTTTCTCTCATCTTCTTTCCTTTCCTTTCCTAATCTGGCAGTCACACCATTCTTGCCCCAGCAGAAAAGCAGTGCTGGTGTTGAGCCATGTACATTCTGGAAATGCTCTAGCAACACACCATCCCCAGTGTACTGGCTCTGGCAGGATCTGCTGCAGGGAAAGTGTAATCCTAAAAGCAACAGGAAAGAGTAGACCTGGGGTTAGACTGAAACAGGTCAAGGGCTGAGCTATGACTCTTTCATATTTTGGCTTCCCAAAGAAACAAAGAGCCCAGGACTTCCTCAAAACCACCTCTCTGAAGTACTTGTACTCCTTTGTGTTTCTATAGCAACTCCTTCTATGAAAATGCCAACCCTTTTTAAATAACCTCCTCATTCAACCTCATAATATTCCTGTGAAGTAAGGGTAAAGGAGTGATTATTATCCTCTAAAGCATTTTACAAAAGCTCAGGAGAGGGACACCACCTATCAAAGGTCACGCAGCAAAGAGCAGTATACACATATAATGCCAAGTTTAGAGCCTCTTTACAGCTTCTACTGTACCAGATGGAGAGGCAGTTTTGTGGCAATATGGTAGAGAAAGAAACTGGTGTGGGTGAGGGATTCTCTGGTGAATGAGAAATTTGAGCCCCTGGGGTCCACAACATAAATGCCTAAGCAACAATACAAAAAACACTGGCCTGTGTCTCAGGATCTAAAAACCTCCAGGCCTTTGCAAAATCACCGACCTGCCTTAGAAGATGCCAGACAATTGGAGTTTTAAAAAGTAGCCTACTCTGTTACTTCCATTTCTCTTGTCTTTCAGTTTGGTCATAATGGAAAGATAGATCTAGAGGGTAATACCCACTGAGGGTATTTCCTATTACATCAGAGCTAGCACAGTGGCTGGCATAGAGCAGGTACTCAATAAATGAAGGACATTAGGAAATTGAAACTGTCAGACCTTGGTTGAAGAAAAACTAGGAGATAGCTAGGATTCTGAATTAGTACAGTAATGACTTGGCAAAAAGGTGACTGATGATCCTGAGGGAAACTAGGTATCCTTAGTGAACTAAAAAACTATGGTTTTCTAAGTATAAAGGCTTTACTAAGGACATTTTATTTAAGTAGAAATTTTATAATTAATTTGGGTACTGAATACTGCACATAGTTTATCATCTCTCCTTTCTAAATATTTACACCCTATATCTTTATCATGTATAAAAACATATCTCTTTTCAATTCAGAGAAACAAACATCTAGTCCACACTAAACCTCCTGAAATAAAGGCAAATCAGCTATACTTAAGGGCATTACAATAAAATATACTTTATTGTTAAAATAATAAGATTTATATATACTTAATTTTTACGCAGTTTTTCCTGAGTCTTTTGCATAAGGCAAAATGGTATTTAGATGAACACAAATACTCAAAGCTTAGGAATCTCCCTTTTAACACGGGTGGTTGCAATGCTAATATGAGAGTTAGAATAGTATATATCAGAGATCAACAAACTTCTTTTGTAAAGGACCAGGTAGTAAATATTATAGGCTCTGTAGGCTATACAGGCTCTGTTGCAACAACTCAACCCTGACACTGTAATGCAAAAGTAACCGCAGATAACAGGTATAAATAAGAGTGGCTGTGTTCCAATAAAACTTCATTTCTGGACAAGGAAATTTAAATTTCATATAACTTTCAAAATATTACTCTTTTGACTTTTCCCAACCATTTAAAACTGCAAAAACCTTCTCAGCTCATGGGCCATACAAAAGCACATGCAGAAATGATACACTAATACCAGTTCCTGCCCTAGGCTATGGTGGCTGCATAAGAATGATCTAAGTTTTTTTTTTTTTAATGCAGATTCACCAGTCCCACCCCAGAGGTTCTGATTAAGTAAGCTGCAGAAGTGTCTGTGCTTACCAGGATTTGGGAACCATCAGATCATCTCTTGGGTCATGTTGTTCTAAAATACTTGGGTTCTCCTTCTTCACCTGTTTCTACCTAGATGTATAGCCTGGGTGGGCTTCTGCATCTCTCTGGATCTCATTTTCCTCATAGATAAAATGAGAAAGAGGGCTGCCTGATGTGTTTGCCTAGATCCTTTCCAGCTCTGACATGATTCTACAATTTACAAAATAACATAAAAGCATCCAAGATTAAGTGCAACAAAGCAGCAAACCATACTTTTGAACAGAAAGCCTACTATTATTTATTGTTTCACATTACATCCTGGTAGAACTCTCCTGAATTGGTTATTTTGCTTCTTTGAGTGAAACTGTCAAGTCCAGGGTCAAGAGTGCTTGATACTGTCCTGACAACTATACTTACAGGGGCAGGAGCCAGCATGGACCAATCCCAGGGCAGAACTGCACATCAGACTGCTTCTTCCTGCCCTCTCTCCCCTACTTTTACCCGCTACTCTCAGCAGAACAGTGACAAGGGGAGAGAGAATGAACAGGGATGATTTGTGATGAGTTGACTTTTTAAAAACAATACATAAGAGAATTTTTAAGCCATGCACATGTCTAATTAAATCTTGGTAATCATCGTTAAACTGCTAGTGAGAACCCAGAAAAGGAGATTGGTCCCTTGTTTAACACTGTGCTCTCACAGTAGATCCTTTAAAGACCAGGAGTTGGAAGAAATAGCAAGCTGTGGATTCTTACAAGAATACCTCTTAAGCAACAACCACTTGGTGCCCATGAAGTCCAATAATATTTCATCTAATCTGCCTTAAATTAGATCTTTGTGAAGTAAATGAGTTAAAAGGGAAATTGAAATTGGATTGCGGTTTACTGCCCAAGGGGAAATATCAGTTTATAACAGCCACTGAATGTGTTTGAGCACAAGGCCCATTAAGAGCGATGGAACAGCTCTTAACGAGTTACGGCATGGAGTATTAATAAATGTGTCATGCTGGCATAAAACGAGCCTTCTGAAAAGCACAGGCTTTTCATTTCTAACTAGCAGTGTGGGCCTTGGAGCACATAATAGAGGGGTGCTGCCATTGCTAACTCAGGGTAAGATTCTCTTTGGGGTCCACGAAAGGGGAGGGACATTGTGCAAGGTCAGATACAAGCACACTCACATATATACCAAACAAGCCCTGCATCCTGCACATGCAATACAACGAACATACACAGTTACCACAGTGCTGTAGTGCAGCCGACTTACTAGCATCTCTCCACTTACTAGCATCTCACTCCAGGATTGGATTCATTTTCTTAACCATACAAAAAGTATAAGTTATAATAAAAGGTACATAAATATGGAAAGACATTATGGAGAAGAGTACTCAATGCAAGGGTGGAGTATATCACAGAACAGAAAGCTTTTCAGAGAAATGCTTATTATCCTGTCCCTGGTTTGCTGTGGGATACATGGCCCAGGAGAGTGGCTCTCTACTCAAACAAGTTCTCCCTCTCCTGAGAGGTCATCATCTCAATTAGGGCCAAGGTAACCTGCAGGTATCTAATGACCTTTTGGCTATAATGAAGACACAGGGGCTCAGAGATTTAGCTAATCTCCCAGAGGACAGCTAAGAACCAATATCCTTTAAGTCTATCTGGTTATAACTGTTATTGACACTGACCTATGACTGTCTGCCAGTGTCTGGAACTAGATCTTAACAGTTTTCACCTCTGGAATTGCATTACCCTCTCATTTTTTAGCTGACTTCTCTAGTCTTAAATTCTTGCCTACCTAAACTTAATTTATACCTGGGCTGTTCAGAAAGTATCCAACCATGTAATATGAAAAATAGAGGCACTGATGGCTGGATTTTTTCCAGACAGCCCTCATATATACCTTATGCTCCCAGACCTATATACCTCTTCTAACCCAGGCAACTGGCCTGTTTGACTTACAATAGTTGGTAGATATTTCCTGCCTAACTATAAACACTTGATTCTTAAATTATAAATACTTAATTCTGGTATCTTCTACCAGGGACAAATCCTTTCGGTCTATTGGTTTCTGTGCATGTACAGAGAAGTCCTCTTCTACCAATAATAACATAAATATAGCTGATCTGAAGAACAGCTATAACAGTGATGACAGCAGTAACCAGGTGTCCACTAATCAACAGCAACTTGGCACTCACTTCTGAGAACCTATTTATACAGCCAAAATAGCAGGCAACAAATAAATGCCCTTTCAAATGTTCCCTGTTTTAATAAAAGAAAATATAATGCTGACTCTAAGCAGATAGATTCTACTTCAGACTAAGAAGCTGTTCGGAAATAAATCACCTGCACTGTCAAAACAACTACACCATATTGAGAATCCTGATGCCTTTCTTAATGTTAATCTGCTTAGTGAGTCCCTCAAGTATAATCACAATTATAGTCCCAGTGTGTCCCAGGAAAGGCTCCAGCAAAAGCACAACTGGCCTGAATTTCCAGAGTACCTGTGTCCTGATACCCAGATGCCCTTAAACATACTGAACTAAAGCAGGATATGTGCACATGGGCATTTTTTTTTCCTTTAGGCTTGTACTTCTGTTTGAACTATATGAAAATTTAGAGTCCCCATCTTCCAAGTCTCTATTTCACGACACTGAGGGCTGAGCAAGAGATTATCTCTAAATCCTGGATTTTTTTTCTTAAATTTCTTTTAGTCACTGATAATTATACCTACATGTCTATTTGACAAAACAATAACATTTAACACACATTAAGCATTTACTCTGTGCCTGGCACCCTGCTCAGATTTATACAACTGTCTCACAGTAACTGCTCCGTAAGGTAGGTACTCTTTTACAGATGATGAAATTGAGGCAGGAAGGTTAAGTAACTTCCCTAAAACTACAAAGTTATTAAGTAGTGAAACTCAGAACTGAACTGAGGCAGTCTAACTTCAAAGCCTATGCTCTTAATTATACCACATTGCAGTTTAATAAAATTTCAAAACTGTGCATCAAATCTAACTACTCACTTTACAGACAAGAAACCAAGCACAGAGAGTGCTCTGCCCAAGCTAAGGTGAGCAGGAGTAGGAGAGTTCCTAGGGTCTAGGATTCCTAGCTTCCACCCCTGAACTCTTTCACCATACTGGGTCATCTAGCCCAATCCACAGATCAATGAAGGAATCTCTTTTATGTAATCCCTTTAACTCTGGCCAAAAGAAGACCCCTACATACTTGTATTCCTCAGACATCACACAGCTCTTCATGGTCTTTTTCCTAAGTTAAGCTTGATGAAGACAATGCAACCACTACATCCGTCTGTGGCTTTATAATTTTTCAGGTGCTTCTGCACACACCTTCTCATTTGATTTGACCTTGTAACCCCATGCCCTCCAACCCAAATCTAGACCAGCTGACACCCTTCCTACCCATATCCTGCTTATAGGAAGCCATACCTGGCAGAACAGCAGTGCTGTGCACGTGCTTCAGTGCTGAGCCAGCATGCTTCCCAAGGCAGGGCGGCTCTGACCTGCCTACATGTCCACTCTTCCTCACTATCCTTCAATATGAGTTTGTCTTTGACCTTTTTCCCCTTTGCCCTCTTAGGGGCACAGCCTGAAGCTGTTCTAAGGTAGAGCAAAATATAGGTTTATTATGCAAAGCATATTAACCCTTTGATTCATTATATTCATATTTTAGAATCTATTTGCACTCTTCTCTCTCTTAGAAAGCAGCAGAGTGGCTTAGAGGTTTTGAGGCCATAAGCCCGGGATTCAAGATCTACATCTGCTACTTATTAGCTATCATGATCATAGGCAACTTATTTAGGTTGCCATAGCTCAGATTTCTTATTGATAAAATATCGGGATAATGATTGACAATACCTATTTTATCAGGCTGTTAGGAGAATTAAATGAAAATTCACAAAAAGTTCTTCACACAGTGTGTGGGACAGAATAAGCACCTAAAAAATGCGGTGATTATGATGGTGTCACTGCTGTCACAGGCTACTGCCACTCCTGCTCTCTGGCTCCAAACACGGAGTGGCCATTAGGAGACTCTTGAGGACTAACATTCACATTAAGTAGTGTTCACACACTTAATATAAGCCAGCTGAACACCTGTGCATAAGCTGGATCAAGAGTCCAGAGTCACTTAGAGGCACCTGTATAACTACAGTGGTCAAAGTGGGCCCCAATGGTTATATCAGACTTGAGAATTCTGAAGTGGGAGAAAATAAAATCTGCATGGTGTGTACATGTTGGGACCCAACTTGCCCCTCTAGCTTTATCTCCTGTCTTATCAAACCACACTCCACAGTCCAGTCACAACTAAACTCACTGCTTAAACAATTCAATATTTTTCATACCTCTCTGCCATAGCATGTACCATTCTTTATATCTGGATTACTTTGTTCTCTTCCCCAACATATAAAATTTTTTCTAACAGACTATAATAATTTAAGGTCTATCTCAAATATCACCTCCATTCTGAAGATGGCCCTATTCAACTCTCTCAGGTAGAATTACCCTTCCTTACTGTGTTTCCTTTCCCACAGTACTCTGTACACATTTCTTTTAGAGCAGTTACCATATACCATCATGTCTGTTTACATATCAGTATCTCTGACTGGACCCCGAGGCCCTTAAAGGTGGGAATATATCTTCTCACTACTGTGACTTCCTCAGCTTAGCAAACAGAGTACATAATATGATGCCCATTTGGTCCAAGATAGACAGTTCATACATGTTTGTTGAATGTAACGAATCTCTTAGACATGAAGAAATGATACAACTAAAATCAACTAAACTATAACTATATTTAACTTTGTGCTAGGTATATAATTGAAACTATATTATCACCTTGTCCACTCTTTAGCTCATTTACCCATAAAAATTCATTAATTTAATTCAAAAGACTTCTAATTTTTTCTGTCTTAGATAGGATGCTGACGATATGGTGTAAAACAAATGTACTTTAAAAAACATATTAACTAAAAATGAGGTAGTATAAAATGATAGAAAAGTATCTAACAAGGAAAGTAGAAAACAAAACATCATTCTGCAATATACTCCATAGAGACAGCATGGTATAGTGGAAAGACCATGAGTGTTAAATTCACAAATCCCTGGAACTGAAACCTGGCCCTACTACACAAGAGTTGAGGGAATTTGAGCAAGTAAATTAAGATTTCTGAGCCACAACTTTTTCTTACTTGCAAAAATATACATTTTGCTGAGAACTCCATAATATTGGTGATGCTCAAGGACTGCAGAAAATTGGGGACTTTGTAATGATATCTAGAATTTGAGTGGTATCATCAACTAAAATAGCAGATGAAAGAAAAGAAATAGCTTTGAGGAGAGACAATGAGTTCAGTTTTGAACACCCTGCGTTACCTGCGGGAAATCCAGATAGAGATGCCTGGCAAGGTGTTGAATATTTAAGGAGTGTTCTAGGCTAAAAGATACAGATTCAAGAGTACTGAGAGAATGGATGCAATTACCCAGGGAGAGTGTGCCAAATGAGAGGAACATAGGCCAAGGAATGAACCCAGGGGGATATTAACATTTAAGGGAACAGTAGAGAAAATGAAAGAGAAAGAGAAAGAATAGTCCAAAATATAAGGAGAATTAGGCCAAGGAAGCAAAGAGCCTCAAGAATCAGGGAGTAATCAATGCTGTCAAATACAGCAAAGAGGTTCAGTGAGATAAGAACTGAAAAAAAATGTCTATTAGATTTGGCATAGAAATCATAGAGGGTCTTACTCATATCTTCTGAATGTCAGTAGAGGTGAGTATGTGGAGTCAGCCTGCAAGGATGAAGGAGTGGGTGGGAGATGGCTGGTGGGTAAAGGCTATTTAGAAGTTTCAAAGGCATAAGAAGAGAGATTAGATTAGCTGTGGATCTGAGATAAAGTGAGGGTTCATTAGGATGGGAGAGGCTTTGAGTATGTTTACAAGCTGGGAAGGAACCAGTATGAGAAGGCAAGACTGAAATTACAGAAAAGAGAGGGGACAACTGAGAGAGTGAAGTTCTAAAAAAGGTAGGAAGGCATGAATGGGGTCAAAGGCACAGGGAGAGGGACTGACCATGAACAGCAGATGAGATACTTCATCCTCTGAAATTGAAGGACTCTTTTATTCAATCGTAATTCAACAGATCAAATTTTGTTACCTCAACAAAGTGTCTGGAATTGGAGTGTCTCTTCAGAGCTTGTATCAAAAATTTGACTGCTAGAATCAGAGTTGGCAGAATTTGTCATAAAATGGAGCAATCCTAATCTTGAGCTGTGTCAAACAGGGTTATATGTAAAGAGCAATATGTACAGAATACAACTAATGTGAATTTGGAAACAATTAGTAAGAGAAGCATCCCTCTATATAATGATATTAGTCTTAACTCTCCATAGCTAAGAACCTAAAATACGGGTAATTTAAAATATTGTCAGAAGATGGTCGTTATCACTGTAATCTTGAGACATCCTCCAATATTTAAATGGTCATTATTAAATAACCCATTCAAAAGGTCAATTTGCATTAGAATAAGATTTCACACCCCAGAGAAACCATTAAAGACTAACTCCTAAAATTACCAATCAGTGGAATTCTATGGCTGAGGTGATAGGCAAAAGTTGTCTCATACACTATGTGGCTCAGAACTGTGGAATCACAACTTAGTACTTGTACAAAGACTTGAGAAGACCTGAGGCTCTTTTTCTCTGCAGGTATCCCTTTAGCTCACACTGATGCTGTAATGTACTGGATACCTGCCTGCATAAAAATCCAAGATGGGCAAACTCTTAACAGAGTGACAATACTTTTAAACAACTCAGATATCTGCATTATGGGTCTTTTGAAAGATTATAATTTAGTACTAGCTAAAAGGCTATTTAAGACACTAATGATTGAGTAAATATATAGCCTTTCCTTCGATTTTTCTGGATTCTCCAAGTTTAGTCTCCAAGTTAAGAGCACCACAAACTAAAGTATCTGGACCATATTATCTTCATTAATGTGCTTAACCTTATCTGTAATGATTTTATTTCTTTACCTGTTTATTATCTGTCTCCCCAGCAGAAACTAAGTTCTAAGAGTATATATTAGAACTTGTCTGTTTTGTTCCGAAGGGCATGCAACAGAGGCCAGGCATACAGAAAATGCTCAGTAACAATTTATCAAATGAGTGTCTTACTGTTCAACTCCTTCCTTTATCCTCTGCAATCACAAAATCCCATCAGTTCATCTCTATAACAACCCCGACTTCATCCATTCCCCTTACCTTCCACTTCCACCACTGCAGTTCAGACCCTCTTACTTCATAGCTGATGTCGCTGTCCCAGTTCTGTTTCCCTCTGGTCCACCCTATACATTACTGCCACATCTACCTCCCGCTAAAGCACAGCTTTGACCACACATCCTTACTTCCATTCCAAAACATCCAGTCGTTCTCTATTGCTTGTTAGGTAAACACCAAATTGCTAACTCCAACCGTTCAGTCCTCCACGATTTAGCTCCAGCTTTCTTCCTAGTCTCATCTCCCGTGCTCCCCAGTCACTTCCTCACATTCCAGTCAAATCAGATTACTCAGCTTTTTCTTAACTGTTTTATGTCCTTGTCTCTGAGCCTTTGTTCATATTGTTTTTTCTACTGGAATGTTCCAGCCTATCCCTCTTTTCTAAAATCTAAGGTATAATTCAAATACCACTCTTACTATAAAGTAAGACCCATTCTAGAAACCTCTTGTCAAAAGTGGTATCACACTATACGCTACCATGTTATAAACTCCTTAAGGGTAAGGGATGGACTTGGTTCATCTGTATTTTCCCCCAAAAGAACCCAATGCCCCCAATGCCTCACACATATAAAGCACTCAAGAAGTATTTACTGAATAAATAGTTTATAGTTTATTATGAGGTAACCCAGGCTGGTATATATTCCATGTTTACTTCTCTCATTTCCTTTATAGTCAGCTAATACAACTCACAGAGCCCAGAAAAAAAAAATACTTAATAAAGGCAGACATGGCAGGCAACTGAAAATATTTGGGAAGTAACATCCTTTGTAGAATACACACTTCACACTAATAAATCAAGAAGAGTCTGAAGCACTAGATAAAGGCTGTTACCTAATGACGTCTTATAAAGTCCTTTCTGAAAAAAAAAAAAAAAAGTCCTTTCTGGTTCTAAGATTCTGCAAGAACAATAATAAGACTGATAACGCTTAACAAGTCATCGAGCCCTCTGAAAATATCTCGAAAACATCAGAAAACCTATTTCCTGATCCACTCTATTGGTAATCAGTCTTTTCCCTCCTAGAGTTCAATTCATTTTAGTAGACAGAAATTTTTTTCATAGAAAAATAATCATGTCACCTTTTCTACTCAAAACATTAAGAAAAGTACATATTCTTTTCATATGCATTATGTCATAAGATTAATTCATGCATTCAACAAATATTGATTGAGCACTTCCTATAGGGCAGGCACTGCTCCAGCTGATGAGTATACAAGAGAATGAACACTAAACAAATATATTACATGCCTGGTGTTGCTAAGTGTTACGGAGAAAAATAAAGCAGAGTTGTTTTATTTTATATAGGGTAGTCAAGAAATGATCTTCATAACAACCCTATAAGATAGGTGAGATATTAGCTATTAGAATTATCTTCTGGATTGGGGAAACAGAGATCCTGAATAGTTAAGTGACAAGCCCAAGATCACCTAGAGTTAGATGTTGATGGGATCAGAAACAAGATTTCCCAACTTTTGGTCTGTTGCAAAGGCTATTAAAGAGAAATCTGATTAGGAATGCTTAATTAAATTCTCTTCCCTCTAGATAATAATACCTGCAGAGTGGAAAAGAACTCTGAACATGCACAACATTAATCCATCACCCTGAGGATGACCTACCTCCCACTGGCTCACAAGCATTTGCCTCAGTTATATTTGGGGAATAAAATAATGGAAATATTTTCTTATATTGTTATAAAAAATTTTAAACAACAAAATAAAACAAAGTTTTAAAATATGTGGTTTTTATTTAAAACAGAAAGCAGCATCTAGGCTTATCGTGCAAAAGCAGGCAGTGCAACACCTCATTGGCAATACTATAAATCACACCTAATGAATGCAAACTCTCCTTTAGCAGCCTGTTCCTGCTCTGCATACCTGCTGAAAGTGTGTGAAAAAACATTGTACAAGGGTTTTCTACCATGAGCTCATGGGACTGTGTGTGTGTGTGTGTGTGTGTGTGTGTGTGTGTGTGTATCACTTAGAGTTCTTCATTTGAGGAAGCTGATGGCACTAATATTAATGATATAAGGAGGAAATTACAAGCATTGTTGGGAACAGGGTGCCCTGCCACACCTAACCCAAGTTAAACTTAAAACCCACTTCTTATCAAAGGAAGGGTGAAGATCTTGATGTTTTATAGAAATTCAGAAGGAGGAATCAGATCTGGTATGCCAGAATTGATACAGGCTATAAGGAATAAGAGGCCTCAGGCCTCAGGACTGGACCTGGACAAATGGGTACCATCAAAAGATGAAGTTAAAGGACAGAGTACATTCCAAGAGGAGGAGAGGAAACCAGAAAACAGAGGACACCAAGGAAACCACTTAGTAGAAACTAAGTGATTTGCCACTGCTAAAACAACCTGCGATAGGCATAAGTGTGAAATACTATTAGAAAGATAAAGATAAACAAGGGCTGTCCAGAACAAATCCAGCCATAAATTCCTCTATTTTTAATTTTACATGTCTGGATACTTTCTGGACAGCCCTTGTAGGTATCACTCTATATTATATTATATTATATCATGCTATGTATCATATTAGATCATTTATTATGGATAAGGAAATTGAAGGCCAGAGAATTTCAGTGATTTGGCTAAGGGCAAAGAAGACGTAACTGAAACAAAGGTTTTTATTTTCCTAGTTAAGTGCTTTTTTCAGAATACCATTCTACTGGTAGGCTGGGAGATTAGGACCGGTGGGGGATAATTTTTCTTTAAAAAGTATTAATATGTGGAGATTAAGTAAACTGCCTCCAGATTACATGACCAGCTGAACAGCTGTAGCAGAACTGAAGTAACTTGTCTAGGGCTGCTAGGCTCCTCGGAGCTTCTTCACTTGAGAAGGTACAGTACTAAAACTAACATAAATGTCATCCTTTCCCTCAGAAGCACTGCACTGCTCAGGAGCCATCGGAAGAAGGGTGCATGAACCACTGGGATTCATCAGGGATGTGAATATCAGGGGTTTTTTGTTTGTTTTGTTTGTTTTTGGTCCCTAAACTGGCTTCCCTAGCTTCAGAAGAACAGAGGTGATTGAAGCTGAGGATCAATTAATAAAAATTAGAAAAGTGGGGAACTAGAAATACATTGTAATTAACTGAGAGTTAGGAGGCTCTACAGCTAATGTTGGTGTTGGCTTTTAACAAAGTACTTTACACTTCCTTAAATTTATAAAATGAGGAGGCTGAACCAGAGGATGTCAAAGGCTACTATATTCTAATTTTCTATGATTCTAGGTAGCCTTCGATTTACAGAAAAAGGTAGACATAAAATGCTGAAGGTAAACTGAACTTCAGGAAATCAAATATAATTTCTTAATACAATAGAAGTGTGCCCTATTTAAAGGCACATGAATCAAATCTGTAATTTGAATTTTTGTTTATAGGACTTTCTTCCAAGAGGGTATATACCCATTAAACAAAAAGGATACACATATCAATAATCAGTTTTAAGAAATATTAAAAGAAGTAGGAGTAGGCTGACCAGATGTACTGTTTTAAATGGGACAAAAAACAATGGTACGCTCCTGTTTCAAATGGTATGTGTGGTCAGCCTAGCCTCACTGGGCTAAGTTAAACGTGTCAGTAGGCTGACCATATGTACCATTTGAAATGAGACAGTACCATTGTTTTATGTCCCCTTTAAAACAGTACGTGTGGTCAGCCTAGTAGGAGCCAACTCTGAAGTTCTTCTTTCAACTTAATTCATAGACTCTCTTGCTGCCTAAGACAGTTATTAAGAATATATGTGGTCATTTAAAATTCAACAAGTTATTAGTAAGCATTGGAGAGTATTTTATGTAGTGAAGAGAACACATTTCAGGCAAGAGAGAAAAAGTCCTTGATTTACTTCTCTAAAAAAGTTGTGGTGGGGGGAGGGGGGAGAAATGCATTGAGAATTGACATTGATAAAACAAGATTCTATAGTATAAAAGAAGGGAAAACAAATAACAAAATTAAGACTTCAACAGGCTTAAGAAAATAGAATGAAAACCAAGAATAAAGGTATTCAGAACAGTTTCAAGTCCTTAAAATACCTTTTTGTTTTTGCTTATATATAAAGAAATGTTGGAAAACACTACTAACAATGGTTACCTGTATAGGGAGACAGGAATGGGCAGATGAGGGTGAGATGAGACCTTTTTACTGAATACCTTTTTCACTGACTACTTCTTACTGAATTTTTAAACATGTAAATATATTACCTATTTTTAAAATGAAATAAATACATCCCCCATGTAAGGACACAGCGAGAAGAAGGCTGTCCATCTAGTGATTTGTTATAGGAGCTCGAATGAACTAAAAGAGAGCCTCCTGATGACACAGCCACATAATCTGTCTTCCAGAGTCATTCATTCATTCATGTGTCATTTCCCACTATCAATCTATTGATTGGTATCACCACTACTACATGGTTAAATGCTGAGTGTACAGTGATGAAGACAGTCCATTCTGCTTTCAGGGAGTCTATGTGTTAAAGTAAGTTAAATATCTATTTATCACAATTAAGTGTTAAGCATGACAAGTAAAAATGTTCTGTCCTGAAAAATACAGAAATAAATAAAAAATTTAAATGGTCCTCAAAGTCAACAATTTGCAGGAAACAGTCAAAAAAACAAGAAAGCCGAAGAAAGGAGACTAGAACCAAGTACCAAGAGGTAAAGAAAACGTGGTAGCTCTGGGGGTTGAGGTAATCCAAAGAGAGAATGAGCCAGGTTGTTTTCAAGGAGCAGTTGGAAAAGTCATGCAACATGGACAATACTGTTAAAGACCTCAATAAACTTATGATAGCTCAAACCAGCACCAGCTGGTATAAGAATATCTTGAAAACGTGATACATATGTTTTAAGGCCCTGTGTCCCTAGATAGTGTGAAGTCCACAATGGGATGAAACCAGAACTTCACTAACAGGAAACTAATTTTCTTTCACCCTCTAAAATAAAGAGGGAAGGAAATGAGAAACAAGTTTCTATGAGAGTCACAAAACTTATTAATCAGTTAGAAAATGAGACCTATGAGAAAAAGATAAAGAAATCCACTTGTATCATTTAGCTAAGAAAAAAAATTCTATTTTGCAAGAATTATTTAAGGTAGCCCTTGAAAAACAATAGAAGGAAATGTCCTCAAAGTAATTTCTACTCTCAGGATTTTTTTATTTGTGGCTTAATTCCCAGTGTGCTTCCTTGTAGGGGAGACCTTGCTATTTTGGCCCAGGGAAAGACCTAGTTAGTACAAAATATTAGTAAAGCCAGCGAAAATTTGCAAGTAAACCTGAGCAAGCTTATTATTTTTAATCAACTGAAAAATCCCTTACTTAAAAGTACAATTAATACTTCTGAAGTGCTACTAATATTCTTTCTTGTTTGTTTTTGCTTTATAATTAATAATCATTAAGTTATGCATTTATGTTTTAAGAACTTTTCTGCATGGTGGTATAGGATAGTGGTATATTTCATAATTTTTTAAAGGATTACCAAAAACCAAACAAACAAACAAACAAAAACAGTTTAAAGTTATCCTTTTCGTGAACTACTTCCTTTGTGGTGAGGCCAAAGGCCGAAGTCAGACTCTCTATCATGAAAAGCCAGTTGCCTAATAAAATACATGGACTACCTGAGGAATGATACCCATCAGGGCCACAGACTTACCCTCTTTAGGCCCTCACTCCCAAATCAGGGCCACTGAAATCCGAGGCAATAGGAATGGAAGAGGCTGTCTATCGGGCAGGAACCAAGGGCAAAGGCGTGCAAAGAACACTGGGCTCTGACAATAAATAGGTCTGTATACTTTTCATGTATTTCATTTATTAAGTCAAATTTAAGACAAAGAAAGTTAATTTGTATTTGAGTTGCAAAAATAAATAGTTCAAATAAAAGCAAAGAGGTTTCAGCCACCTCAAAGGCCAGAATCCAAAGGGTTTCACCTATCTGCTATTGCTACAATTTTAAAAAAATTACACCAATTGGCCAAGCTTATCGAAACAGGCACAACCTGAACCCTGAAAGTTGTCATTTCTTTTTATTTCTGCTAAGACCATGGATGCAAGGGTAGAAAAAAGGGAGGAAAACATATTTCAAAACTTTCCAATGAATGAAATATTTTTCTAAAAACAGTCCAAGATTCCATGTTCCCTTATTCACTCACCCAGGAAGTTAAGGCTTGCCTCCTTTCTCACCCACTTACCCCTACTTGCAAAGACCCAGATTTAAAAGCTAAACTTTAAAAAAAGGGAAGAGTAAATGGGGAAATCAATGACAATTTATGAATATTACTTAGTCCCAGAACTTGCTATCTGAAAAAATCCTTTAAAATTCTGTCCAATTTCTCAGTTTCTAGATGAGAAAATTTAGGCCCACAGATGTGAAGTGACTTGTTAAAGGACATAAACTAGCTTTGAGAAGATTGTTTTCTTCATTTATTACTTTCTTTTTCCATAAGTTATTTGTGGTAGCTTGAACAATATGTATACTAAAATAGAAAAACAGAAATAATAAGTATGGTGAATTATGGAAGAGTCAGGATTCCTTATTCCCAGTCTACCATTCTTTTATATAATATCATATTTTGTTCCTTAAACTTTCTAAATTTCCCAGTGGTAGATACAGGCTACTGGTTCCACTTTTTCCTATTACTCGTATGTTCTGAGCTGCAAGAGAATTACGCAATTGAAGGACCATTTTGTGTAAACCAGCGGGATCCAACCTTTTGGCTTCCCTGGATCACACTGGAAGAACTGTCTTGGGCCACACATAAAATACACTAAGGACAGCTGATGGGCTAAAAAAGGTCACACACAAAAAAAATCTCATGGGAGTTCCCTGGTGGTGTAGTGGCTTGGGGCTTCAGCTCTGGCGCTGTCAGCGCTGCGGCCTGGGTTCAATTCCCGGTCAGGGAGCTACCCACATACCAAAACGCAAAAAAAAAAAAAAAAAAAAATCTCATAATGTTTTAAGAATTTGTGTTGGGCCGCATTCAAAGCTGTCCCTAGGCCACAGGTTGGATATGCCTGGTATAAACGATGCTTAATTGCTTTTGCCATCCTCAACTAAATATGCCTGCACAGCTATGAAAAGCAATCTATTGACCTCGTCAGAGTTCCATCCCATTATTAAGCCAAAAAAAACTAAAATTTCTTCAAAAATGGAAAGACGAAAAGGCAATTTAGTTAAAGGCAGTTTATAAGGCAGTTTTAGTAATAAAAGGCAATTTAGTTAAGCTTTATATTTGTACATATATAATCACACAAAGCCTTTCCCCACCCGATTTACCTATTAATTTAATTCTTTAAATGACATCTGTTAAATGAGGGCCCCATAAAATGGTGTCTGATGTCAGTCTCCAGTATTCAGTGGCTAATTACTTGACTGGTCGATTATCCAGGGGCTTTGTTTCTCCACTTGCTGCCTTGTTTCAAAAGATAATCATGAGGAAGGAAACCCAAGCTTTGGTCAAGCATTTGTTAGGGAAGTTTGACATTTGACCAAAAGAAGATTGGTATTTCTTTCACTTGTGCTCCTTACTAGCAGGAGTAACAGGATAGACTCTAATGTAAGAATCAGTGCTGGCTCCATTCAGACAACTGAGGAATAAGCCCAAAGACCTGGAGCTTCTCCTCATTGGCCCAGTTTGGCTCACTCTCTTCTATTCTTGTGTCCAACAGTTATGTCTAATCAAATGCCACAATTGGGGCTGAATAAGAGTACAAATCCATCATCTACCTTACATGAACAACAGGCTCCATTCATGTCATAATACTAACAACATCTTCATATTTAAAGATAGAATTTTGGATGTGTGTGACAGAGATTCTCCAGGGCTGTACCATCTTTTACTATGCCACCTTTTGTGGACTCTATTAAACAGTCCCATTTCATTTGTCTTCTTTTTCTGGTCTGGCCTGGAGCCAAAAACTCTTATTAACAGAATTGAAAAGTGCCATGACATACAAATGACCCTTAGCAGCAATTAAAATGAAAAATAATCCCCATAAGCCAGATATCAAAGAAAAGATTAACTACTTATCCAAATTTTAGCAAAGAGACAGTTCTTTCTGCCCCCCATCCCCTAAACCTGCTAGGAAAGTGGTATCTGAAGCTGCTGCTGCTCCTCCTCCAACTCACTTTCTGCGTCAAATAGTATGGGTCAAAGTCCTCCAGGGGAACCGCGACCAGGCCTTGTGGGATGTCCCCATAGATGAAAGGCAAACTCTTCCCTGCTTCCAGGTCACTGTTGGGCTTGGGCTTGCTGTCCTCGTCGTCTTCCCGATGACTGCCATCAGCCTTTGGTGGTTTCTTAAGCTTGCTCTCAGCAATGCGCCTCTCGATGTTTGCCAGCGACTCAGGGGTGAAAGGCTTGAAACTATCAGGGCCTGGTGGTGCAAGCAGCCGCGCTGCCATCTTCTCATCCTGCAGCAGCTTCGTTAGTTATGCTGCGTCCAGGACAGGTCAGCTCTGGAAGAAAAAGCAACACAGACAGCACTAATCAATCACTGCTCGAAAAAGAGGCCAGACTAAACCATCTCACTCTCAACCTTTATTCACAACCTTTGCAACATATAGTTTCTTCCATGACACAGTTATTTTTCCCTTGAGAAAAATCTGTGGCAGGAATGGACTAGGTTATGTTCATAAGCACCCCTGAGGGGAGTGATCAACCAGGGGAGTCTCCTGAATAGCTAGTATTTATTATTTCCTTAGATGCAACTCACAGTTAGGAACCACATACAACCATAAATATATGAGAGGGTTGTCCAGAAAGTATCCAATCATGTAGTAATAAAAAATAGGCATTTATGGCTGGATTTTTTCTGGACAGACCTCGTATTCCATACCCTTAAGGTACTTTTATTCTAAACTAAGGAGGCATATTTAACATCACTCAGGGGCACATGTTAGCTTTGGACTCATATGCTCAAGTCACCTTCCTTTCCTGGAACTCTACTCCCCAAAGAAATACTCTTCCTTCCAAGGACAACACAAGGGTAAACTGTCACTCTTTTCAAATTTCAGATTCTAAAAACACAAAACCCTTCCAAATTTTGGAGGCAAAAATTATATTAATAGATAAAAGAGCTTCCATCTATTTCAGCTCTTCAATTTCAAGTTATTTTTCAATTCACCAAGTTGTGAAAAATCCATCCAGTATAAAAGCCCAGAAATACTTTCTTTGATGACCAAGTTCCTGCTAAGGAAAAACACCAAGCACACAGAGGACACACACTGCTATGTGTACCTCCCACTCAGTAGCAAGGAAAGGCAAATGGGAGGAAAATCTTAGAGGACTTCCTCTGATGCAACCACACTGCAGCCCTGCGGGATGAATGACGGCAGAAAGGCCTGTGTGTAACCAGAGAGGGGCTCAAACCAGGGAGGACAGGATATGAGAATGGAGTAACAAACCAAAATTCCCTCCTAAAAAGAAAAATTGAAGTTGTGCCATCATAGAGCCAATGATTTCTAAGCACGGTATTTGAAAAGTCCATCTCCACATATGTTTAAACAGTGTCCTGGTTTATTTAAATCCCTGCCTGGAGACCAAGGACTCCCTAATACCAAAAGCAACAATGGTTACTGTCACAAAAGCACCTCAGCAGATGGTGAGTCTCACCATGAAAGCTTTAGGGCATAACTGGCAGTTCATCTGCTGCTCATGGTGCTGCTCTTTCCTTTAGTTTTGTGAGGTCCACAAAGACAATCCGGGAATTTTTTTTTAAAGGCTAAGGATTGTTCTTTTCCTCCTACTTAGCCTTCAGGGTCCACTTCAAGCCAAGTATCCATAAAATTCAAGGCTTCTCAAGAGAACAGTAGGAGAGTTAACTCTAAATAATTTGGGAGTGAAATACCCAAGGGCTCTTTTTATAAATACATCAGCAGAGCTTCCAGATTTCTCTAGTGGTGGTGACTGCTAAGTGTTGCACAGGCAGTGTGTGGTGACCACATGCGGGCTGGTCGGCTCACTCACTCACTTAGCATGATACTAAGGAGGCCAGAACCACAAGTCTGTCCCCACACAGACCTGTTAGCTTAATGCTAAGGCAAAAAACCAAAAACCAAACATTGCTCCAAAGATGGTGGGGTCAAAGAAATCATTTTCAGGTATTAAGTATGGGATTTTAGAACTGTGAAGGATTTAAATATCCAGTCCATTTCATTTTATAGAATAGGAAATTTGGGGTCCTAAGAGACTGGACAACTTGTCCAAAGTCACAGGGCCAGGATAAAAATCACTACCAAAGAGCTCTGGTTTCTCAACTCACACTTCTTTTATTACCACAAACATCAGTTATCCAACCTCCTATCCTACTCTAACTCCCACTACTCCCCAACAGAAATTGTTAGGGTCATTAAATAAAACACATGCAACATTTCCCCAAACTAGAACTTGTTCTCCCTCATTCTTTTCCTATATGTACCCCTGAATTGCCTCTTATAAACCCCCACTCCTCCACCAAGCATTCCCATCAGCTCCAGCCTTTACTAATCTTTTCCCCTTGTGAACTCTTACAGCTTTATCATGATCTTAGCTAACATTTATCATATACTTCAGGCATTATTCCAAGCACCTTGCTTATATTAACTCATTTAATCTCCAGAACATGTGAGATAGATATTATAAATTATCCCCACTTAACAGATGAGAAAACATAGAAGCAGAGAGACCTAAGGTGGCCCAAAGTTACAAGCTAGAAAATCACAGATACAAAACATTCTACTCACACTTGTTTTCGCTCTAAATTACTGTTAAATTGTACCATATAAATTCCCAGAGGTCATAGGTGGTGTCTTAAATTTCTGTTATATCCCTTTCACAGAGAACAGGATTATGCCTGGAACCCAAAATTAGTCCAAATATCTGGGACTCCATGGCTCCCACAGCCACACTCGTTCTCAACCTTGGGTTGCCCTCAGTTCCTACTTAGAGGACAAAGGATACTGCAGAAGGAAGTCCTGAGGACGCTGACGAATTCTTGTGACCGGATTATACACACCTGGGTTCTCCACAGGTAAAACCATCCAAAGCTAAGCCCTCTGCCTTTGTTTCTAGATTCTTTTCCTCCTGCCTCCTTCAAGACCATGCTCCCTCAATTATCTCTGCTCTCTGCCACATTCTCAGTCTTTACTTTTCCTCTCCTGCTTCTGTGTCTTCTCCCTTCATGTCATCATCCCCCTACTCGCTCTTCATTTGGTTTAAGTGCTCCCGGTTCTGTTCTATGTTATCCTGGTTCTAGCCACAACTGCAGTCTCCTCTTCCCCACCACCTCTTTCTTCTCTAAGAGCTGGTCTGCAATCTCTGTTACAGTCTTTCTTTCAGGGACCTCATCTACTCAAAATAACCTGTACGTGGGTGACTTTCAGATTTCTATCATCAGCCCTGAATGCTCTTCTGAGTCCCACAATTGCCTGTCAACCTTCAAAGTTAAAGCACTTAAAACCACACATTTTTACTTCCCAAACTGATTCCTCTGCCTTTCTTACTTCTGTTATTGGGACCCTCATATTTCTAGCCATCTATAGTGGAACCTCAGTCATCTTTGCCCTGTAGTCCTTTGTTGTCCTTGCCCAACCAGTCCCTAGCCTTATTAAGTCTTCATCCTTCCATGTTTCCATTTAAAACAGCATCACCCTAATTCAAGTCCTACTGCAACAGTCTCCCAGTTGCGGACTAGTCCTCAGTCCACCAGGCACATCTCCAAAGATCTGCTTCTCTAAAAATCTGCTTTCATTATGTCATTTCCCTCCCTCAGATCTACAGAGTTACAGGACTGAATCCAAACGTCTGCCATTACACTGCCATTCAAGGCCTTTTACAACCTCATTTCTCAAACATTCTCCTCTACTTCTTCCTTGCAAGAACATCTACAATACATAATACAATAAAGTGAACAAATCTCAAGTGCACAGATTGGTTATTCTGTACACATGTATATACCTGTGTAACCACTACTCACATCAAGATACAGATTTTCCAAATGACTCTCTTGAGCTCCCTTGTCTATAACCACCAACCCCCACTACCCTCCCAGCAAAGGTTATTCTGACATCCATCACCAGAGCTTAGTTTGGTTTGTTCTTAAAATTCATATAAGTAGAATATAAATATACTCTCCAGGGTATGGCTTCTTGCACTCAAAATTATTTCTGTGAAATTCATCTTTGTTGTGTGTACAGCAGTAGTTCATTCTTTTTATTGCTGTGTAGTATTCCATGTACGAATATAGCACAATTTATCCATTCTACTTGGATAGACACTTAGGTTGTTTGTATAACAGCTTTTGGTTATTACGAATAAAGCTGCTCAGAACCTTTTCGTACATGGCTTTTGGTGGCCATATGTGTTCATTTCTTTTTAGCACACAGGCAGGAGTTGAATGCTAAAGTCAGAAGAGGGCATTATGTTTAACTTCAGTGATACTCCTACCAGCAATGCCAGAGGGTTCCAGTTATTCCATATCCTCACCAACACGTGAAAATGACAAAGTCTTCTTAATTTTACCCATTCTAGTGGGTATATATACAGTGATATTTTGTAGTTATTTTTTTTTACTGAGGTAAAATCTACATAACATAAAATTAACCATTTAAAAGTGAAAGTTCAGTGGCAATTCAGTCACAATGTACAATAATCACCTCTATCTAGTTCCAAAACATTTCTATCATTCCAAAGTAAAACCCTTTACCCATTAATCAATTTCTCTGCATTTGTCTCCTTGTCTCCCCTCTCCTCTAACTCCCTGCTCCTGCTAACCATCAGTCTATATTCTATCTCTACCAACTTATCTATTCTGGATATTCATATAAATGAAATATTACCATATATAACCTTCTGTGTCTGGCTTCTTTCACTTAGTATGTTTCTGAAGTTCATCGACATTGTCATGCATTCATACTTCACTCCTTTCTATGGACGAATAAGATTTTGTTATAGTATGTGCGTATTATAATTTGCGTATCCATTCATCCATTGATGGTCAAACATTTGGGGTCTTTCCACTTTTTGACTATTGTGAATAGTGTGTATACATATGCTTGTTTCAGTTCCTGTTTTCTATTCTTTTAAATATACACCTAGGGGTGGAATTGTGAAATCACATGGTAACTGTTACGTTTAACTTTCTGAGGACCTACCAACCTATTTTCCACAGAGAAAAACCATTTTGCATTCTCACCAGAAGTGAAAGCAATGTAAGGGTTCTGATTTCTCCACACCGTAGCCAACACTTACTTTCTTTTTTTAAAATTACAGCCGTCCCAGTGGGTATGAAATAGTATCTTATTGTGGTTTTTTATTTGCATTTCTCTAATGACAATGATGCTCAGGATTTTTCATGTGTTTGCTAGCTCGCTGTAGTTTATTTGCTTTTCTCTGATGATATTGAGTACCTGTCATATATTTATTGGCCATTTAGATATCCTCCTTTGTGAAATGCCAGTGTAAGTATTTGCCCACTTTTTCTATTGAGTCATCTGCATTTTCTTATTGATTTACCAGAGTTCTTTGTATACTCTCCATACAAGTCATTTGTTAGATGTATTTCAAATATTTTTCTCCTTTTTACTTTCTTAATGGTGCCTTTTGATAAGCAGTAGTTCTTAATTTTACTGAATCCAATCTATTAACCTTCCTTTTCATCTTTTTTGTTGTTGTTGTTCTAGAAATCTTTGCCTCTCCTAAGGTCATGCAGCTATTAGGCTATGTTTTCTTATAGAAGCTTTATTGTTTTACCTTTCTTAGTAATATTTAGATTTTAAATAATTTGGAGATAGAAGTCAAGGTTAATTATTTTCTACATGGATATCAAATTGACTCAGCCTCACTTAATAAAAAGTCCTATCACTTTTATATTCACTGACTCCTAAATATTCCCATTTTAAATCTTCTGAATCTCTCTTTTCTTCTTATCTAAGTTCTATTCATCCATTAAAACCAGCTTAAATTCCTTCTCCTTGTGAGGAAATTGTCTTGCAAAAAGTAAAAATAAACTTTTTAGATTTAGAAAGAACTAGGAGACCACCTAGTCCAAGTATCTTTACCTTACAGAGAAATAAACTTATCGGTAAATTAAAGAGGCTTGTTGTCTAAGTGCTAATCAGTGACAGATGCAGAGAGCTATGGCACACATCTCTTGGCCCCAATGTAATGCTCTTTTCACTGTATCACAGTCGGGTAATGCATCTAGTCCACCATACTACTACTATCTCAGCTTTCTTCTTCCTGCAGTGCTAAGTTGAGACAGCCAGCCCAGATAATGAAAGAACAATAAAAGTGACTTTTAGCCCTGGGAGTTCCAAAAGAAACAACTAGACTCAAAGCTGGGGGCAACAGATGATCAGGACTCTCTTCTTTTGGTCATCTAGGAGCATTATGACCTTAAAATGTCAGTTGTGGCCTGGACCCACACAGATAAAGATGAATTTAAAGTAAGGGAGAAAGACTGGGAGAGGGAAAGAAAACTGGCATTGGAGTGAGATTATAATAGGGATGGAGGTGTAGAAAGCCATGTAGGAAGAATTGTCAAAGGAAATACTACAGGCAAGGGTACACACACACCAAAAAAAAAAAAAAAAAATTAGGAGGAGGATCAAATATTATAGCAAATAGTATTAAAAACTGTCTCAGATTTAGTTTAAAAAAGAACAAAGTTGAAGGACTCGATTTCTGATATCAAAAATTACTACAAAGATATAGTAATCAAAGCAGTGTGGTACCTGGCATAAAGACAGACATGTAGACCAATGGAATAGATTAGAAAGCCCAGAAACAAACCTTCATGTACATGGTCAAATGACTTTCAACAAGGGTGCCAAAATCATTGAATGGGGAAAAGGACAGTCTTTTCAAAACACAGTGCTGGGAAAACTGGTTATCTACATGCAAAACAAAGTTGGACTCTTACCTTATACCATACAAAAATTAACTCAAAGTGGATAAAATACCTAAATGTAAAAGGCAAAACTATAAAACTCAGAAGAAAAACATTAGGGAAAAGCTTTATGACTTGGGATTTGGCAATGTTTTCTTGCATTTGACAGCAAAAGCACAGCAACAAAAGAAAAAATAAATATATTAAACTTCATCAAAATGAAAAATCTTTTTGCATCAAAGGACATAATCTAGAAAGTGAGAAAGGCAACTCAGAATGGAAGAAAATAAGGGATTAATACAAAGAATATACAAATAATTCCTACAACTCAACAACAACAAAAAACAAATAACCTAATTTAAAAATGGACAAATAACTTGAATAGACATTTCTCCAAAGAAGGTATACAAATGGCCAATAACCACAAGAAAAGATGCTAAACATCACTTATCATTAGGGAAATACATATCAAAACCACAATGAGATACCACTTCACAATCATTAGGATGGCTATTATAAATCAAAACAAACAAAACAGAAAGTGTTGGCAAGAATGTAGAGAAACTGGAATCCTTGTGCTACTATGGAAAACAGTATGGTAGTTCCTTAAAAAATTAAACATAGAATTACTGTAAGATTAAGCAATTCCACTTTTAGGTATATACCCAAAGAATGGAAAGCAGTAACTCAAACAGCTATCCATGCACTCATGTTCATAGCAGCATTATTCACAATAGCCAAAAGGTGTAAACAACCCAAATGTCCATGGACAGATGAATGGATAAACAAGATGTGCTATACATATATACAATGGAGTATTAATTAGCCTTACAAAGGAAGGAAATTCTGGTACATGCTACAATACACCATGAATGAAACTTAAAGGCATTACACTAAGTGAATAAACGAAGCATAAAAGGTCAAATATTGTACGATTCAATTTATATGAAGTACCTATAGTCAAATGCATACAGACAAAAAGAATAGTGGTTACCAAAGGCTAGGGGAGGGAGCAATGGGGCATTAGTGGGGACATGTGTTTCTGTTTGGAATGACGATGAAGTTCTTGTAATGGTTAGTGGTGACAGCACACAACAATCTCAATGTACTTAATATCATTGCATTGTATGTTTAAAATGGTTAAAATTATAAATTTTACATATATTTTACCACAATTTTCTTAAAAAGAGGAGGAAAACCCAAACTATTTACTGTGCCCCCTACTACATGGCAGAAACCGTACTGATGGTCAACATAGCTCCCACCTTCAGGGACACTTAGTCTTCTGGGGGTGGCAGACAAGTAAATAGGAAAAGTGCAGTATGATAAATCCAATAAAACAAAATAGGCTTTTATAGACACACACAAGCAAGACACTTAATCTAGTTTAGAGAAATCAGAAAAGCCTTCCTTGAGGAAGTGACATTGTAGTTAAAGCATGAGGGACGGCCGGTGGAGTGGGTGATGGCAGGAAAAAGAAATAGCATACACAAGAGACCACAGACAAGGGATATCAAGCCACTTGGGTACTGCAAACAATTCAGTGTATGTGGACTTCCAAAAAGTAAGTAACAGGTAAGCAGGTGCCACATCAGGAAGGCAAAGTCATTATCATGGGCAGCAGTTTTGATTTTATCCTGAAGGTAATAAGGAGATACTGAAGGCTTTTAAATAGGGAATGACTTGATCACAGTTACATCTTAGAAATATCATTCCAGCTACGATGCATAGAATGAGGCAGGCAGGGAGCAGGAGCAAGATCAGAGTGAAGAAGATCCGGTAGAAGGCTGCTGTAGTGATTCAGCTGAGAGATAATGAAGGCTAGAACCAGGCGGCCGCAGTAGGGAGCAGTCTTGTTGACAAACTGAAGTGGGAGGTTAGGTAGAACGAAAATCAAGGAAGAACCCTGATTTTTGTCATGGGCAAATCGAAGAAGGTAGTACAATTCATTGAGATGGGCAATAAAATGTGACGCACAGCTCAGGCTAAGATGACGACTTCACTTTTGAACATGTTGAGTCTGAGATGCTTTGATATATTCAGAGGAGACACTAACAGGCAGTAGAGATGTGGTTCTGAAGTTCAAGGGAAAGACTTAAAGAAGGGAACTAAAAGAAGGGAAGAAGCTTGGTATAGAACTATATAGCTAGACTCAGAGGACTGCCAGCCAGCTCTTTGAATGTTGATATATAGCTCATTTGGAATTAGCCAGAGGAGCTGCTCTGCACTGGGAGGAAGGTGGGCGGCTCTCATCACAGGAGAAGAGAGAAATGCAGCCAGATGGCTAAGTTTACACTGTCCCCACTCCCTGGGCCCCTCCTTCCTCCAGTGACAACTAGATGCTAGGCTGCCAATTTTCTAGTTTGTCACTTACAGATTTCATTTTGGAAAATCATATAACAGTTCTAGAAATTGAAATAAAAACAATTTTGTCAAACCTTAATTTTACTCATTGGAAACCTAAAAATTGCAGTCCTAAGCCTCTCTTGATCACATCAAAATCTGGCTCTCTCCTACAAGTTCTTATGGCCCAGCCTCACCATGGTGAATGTCAGCCTCCCTGCTAACTGATGGCAGCCCTGTGCATTCTTCTTTTCACTGGCTTTCCCACTTCGAGACCACTTGATGTTTGATCCTCCTAAGCCTCACACCCACCAAATTTCCCCAAAGCTGAGCTATATGCCTCTGATTCTCAATAACTGATCTCTTCCCAATCCTTTCATGATAGATATTCATGGTGGATTTACATCTATGTCTTCCTACAGAAACCCTTTGAAAGTTCTGTTTATAGAATATTTTGAAAGAGGCCTAATATGGACATAAACATAGGATTAACCATGATAAATAAGTTGATGATAACTAATTCTATCAGAAGGTACTTGTGAAGCACTTACACTTTTGAGTACTTGAATATTTTGATATAAAAATGCACTTAAATGAAGTCAAAACCAATGATTATTATGATTGTTAAATGGATCCAAAAGCTTCTCTGAGCAAGTCTCATTAGCCCAAAATAAAGATAGGTTTCCACCTTGTCTATAAGTATATAGTCACACAACTATCAAGCCTATTCTTCTGCTTCTCAACAGTTCAAATTGTCATTAGATTTCCATCTCCCTGGCCCTGCACACACTACAAGTCAAATTTTTCCTCTATTTTCACCACCTATGACCCATCACCAATTTTTTTTTCAAATTTAACTAGCTTTTCAAGTTTCTTTTATTTCTTCCGCAAGTCACAACAGTCTTTCCATTTGTATTCACACATTAAACCCTTTTGTAGACTCTCATTAGTGTCCCACATCTATTGTCATTTTCTTCACTAGTCTCCTGATTCAAACTACAATACAAATAATTTTTTTACTTTACAACTGAAAAAGATTTCATTTTTTGTGATCTGTGGTTCTGTACTTCTCTTTGCCTCAATTCTAACATGCACACTAGATTTTATCCTCAATTTCCTATGAGAATTGTCATATTCACAGTTAACATTGAGACTGTCTTCTCCACCTATTTAGTCCTCTCCTCCTGTCCTCATGCAATGGTCTAAAGAGAGCAGATCTTGCCTTATTTTCCACTAGATTGTTTCCATGTTTTCCAGAGAACTAAACTATTGGTATATGTTTAATATCCAGAAAAGAAATGTCAGTTAGTAAGTGCTCATACTCCTAGGAGGATCAAAATATTTAGGAAGCTGTATTATTAACTTAAGATAATATTCCTGGTACCACTCTGGAACTTGGATGAGAAATTTGCACTTTACATGTTCTCCTGTAAGCATTTAGTGGACACAGTGGCAACAGCAAAAATCCCTTCATATGAAGGAATATAGTTGGGGTAGAGGAAGTAGCTGTACACACTAAAAAATTTCTTTTAATTCTTAATTATAACTGAGGGGAAAAAAATCAACACATCTCATATTTCACATTGTTCTTTTCTTTTACAACTGGATACAGTTATTAGTATAAGTCTGATGAATATATGATTTGAGTTAGAGATTGATTGCTTCTGACCAAAAATATGATGGTTTTAAGTTCTGCCACTCTATTACATATAAGACTGGAAAATTACTTTTGCAAACTCATCCTAGAAAAAGAGCTACATTCCTCATTGCTGAATATCACTATGGTCACCTTCAAAGTACTCCGCTTGGGAAGTTACACACTAACAGCAGCGCCTAGCCACCTTACCAAGTGGTTTGTACAGTGCTACCAACATAAGCGCACAGTGGCAAGTCCACAAACTTAATTGTCAGATTTTAGGGTCAATGACAGCTCTGATAGTCATTCCAGAAAAAGTTTCAAAACTGCTTTGAAGGGTGGACTAGGTGCTGATGTCGGTGCACAGCTTCCCAAGGGGAGTACTTCGAAGGTGACCACAGTGATACTCAGCAATGAGGTATGCAGCTCTTTTTCTAGGATGAGTTCACAAAATTGATTGTCTGACCTTGTATAATGACTATGAGACCTACTTAAGTGAAAAGAAAGTACAGGGGTTAATACGGTGTCTTAACACGTAAAAAGTGCACAGTAAATATTAGCTATTAATACCACTTATACCACCAGTATAATTTTTTCCATTCCACTCAATCATTATAAAATAAATAAAATTTAAAAATCCAAAACAATTTCTACAAATCATTACATAAGTCCTGCTGAAAAAAGATAACATCATTGTGGAGATAAATTTCTGTTGGGTAGTCAGTGACACTAAACACTGTCTATAAATGTTCATTTTTCAGTTGATAAAAAAAAAATACAAGTGTGGGTATAAAAGGAAGTAAAAGGATATCAATAAATATATTATATGTAAAAAAGACAAATGTGGGCAAGTTGTAGATACTCTCTATTACATTACATACTATGAATATACACAGCCAGAGGCATGTTTGCCAAGTTCAACTGAGGAATGAAGATGATTTGACTCTTACCTGAAAGAGATGATAGAAACATTTGCTGGACTTACCTGTCACAACTGAGGGTGAAGGTATGGACCATGATAACATCAATAACATCACAAGGTCATATTACTTTGGTCTGCATATTTTTTTCATAGCATACAGAAATTGGAAGTGAAGTCACGAGATTTCACAACTGGTTTTATCTTCGTTATCTTCAAAAATATGTCATTTGACTATAATGGGGATTATGAGGATTCTGTTCTCCATGATTGGTAAGATCTAGCCCATAGGCTTCTACCGAGCTTTACAATTTCCAATCAAAATAATGGTTTTAGACATCTGGCATCATCACTTTGTTACAGAGATTTTTAAAAAATTAAGACGTCAGACCAAGATCTCTACTACAACTCCCAAAGAGAAACAATCCTAGGCCAAGATTAAGAAACTAATCAGCAGTATAGCCCTTAATAAATCAATTCACCTACCCAAGTCTTTGTCTTACTTATAGAAGAAAGATAAGTAAAATGATTTATAGAGCCAGCTGTGCAATTTATCAGCTAGTTGACTTTGGGCAAATTATCTTATGGAGCCTCCATTTCCTCATTTTGGGGTTAAATTAGATGCATGTAAAGTAGGTCTCAATAAATAATGACAGTCATAATATTGTCAATAATAATAGTTAACATGAAGCATTCACTACATGCTAGGAACAGTTCTAAAAGATTTTATGTAATTATTTTGATCCTGCCAACAACTCTGTGAGTTGGTTCTTATTATTATCCCATATTGTTGATGAGAAAACTGAAGCATTGAGAGGTTAATCAACTTGCCCAAGATCACAAAGTGGGATTCAAGCAGTTTGGCTCCAGGGTCTGTGTTCTGAACCTTTCACAACACTACTTCTTGCTATCAGCACTCTTTCCCTTTCTCTGTACCTCTTCTATTAAAAGATCCCTTCCAGCTCTGTGAATCCATAAAAATAACCTAATTAGCTGCCCTGGACTCTGACAGGCTAAGCAAAGTTGGCTTCTCTGAGAAAATTACCAAGGTTTTAAATGTACAGAGGCTTAAATCAGAAATAACTGTGTCCTGACTCAATATCTAGTTTGATCTAATAATTACGTATTGAATAAAGGAATGAATAGAAAGGCTAAAAAGAGCTCCAGTATTATTCAGTTGATCCTTACCACAACCATGACCAATATTCATTCATTCCTAAGCACTTCTTGGTTGTCTACTATGTGCTAGGCACCGGAAAGCTTAAAACTTAGAAAACTGACATCAGAACACATTCTCCTAAGTCATTATCTGTCAGTCATGTTGTAGATTCTTATACTAGATGGTAGACAGTTGGGCTAAAATTTTATAGCTTTTTTGTTTTGTTTTCAATCAGTGGAAGTCTTTTTCCAGTGAAATTTTAGACAAAATGTCAACATATAATACAGACAAAAAGCACCTCTGCTCTAACTGCAGGTGATGAGCCTGAAATCTACCTTACTCCTCTCATGTCACCCCTGAAGACATTTCTTGAAGTGTCAGGATAGTTCTAAAACTATTACACAAAATAATGATTATGTCTCTTTCAGCTCCAGAATTCAATGAACAACTCTTACAACAATGGATCTGCGACTGTTTACTAATAAAGTTCACTTGATATGAACATGCAAAAATATATGAAAGTGATCATGTGCCTGTATGCAAAGCTGGTTTGATAGCTATGAAGATTATGATAACATAGTCAGGCACTTTATAAGTATTGCCTTTAATCCTCACAACAGCTTATTCAGGCAGGTACTGACAGCTTCATTTTACAACTGAGGAAAAAGAGACTCCAAGAAAAAATATGAACTCCCAAGGTCACACAGAAACAGCCTCCTTCCAAAGACCACAGGCTTTCCTCTGTACCATGATGCCTCTGATGACGACTAAGGTCAAGCATTTGCCTACTCCAAAGAAGGTGAAATGTCAATATATAATACGACAAAACCACCTCTGCTCTGGTTGGAGCATGGAGTAAGACTGAAGTCCACCTTACTTCTCTCATGTCACCCATGTCACCTTATATAATGGGAGACTTTTAATAACAGCATGAGAACTAACAGCTTGCATGAAGTTTTGCCACTCTGGCAACACACAGATTGTTTCACTGATCGAAAAATGTGACACCCAAACAAGGTCAAAACAGGGATTCATGCAGCACCGAGTCCCAGAGGCCTGGGTGTGGAGATAGTAGCACAAAGATCTACTTTTTAATAGCTGAATCAACCACAAATGGATAGCACGTAGGCCCACTAAATGTTTACTAGAAGATAACCTACTGACCATATTCTGAGGCATTGCTCACATTTCTATGAGGTGGTACAGGGGAAGGGACGATGGGTCATCCAAGCAGATGCTGTGGGACTCAGACCACACACACAGGGGACTGCAAGCAGGGGAAACACACAATAGGGAAGTTTGAGATACAGCTTCAACCATGGGAATAATAAAATCATTTTTCTCACAGTTCCCAGGAAGAGCATATCTGTCAAGAGCTCTCTCGAAGTGCTATACAAATGTCAATGCAATGATACACAGTAGCTTGGCTATGAATTGCTAGGAAGTCATAATAGCAAACACTCCAATGTTGTCAGCCACGATTAAAAACAGGGAAGATCTCACATTAACAAAATGAAGAATAAAAATATGATAATAGATGCAGAGAAAGCATTTCACAGAATTCAACTTACATTTATGATAAAAACTTTCAACAAAATGGATACAGAAGAAACATGTCCCAATATCATAAAGGCCAAAAACAGGGTAGATCATTCCTGAACAAGATTTTAGACATGCTAGGAATCTTAGAAGATTGAGTTGACAGTGCCAAACTCTGCAAACAGTTGCTGAGGCTACAATTAATGCCACCTCATATTTGTATAGTGCTTTAACATTTACAGAGCATTTTCTTATTCTTTACCTCATCTCATCCTTACTTGTGAGGTTAAAGGAGCAAATATTGCTAGATCCAACTTCACAGGAAAGGTATTTGGGGTTAAAGAGGTTAACTGACTTATCTGTATTAAACACAGGAACAAAGTATTAAATAGTGCTTGTCCATTTACTAAGGAGGGAGAATTCCTTTCCTGTCGAGACTAGCTATCTTCCTTATCCTGAATAGAACAATGTTAAGGGAAAAGGGAAGCTATCTAAATAGTAATACTAATTACAATGGTGATAATGAAGAGTCCAGGAAGGAAAACTCTGGGAATGTGGTTAATGCTGGAGAGTGTGGCCCAGGAGAAGGCTGTCAATCAGGCTGGGAAGTTTGGGGACAGAAAGAAAAGGAGAAAGTAAAAGAGGCGATAAGGGTAACTATTATTACATGGGGTGCCTACAGGATACTTTTTAGGCATTCTTGCCGTTTAAAGTCCAACAACACATCCTGCTAACATTTTCAAGAATCCTCCAGTAAAGACCTGTATACTCATTAAGCCGTTGGAATTGAATTTGAGTGTTCTGTTTCTGTTGTTTTTGTTGCTATTCTGTTTTGTTTTTACAGTGTCTTAAGATAAAACCAGGGTAGCTTACAAAAGCAGGTAGTTACATCTGAGTTGCACTGGCAAGTGGCAGAGTGTGGGCTGGAATTCAGTGTTTCTGCTTTCTACCCCAGTGCTTTTCTATGATAACACATCGCCTCTAAGCACTGTGGACACAAGTGGACAGGGTCTTTTCAGAGGTATCCACAAATACCATTTAGCAATGCCTTGTGAAACATCATCTGCAAATATAAAGCACAGCAACGTGCATCCTAATACTGTTAATAATACTTTCACAACTACTTTCCAACTGGAATCTCACCACTACCCTATGACAGGCTCACAGAGGTTAAGTCAAGTGACTTGCTCAAGGTCACAACACTAGTAAGCAGAAGAGCCAGGACTTAAACTAAGGCTGTGACTTCTCTCCGTGTGCTTTTCTCTGTATGATGTTTTTCATTAAGGAAAAGAATGTTATAATGGGGCAAGCATGGTGGTAGCAAGATGAGAAATATATTTCTAACTCATTTGTAACGTATTAACAAAACTTAATCTTATACTTCTTGAGATGTCTTGAAATTCTCTTTCATCTACTCAGAAAAGACAGGACTAACAAAAGATCCTGTAGGTAAAATTAAAGCAGAAAAGTGTTCATGATTATTATGATGTCTTAACTCTTGTTAGCCACCTCACTGATGACAAATGAATTTGACTAATCCTCAAAAATGGCAGACCAGGGAGTTCCCTGGTGGTGGAGTGACTTCAGGCTTCGGTGCTGTCAACGCTGCAGCCTGGGTTTGATTCCCAGCCAGGGAACTACCCACATAAAAAAAATAAAAAAATAAAAAGAAGAAGAAGAAGAAGAAAATCGTAGACCCATGCAACCTCGGGGGCAGTACAGTAATTCTAAACTGGTGGTTACAACTGGAAACTGTAAGAAATTTAGGTTTGATGGCCACAGTGCCCTTCAGCTCAAAAACCTTTAGACTCTCCATGGCTTTTTGATTAAAATTTCAAATCCTTAAATGAGCACTCAGAGCCCTTTTCAGCCTATTAATAGATAGTCTCTGCTTGTATTTTATGCTCCATAAAACCATTCCTCACTCCTACTGTACTTTTCCATTGCCTAAGATGCTATCTCACCTCTCCTTGCTTGGGACGGCTACTCATATTCCCCCTAGTCAAAAACAATCTTTCCCTCTCCTCAGTATTTTATATCACTCCTAAAATACTACTTAAATTAATAGTTTTATGTTTGTTTCATTTTCCCTACTGAATATAAGCACTGCAAGGGCAAAGATCATGCTTACTAATCATTACATCCTCCAAATGCCCTGCCTTGTTCACAAAGAGGAGCATAGCAAGTCCTCGGATAATTATTTGTGGCATAAATGAAAAAAATGGTATTCACAAATATCATTTGTAAAAAGTAGTTGTGAAAGTTATTGTCTTAAGTAAGCCAACAAAACAGCCACATTAGGAAGCAAATTCACTCTAATATGTATTCAGTAATACACCCAGAAGTTTTGAGATCTTCACTATCCAAAAGAACCAGGGCTCAAATCAACTATGTAACTAAATTTCTGTGAAATCACCTTTCCAAACACCCACCCTCTAAGATCTCTGTGATAAAAGTTAAGTGATGAATTTGGAAATAGGACAACTGTTGTCAATAAAATGGAACATGCACTGTGAGCTAAAGTTGCCATGCCTTCACTCCGACCACTAGGTGGAAGATGGTAATAAATTTCAAAAGTCAGGCTCAACGAGCTGATTTACTCCTGATACAGGAGTATGATAAGTTGAGACATTCTATGAAAACTTGGTAATTAAGCAATGAATACTTAGATAGCAGTTCCCTTGGGGGAAAGTAGTGAGTGATTAGGAGGAATGGAGGGAGGTTCTGGGTTGCTGGTTACATAGGTGAGTTCACTGAAAATTTAGCAAAGCATACAGTAATGATTTCTGCATTTTTATATGCATGTTATATTTCAGTAAGATTTTATAAAATGAATATGGATAAAACAACTTATCTAATATTAAGAAATTATACCAATTGAAGATTTTTTTAAAAGAACACTTAAAATCAGGTAAGAGGAAAGAGAAAACAACTTAAACTTTCGTAATCGTTATTTTCCTCAATCCCGGGTTTACTGCTTCAGTTCCCTCTCCCTCATTCATTATTTCCAGTAAGACACTGGTATTTAAAACTGGCTTTTCATTTCTCTAGCTCAAAGGTTCCAGAGAGAATTTTGGAATTCTTATTACTCAACCTAAGTAGAAAACCTAGTTTAAAGTCTCCCATCAAATGGCTCAGTTTCCAGAAGGTCCCCTTCACTTGTGACCTTTTCATTCATTCGTTCATTTAAGAATTATCTACTACTGCTTTCTAGACATTGTACTAGATCCTGGGACTCATTCAAAAATGAACAAAATACTAGCATTCCATCCTTGTAGAGGTTACACTCCAGTAGAGACAGATGGATTACCAGCCAATTACAACAGAGTGACACAACAGCATTAACCCTTTTGCTGCAACGTTCAGATACATCTGAATGAATATTTTCATCTGCTGGCTGCAGCGTTCGAGTTTACCCACAAGCTCAAAACAATGTACATTTTTCTGTATCTTTGTGTTTCTCAAGAATGAATAATAGAAAATTTTATACCCTAATTATTTATTTTAATAAAATGTGCTACCTTAACTGTACTGTCTTAAAAATATAAATACTGTAATTATTGTAAAATTGTTATTCAGTGTGAAATTGTCTCAAGGTCTTTTCTCCATTTACAAGATTTTTTAATATGTTTTCCTGTGGTTTGCACTTTGTTGTTGCATCAACAACAAAGATGTTTTTAATGCTATTTTGTGTAACATTTTGTAATAAATTTTTTGTCATCAATGCCATTAGATTCTAATTTATCTATACTTAAATCTAACTGATTCCACTTAGTATGTTTTGCTAAAATTCAATATAATGGTAAATTTATATTTAACAAAAATTTAAAATAAAAATGTCATTTATATACAAAGCAGCTTGAAGCGTTATTATTAAATTCATAAAATAGTCAAAATATCAAGTTTTTATTTTTTGTGACTTTTTGACACACTTCAGAAAAGAAAACTTGAAGTCAATTAATGCAATAAAGAGTTAAGGGTAAGCTATGAGGGATCTACATAACCCAGAACTAGGGGCAGATGGATGAGGGAGTGGAGTGGAGATAGGGTTTACACATTACACGTTCCTATGTGAAATGTGTAAAGTCCAAGGGATAATACAAATAAAAAAGATTAAAATTAGTTTATTTCTCTGCAGTTTGATCCAGCCTGTCTCTAGCCCCATAAGAACTTCTTCTAAGCAGGAAGTGGTTATCTTGTTAACCATGTTGTTAGCCTTTGAAAATCATTATTTGTCTTAACATGATTTTATATAATGCTAAGTAGCATCCTTTGGTTTTAAAAATCCTAGCAGTTTTTTCCTCTAAACATAATTCTCTAAAGACAAAATTTTTTTCAAGCAAAAAGAACAGTAAAGAACTCATCAAATTAAGTTGTTTGAAAATTATAACCAGTAATGGTAACTGTAAAATACCCTCAGTTCCAGATTGGAGAAAAAACTCTTGAGTGGCTGTCAGTATTACTTTATAGTCTTATTTTGATATCCTGGGACCTCTTTAAAAATAACATGTATTGCCATTTTTCCTGGTTATAAAAATATACATTTTTCATTGCAGAGAACTTGGAAAATATAAAAAACAAAAACCATCTGTAAGCGTAATACCCAGAGAACTACTGTTAAATCGTTCCGCATTCTTTCATTTGCCTATAATTTTACAAAACAGGTCATATTCTCTATACATTGCTATAGAATGAATATTTGTGTCCTTCCCCAAATTCATACTTTGAATTATAAAAGAGAGAGGTCCTTACAAAAGAGACCTCAGAGAGCTCCTTTGCCCCTTGCACCCCAAGAAGGACAGAGCGAAAGGGCCTTCTATAAATCAGGAAGTGGGCCCTCACCAGGCAATGAATCTGCCAGTGCCTTGATCTTGGGCTTCCCAGCCTCCAGAACTGAGAACTAAATGTCTACTGTTAATAAGCCACCCAGCCTATGGTATTTTTGTTAGAGCAACCCAAACAGACTAAGACACACATTTTGAAACCTTGTTATTACCATTGATTTACTTCATGAAATATTTCAAGTTTAATAAAAAAGCACACTGATATTAACATAACTTTACAGATACAACTGAAGCCCCCTGTTCATTCCTTACCATACGATTCCTCTCTAACCTCCTCAAACCTCAACTACTACCTGGAATTACTACTCCGAATTAGGTTTTCTCCAATTCTCACATGATACCACATAAACAGTGTATCCACATATAATATAAAGAACTGTTTTGGATGTTCTGAAACTTTGTATAAATGCAAAATATTGATCATATCCTGAAATTTGCATTTTTCCACCTTATGGTTGACATTATGGTTGACATTTATGTGTATTCCTTTTGACACATTTTTCTCTAATTCATGTATTTTCATGGCTTCATTGCAGCATTCATTGTTTGACTATACTAAAATTCATCCATTCTCTTGTTGATGAACCTTTGTTTCTGACAACTGTGTTATTCTATCAACAATGCTACCATAAAAGTTCTTGTCCTGGTTGTCATGTGCTCGTGTGAGAGTTTCTCTTGGGTATATAAATATGCCTAGAAGTTCAATTACTAGGTTCTAGTATATACACATTTTCAATTTCTATACATTTTTAAATATCTTAAACATTTTAAATAATAAAACTGGACAGTTGTTAAATATAATTATGCAAAGATATCTTCGCCCAAGTATCTCTTCTCTAGTTTGGGCCAGAGTACTATAATTAAATAAAATAAAATGATTAAGTAAAAGTGGAAGGTTGAGACAATGACCAGCAACCGGGATCTATCCAGAGAACCCACACACAGCGGTACAGAAATGATGAGGCAGTAATTACACCTAACTGTCTTCAGTCTAATGTGCTATAAAGGAAATGTTGAGGCATTATTAACTCTAGCACAGCAGGAGAACACTCTTCAGACTATATTCAGTGGGAGAGCTAAAGCACAAAGAAGAGAAAGACAATAAGCTGGGGTAATGAAGAATTAGTGGCAAGAATTGTGCAAAATACACTGGTGAAAGCAAACCTCAGCTAAATAGTTGAAGATCCTTATTGAAAATCTGAACTTTGAACAAATAAAGACTAAGAAATTTATTTTTTTAAATGGCCGTTTCAGTGCAAAACCATGTGGTAGACATGGCAGAAAATAACAGACGACTTTGAAAATGATAGAAGGGCATATAAAGATGACTTTCCTTGGCCTCTACCTTCAAAGTGTCCCTAATTGTTATGTGTGGGTATTATGTGTATGTGTATACCAAGGGTACCAAAAAGCATGTACTCGCATTTTCAGAGATGTTATCTATGGATTACTTTTCAAAGCTGAATTGAATTACCGTAGCAATGTGTAGTATGACATTCGCTCAAAAATGAATGCTAGCAACACCATGTGACAGGCAGGACAGTCAAAGAAAATGGCAGAAGCATGGTTATTGTTTGAGGAGCACAAGACCATTTTGAAGTGGTATATGAAATTCAAGAATATTGTTTGACTTTTCCCCACAATCTCCTGACTTAACACTCCTTGACTTCTACCTATGGGGGACCTTAAAGGATATGGTGCACATAGAAAACCAGCTAGGGGGGTTCCCTGGTGGTGTAGTGGCCAGGTTTCGGCACTCTCACGCTGCGGCCTGGGTTCGATTTCCAGTCAGGGAACCAACCACAAAAAAAGAAAACTGGTTACACTGGCTGTACTTTAGGAAGAAACTGAAATGACATGCACAGTGATACAAGTGGACACTTCGGTCAACGTTGCTCAAGCAGTAGTTCACCATAATCAGAAATGTCTTGACACTGATGGTAACCACGTGAGCACCTCTTGTAATTGCAGAAGTCAAATGTGACTTGTATTCAGCTTTTGCTGCCGGTATATATTGAGTATTACAATTTCAATACAGCTTTTTCCTTTCTTAAAATGTGTATACATTTTTTGGGTACCCTCTGTATATCAAAACCACGTTGTACACCTTAAACGTATACTATTTTTATTTGTCAAAAATAAGTAATTTTAAAGATCAATGAAAAGACTTTCCTCATTTTCCCCTCAATAAAAAATATAAATCACAATCAATTCTATATTACTCAGATCTACTCTCTCTTCCTTGTCTGCCCCCTCTGAAACCGGGAGCTTCTTTCAGCTTGTGTGTATCTCTTCCATAATAGATACAAAAGCCAGAAATGAAACCACAAATGGACAGTTTAGCTTCCTGTGACTTGTAGTGAGAAATAAGGAATTTTTGTGATTCCAATTTTAATACAGTTTTTTCCTTTATTAAAATGTGTACACATGTTTTGGGAACCCTCTATATATGCAAGTATACACATACAAGTGTAGGGTAGATCTGTTGTTTGAAAAAGGCCCTGGGGATTCTGAGCCACCACTTCCCTTGACAATCTCCCTTCCCTCTACATTCCCTTCCACAGGCTCGGAAAACAATGCTATAGGTTCTCTATATAAATTATCAATACCACACACAACATGGAGATTTACAAACTACTTCCATGTCTGATTGTCGAAATAACCTGGAGAAGGCAAGTGGTACTATTATTCTCATTTTACAGATGAGAAATATAAAGCTCAGAGAGGTAAAGCAATTTGCCAAAAGGCCTCAGTGAGGGGTGGGGAGGGAAGAGGAGCTGTGAAAACAATTGAGGAAACAGAGAATAATGAATATAGGTCTTGAAAGGCAGACCTCCTACAGGGAGGCTAAGCACTCTGCGAAGTGCTTTGGACAAAAAAGGTTTGTTCAAAAGCATTTGGGGAGGGGGCAGACATAGTGCCTCTGGGCTTCAAATGAACCCATAGTGACTTCTTAACAGTCAAACAAAGACCTAAAATAATACTATATTCTATATACTTTTCCATGTGCTTAAACTATTCCGCATTAAAAATAAAAGAATTCCGTGGGCAAAGTTTATAGCTGCCATCATATTGAGGTTAGGATACCAAACAATAGACAGTACCTGAGGCCTAGGTAGGAAAGATTTTACTTCTCCAGGGATCAGAAGAGGTGAAAGGGAAAATTATGTCTAGAACCAAGGTTAGACAAGAGTATACCAGCAAGGGAGGACAGAGTGATGCCAACTTTAGACCTAGACGGGAACTAGGGAGGCCCCAAAGAAACAAGCAATATATTACACTGGGTCTAGTTGATTTCAGTAACCTGAGACAACACACCTATGACGAACTTATTCTGTAAATTGTTCTGAAAAAATTCCCCACTTAACAGAAAAATGGTTTGTGCTTTTTAAAACAGCTAACTGTCCCCAAGCACATGTAGCGAGTACTATGGGAAAGAAACATCACAGGATTGAAAAAGAACAAAGACTAGGAATGCCAGGATTTGCCTTTAGAGGAGAAATTCCTCTTTCTCTTACAAGTGAAGCTATGTTCAGTTGCTTGAGGAAGGGGTGGTAACAAAACCTGGCATGCCAGGGAATCAGGATTTGGGGGCCTTATTTCCTCAAAATCTCTCTGGGAAAACTGTTTCTTACCTGTCTTTTTGGCTTTATTTATTTCTCTCATCCTTCCATATCAACACAGTAGAATGAGTGGGGTGAGGTGGGAAGGGGGCTGTATCTTACTGAAGGTGCACAGCTTCACCTTCAAGAATAGAACTCCAGCATCCTGTCTCTCGGCTCACTTCTGGACCATGCTACCTCAGGAAGGAACATTTGAAAATAGTAATTCTCTCCCACCTTGCAACCAAGCTGTGCACAGCACATGATCAATGAATGAAATTGGCTAAGTGACTCAGCACTGGGCTGGCTCTCTTGTGAGTCAGGCCCAGAATCCTGAGTGGTTGAAAGCACAATCTCTTTAAATAAGACTTTAAAATCACGGTTTTTACCACCCAAGACCATTGAAAGATTTCAGGGATATTTTATTTTGTTTGAACAAGGATTGGGATGTCACCTCTAGCATCTTAGACATGAATCAGCTTGAAATCAGCTTGAATATCACGTCCATAATTTTCATGGATATAGCTTCCGTTCTCTGTACACTGTAGGTTGCTGCAGGTAATAAATAGTCTTAAGAGTCCAGAACCAACTGAGGTAGATAGAGGAAAGAGAATAGACATGACAGTTCATGACTGGCTGGACCACAGGAATTAACTAACAATTTAGGATCACATCTGCATCTCTTCCTCTTCAACACAGAAAATGACCCCGAAGTAAGGCCCTCTCTTCTTCCTCTGAAGGCTAACAACTAGATAACACAGCTCTGGGGGCATACTGGTAATCTACCCCAACCTGACCCTGTCAATAGCCCTTGGTTTTGACCACCTGCTCCCAGCAGGAGAGAAGCTAGCCTCTGAGCAATGACCCCTGTGACAGATGGCACAGCACAGACAGAAAAAGGCCAGCCAAAAATATTCCTTTCCACAGAGGGAGGGAGCCTGGGTGTTTAAAGGCAGGAGTCAAAGGAACAAAGCAATGAAATTCACCAAGTGTATCTAAAACTTGCCTTGAGGATATCAATAGCTTTTTGAATGACAAATGAATCAAAACCCTTGATGAAGGGACCTTAGAACTTTGGACACAGCAAGCTGCCATTAGCAAGGTTTTGGAACAAATTATCTTAGAGAAAAGTGTGACAATGAAATTTAGGACTCTTAGAGTCACTAAAGAGAATCGGAACAGTTAAGGCAAACTTAGAATCAACTCAAATTTCCAAAGACATTGACTAGTCGGTCTTGAAATAACACAATTTAGAGAATGTTGATTGCAAAATGTCGTTCCTGGAATGGACTTCCATTGGCAGGGAAAAATCCATTAGCCCCTGCTTTGGTTTGATGACCAGTACTAGGCGGGAGACATAAAAGAAGCAAAAGTGAAAAAGCTGGCATATAAAAAGGTGAGGAAAGGAAGTGCTATTTATCCTGTGCCAATGCCCAGCACTCTGCAAGGAGCCTTTACAGACAGCCACCATAATCCTAGAAAGGAAGTTTTTTGGTGTTTTCTTGTTTGTTTGTTTTTGCCATTTTGAAATGAAAAACACCATAGCAGCATTATTCACAATAGCCAAAAAGTGGGAGCAAACCAGTGTCCCTCAACAGATGAATGTATAAACAATGTGGCGTATACATAAAATGGAATATTGTTCAGTCTTAAAAAAAGAAATTGTGACACATGCTACCACATGGATGAAGCCTGAAAACATTATGCTAAGTAAAATAAGCCAGTTACAAAAGGACAAATACTGTATGACTCCTCTTATACAAGGTACCTACAGTAGTCAAATTCATAGAGACAAAGTACAATGGTGGTTACCAGGGGCTGGAAGCAGGGGAGGATGAATTTAATGGGTACAGAGTTTCAGTGTGCTAAGATGAAAAAATTCTGATGGAGAGTGGTTATGTACAACAGTGTGAGTGTACTTAATGCCACTGAACTGCACACTTAAAAATGGTTAAAACGGTAAATTTTATGTTATATATATTTTATATTTTTTTTTATATATTTTATAAATTAAAAAAAAAAAAACCAAAACCAGACACAGTGAGGTTAAGAAACATGGCCATGTTAAAACTAGTAAATGGAGGCAATAAGATTCAAACCGAGGTTAAAGCTTGTTACTTCCTTGGCCCTCCTTCCTCCACCACTGAACTGCACAGGCTCTGCGACGGAAGAAGGACAAAGACAACAACCCAAAAGAGAACTCTGATGCTCTGCTTGACCACAGCTGACCTGGCGTTCGTTGTGACTAATTTACATGTCTCCTCTCCTCCTTTCCCCCTCAACCAGTCATTCCAGCTGTCTTCATGCAAACCTTGTCTGAATCTCTCATTTTTGCCTCCTAGCCACATTTTCAAGAATATGTCCTGTCCAGGGAACATCCTATATATTCCAAGCTAACCAACATCACTCCACGGATTCTGAAGACCTTTCAGCAGCAGAAAGCCTCCCTGAATTGGAAGGTAGCGAACACTACCACCCAAATTATGTAGGCCCTCTAACACACTCTCACTTGCTAAAGAAATGTATGCTGCAGAATTCACTTACAAAACAAAATGTTTAAATTACCTGAGTCCTGAAGCACCTGAATTTTACCTAGCCCACAGTTTCAACGCAGGGGTGATTATGCCCAGCAGGGTACTTTCAGCAATGTCAGAAAACATTTTTGAGAGGCAGAACTTGGGGGAGGGGGTTACTACTGGAATCTTCTAGAAGGCCAGTGATGCTGCCAAACATCCCATAATGCATCCCCCAAAACAAAGAATTGTCCCATTCAAAAATGTCAGTAGTGCCAAGGCTGAGATTCTCTGATAGCCCAACCACACATTAGACACAAACAATTCCTTGAAAAATTACGAGACAACAGCCTCGACAATAATACCTATGGAGAACAAAGAACTGTGACCTGAGGCAGCCCATTTCATCTGTTAACAAATAAGGGTATTCCTCAAACTCTACCAGTTTCTCACCTCGTAGTCTTAATGACAACTTTTGAGGCCAAACAGCAGTGTAATCCCTGTTCTACATGGCAGTTCTTCAAGGTCAAAAGACAGTTACCACATCTACACTATAAACATAGTAGATGAAAATTTATACGACTGTCTAAAAATGTGTAGCTTTTATATTTATCTAGGTTTAAGAGGTCTGCACTGAAATTTTCAAGAGCAAGTAACCTGTCTACATTGTGTTGCTCACCTTGCCAATAAAAATATCACCCATACTAGTACATAATAGTATATCATCAGTACTTACTAATACAAGGTCCAGCACGAATAATGTCCCTTTTTTAAGAGCTGGTCATCTATACCAAATCTTTTATTATAAAATCATAAGCATATAATTCTGTAACATAACAATATCACATTCAAGCACAGTTTAGGTGACATTTTACGTGAAATGTTCAAATTGGTGTCCATCTCATGCGAAACATTCACGTACAGGGTCTGGCGTTACCTCTGCTTGACCCTGTATATAACTAGGTTGATGGTGAACATGAAGGAGGTGGGTACCTGCCAACCTGCTGTAATTTCTGGACAAGAAAGCTACCCTTATCTTAAGGGAGAAGTGCCAATACTAGCCCACACAAACACAGGACTGTGGATAGCAATACCCAACTCTTCTTTCAACTTTGAACAGTCTCTACTGGCCACCTACAGCCGGGGGCCAGTAGCACACCCCACCCCCACCCCCAGCTTCTGCGAATCCCTAAATAGCAAGAACCCTCTTCATCCTCCTGAAGGAAAGTAACCTAAACTTTTTCACATCTCCATAAAAGGCTACTGATTCCTGACCTTTCTGCTTAGCTGGACTACAAAACTAGTAAAAAACTTCTGACACTCTACATGGATTATATTATTAATTATATCAGCAGCCTAAAAGATTAGCTCTGCAAAAGCAACGGGCTTTGTTAGCATCAAGTCTCAACCTTGAAGAGCTAGCCTATAAAATGACAAGGACTCACTTTTTTACCCCAATCTTATAGGTACGTGCCACGAAGGAAACAGCACTTCTACACAGCGATGTTCCATGTTCCCACCTAACAGAGCTTGCTGAAATTTACAGCCAAACATTCCATCCGATGTACTCTCCAGGTAAAAGCTGGTTGATGATGACCATGAGCACGTGCAGGACTCAAAAGCTTTCAAAGCTTTACTTCTTTTATCAGAACTTCTGATTTTGTAAATGGTGAAGCCCATCAACCCCATGCCAATCCAGATCTCCTGGTAAGCCTGGGTGTTGAAAGGCTACAGGGGACCCAGTTTATTAGGTTTTGGAGCACCTTGCCTCGGGACCAACAGCTTAAGTCACCCCAACCCACACAGTCAATGACTCAGGAAGGTAACCAAATGCCAAGACTCACTTCTGAACAAAGTGTGAAGGTTGCCTGCTTGGCTCCAATAAATGTATAGCCACAGTGAATAACTATAATTTAAAAACTATTCTTAAAACCTCACCAACCTGAACTTTACTACTGTTCCACCAGTCATTCACCTTCTAATATGTCATCTTTTTCCCACCTCTAACCCTTCATCTGGCATGCACTTCGTTTCCCAAATTAAATCTAAATAGCCTTTAAGATCTGTATCAGATCTCCCTCAAACCTTCTATCAAATGTTTATTAACTCCATTTCATGATCTCTCTCAGTGTGTACACAAACTTCTCATTCACTTGCACACATTCTACTTTAGAATTAGTCTCCAAAGGTTGTATGTAGATATGATAAACCTTCAACAAGTATCAATCAACCAACAAATATTTACTAAGTACCTATAATATACTTTGCACTCCAGGGTGTGTAACAGATAGAAAATATGTACTCTTTAGTTAACTGCCCTTGAAGATTCAAGACTAACTCATTCAAAACAGTAAATATAAGAAAGTACATAATTACTAAATTGCAGCTATAGATTATAAATACTACAGAAGTTTAGAAAATAAGATGAAGCTCTCCCAGTTCTCATTTCTTGGAGTGAATGACAGAAACAAAAGAAGAGACACATTCATTCATTCATTTCTTCAATACGGTCTGGGCTTTTTATGTATAAGCCATTGTAATATGCCCTACATTTGTACTGCACTTTAAGTCTTACATTATCTCATTTCATCTTTAACAACAATGTAAGATAGGTATAGCAAGTTGTAATCATCAACCCCTCTCAATGAGGAAAGTGGGCTTAGAAAGAGGAAGACATCTGCCTAAAATGTACATGTTAACAACAAAACCAACACTAGAGCAAATCTCCTCACTCCTTTCAAATTTCTAACTCTCCTCTCACAGCCTCTAACATTCCCCACCCAGAACCCCTCTCCCCCTACTCCTTCAGCCACACACATACAATCATGGTACTTCCCTCATTACTGCTTTTTAAATGCAACAGTAAAAGGTTTAGACTACCTAAATGAAAACTTGCTGAGTTTTTTAAATATCTGCTTCACATTCTTAAAATCTGTCATTCGTATGTCTTATATTTGTCATGAATGTGAAAACTCAAATCCATAATCAAAGCTCCTCTAAATCTAGAAGTACAGTAGACTCGGTTAACTAGAACTCAAGCAACCGGAACTCTGAGAGTGCTGGCTGCCTGAGTTTCAGTTAACGGGAGAGTTTACTTACATTTATCTGGCATCTACCAATCCCCATGTGTGCCAGTTAACTGCAAGTCTACTGTACATCCAGAAAACAACTGGAGAGTGGGGAGTTGGAGGGAAACAGGAAACAGAGCAAAATAAGAGGATGTATTTTTATGTTAAATATTAATGTTTATAAGACAGACAAATGTACCCTATTTTGTTATGAACTTTCCATCTGAGATTAAACTCTGTATCACTGGACTAGCAAGCGCCTGGCATATGGCAGAAGTTCAATAAATGTTTACCTAGTGAATGAATGAATGAATGACTGTTTTTCCTGATATATTATGAGCTTTGTAAGAGCAAAGACCTCCTCTCAAGCACTTTTGTCTGTCTTTCAAAGTAGGCTGTCAATAATGCACTGAATTACATTATGCAACTAGGAGGTAGAGTTCTATATAGGAAAGCTGTGTTAGTATTCCAACTGTGTTTTCTTAGATTCTCCATGTGTCTATTTAGTATTCAATAATTACAGGCCAAACTAATGGCCAGCGTTCTTTACACCTCCCCTGCCATCCGGAGCTCATATTCAGAACCAGATCCTTTAACTCGCACACACCAAGTCAGTATTTCCTCTGCCCTAAATCAACTCAGGCCCCAGTTCCAGACAACTAGAAACAGCTCCCGACCCCTAATGCCCACCGGAATTATCCAAACCAGCCAGTCCTGACCCATTTCCCCTCCCTGCTCTGCCTTTCCCATGGAAAAAACAACAAAGGCTACCTGGCCTTCACTGCTTCCTCCTCCTGATCAAACCTGGTGCTTCCCCTGCGGCCCTGTGTGGTACGGCATGCTCCCTTCTCTTGGAAAATGTAAACAACTGTCTTAATAATAAATTCATTTTTTATTTTTGAATTTTCATTAATCTCAAAAATTAATATTCACTTTATCCAAATTCAAATTCCTCCTTTCCTCATAAGAATTAAAGTTCAACTTACAAATCTACTTCTATGTAAGCATATTTTAACAATTATTTTGGGGGAGGGGCTTCACAAATTATACTCTCTGAATGTTTTATACTACATTCAGAAATTTTCAAGGATTTATTCTTCTTAGAGTACTTAAATTGTCTAAAAACTTAACTTTTGGAATTTTAATGTAAAATAGCATTATGATTAGTTCTTAACGTCTCTCATGTTCCCATACTTGTAACTGTAAGTCTAAACCGCTTACTCAATTACCTATTTCAAATTTATGCACAAGGATATTTTTCTTTCATGGGTAACATTTTATTAATTTAAATACTACTGATATTTAAACAAATGAACAGATTATTCTTTGATCAAAAATATAATAAGTGCTTGATTTACCTTACCATTTTTTACATAGTTCTAGCTACCACTCCATGTTGTTAATCAGTCACCTTTATAAATTGAGGCCCCAGACACGTCAGTGGGATACTACCATTTTCAGTGCCCCGGACACACAGAACCAAAACCAGTGCAGCCTAACCTTAACGCTGGCTTACACAATGTTACAAAATCTCACTTTCTCTACTAGATGGAACACTGCTTTGAAGATTTAAACAAGATCTTTTCTTATGTCCCCTGCTCACCAAATTTAATGGTATATATATATAGCAGTCACTTTGTAAGCTTAACTTTACATAAATAAAATAAGTAAGTAATCAGCTGACTTTTTAAAAGCCTGAACCTTATCAACTGTTAATTATCCCCTCTGCCCTCATAAAAAAAGGGGGTTGGGGGAGAAGGGACAGGGTCTCAAATACATGGTGATGGAAAGAGAACTGACTCTGGGTGATGATGCAGTGTAGAACTGCTCACCCAGAACCTATGTAATTTTTACTAACTAATGTCACCCCAATAAAGGAAAGTCTGTGAGTTTCCTATGTAGTTAAATATGACCTACAGTATAACCCAGCAACCACTAAATAGCCAAGTGAACTAAAAACTATGTAAAAAAAGTACAAAACCCACACACAAATGTTTATAGTAGCTTTAACTGTAAGGGTACAAAACTGGAAGCAACCAAGATGTCTTATAACAGGTGGATACAAAAACTGTGGCATAACCATAGAATAGAATATTATTCAATGACAAAAGGAACAAGCTATTGGTTCATACAACTAAATAGATGAATCTTAAATGCATTTTGCTAAATAAAAGTTCACATATTGTATGGTTCTATTTATGCAACATTCTGGAAAAGGCAAATCTATAGGTATGGAAAACAGATGAGTGGTGTCTAAACAGATTAGACTGTGTGGAGGTGGAAGACTACAAGAAGTTTTTAGGGGGATAGAACTGTTCTACATGGTACTAGGGTGGAAGGAACATGACTCTATGCATTTGTCAAAACCCACAGAACTATACCTGACAAATAGTGGACTTTAATGTATGCAAATTAAGAAAAAATCAAATAGAATATCAGGGGATCCCAAGATAGAAAGCAGATCAAGAGAAATGAAGCAAATGTATTACAAGCGTATAACATAAACGTATTGAAAGGGGTGAGGAAAAAAGGAGCTAACAGGTTACCTTGAAAAAATGTTGTTTTAACTAGAAAGTATAAGGCTAAAGCCAAAAGGAACTGTACATAAACACTGTACTCTAGCTGGAAAATCTGCTGTTCACAAGAGTCTGAGTTAACTTTGAACCTGCTTTACAGGTATACGGGATTGAATAAATAAGCAATCTGCTATCTACTGTGGTATGGAGAGAGGCGGGTATCTCACTGTAGAGAGAACTGCAGATACGCAAGAGGAGAAGGCTAGAATAAACTCTGTGGTACTGGACACACACATACACATACACATATATACACACACACACACACAGATGGAGAAATATAGAATTATAAATATGTACACATACATAGGGTAATATACATTTGCCTATTTCCTAGCTCTATCCAGTGAAAGGGACTAGTAGCAATGTGCAAACCCACAAACCCAACACTCAGATCCTGCTTTTTCCAATGAAAAGAACCAGAGCTCCTTAGAAAAATGGCTGATTCTAGAGTTAGGGCAGGGAAAATACAAGATGAGGCACGAACACCTTTTAGTTCCAGAAAGTAAAGAACTATTCAAGTAGCAAAAAGATGAGGACATGTCAAAGTAACACAGAAGCCAATCTGGAATAGCCACAAGTAGCCAAAAATGGAACAATCTGAGCAACAAAATAGATGAGTCCATTATGATATGAATTAATGACAATAAACACATGGGTAGAAAGAGTCAATCTTTACAGAAGAATTCCAAATAATATACATAGATGCTACTTCCTTCAGGAGATGGAGCTTAATCTTCACCCCTCCTACCTCAAGTGTGGGCTGGACTTAGTTACTATTTCCAAAGAATACAGTATGGAAAAGGGGAAAATACGTCATTTTACAGTGGAGAAACCTGGCAAACACTATCTTAACCTTTAAGGTGTTCTTCCTCAAAACCCATAACCCTAGTCTAATCATGAAAAAGATTTCAGACAAATCCAAATGGACAGTCTATAAAATACCTCACAAGTACTCAAAACTGCCAAGGCCATAGAAAGCCAGGGAAGTCTGAGAAACTGTCATAGACCAGAGGAGACTAAGGACACATGATGTCTAATGCAATGTGGTATGTGGGACTAGATGCTGGAGCAGAAAAAGGACATTAGTGTAAAAACTGGTAAAACTCAAATAAAATCTGAAATTTAACAGTAATGCACCAATATTGGTTTCTTAGTTTAGGCAAATACACCATGGTAATATAAAGTGTTTACATTAGGGGAAACTGAGTTTTTTGCAAGTTCCTATAAATCTAAAATCATTATACAATAAAAAGTTGACTTTTTAATTGTCTAATGCTGCTTTAGAGTCCAACTAGTGAGAAAAATTAACTAATTAAAATTTTACTTGCAAGATTTTTCTGTGACTGAAGTATAGGATCACACCATTGGAGTATCTATTTACAGAGAGCAAATAAAGTGTACTTCACATACTATCTTAAAAACGGAATCCATTGTAAGGATACTTCTAGTGATAAAAAGAATGCATTTCCATGGCACTTTCATGATCAGATGATTCTTTACCAGAGGGAGAAATAATCCCCCAAATACAGGACTACACATTCTTTGAAGACTCCTTCCTTCCATTCCATAGCTCTTGGTAAGATTACCTGGATTTCCATGGCCATTTTGTCTACCAAGCAGAACTCAGGTCTCCCTTGGAACTCTCACCTAGTCTAGTCTGGACCCTGGTCTGCCTATAAGAGGCCTAGAGCTGTGGCTGAGACTCTGCCCGTCCTTCTTGAATTCACTATTGCCTCTGACACAAAACTAAAGAAATTTGAACTATCCCAGCCTCTCCATGTTCATATTAAATTATTCCCAGAAGTATTACTGTATATATGAACTGATAATAGCAATGTCCCAGGCTGCAGCCAAATAACGGCATAAGATATTAGAACTGATGAGTAACACTTGACACCTACCCCTACTATTATGTTTTTTTGAGAGCTCACTATCTAAAAGGGGTCATCAATACAACACACTTTGTATTCCTAAATGAAAAATAGCACTATTTTCTAAGGTATGATTTGAAATTCTAAAATTTCATCAGCTGCCCACTAGGAAAGATATGTAGTGACCATAAACTCTGATCTCTTAATCCACATTCAGAAAATAACATTCAAAGGAAATTTCTAGACCCAAAGAGACGTGGTAAGTTAACAGCTGGCAAGGGCCACCACCCTTGCTTAACTTGATTTATAGAGAAGGTCACAAAACATTATGAAAATAAAAAGTAAAAGATATTGCACTTAAGCAATAAAAAGTTTCTTGACAGTCTTTACTCTATTGCATTACTCTATAAAGCTACTATCTAAGCAAAGACCAATGATTTGCTGTGAGCCATTCCTCGTTATCTTCTAGGAAGCCTGCTCCACTTGTCATTAGCAGAACTATCATAACTTTCTTTCCCAGTCTGCCTCAGAGTGATGTCTGATTCTACAGACCTTTTATTTTCCCTTTTTTTCTTTTTAATTTGACTGACATGGAACAGGGTCAGAGACAAATTCAAGAGAAATTCTAAGAATGTTTTGTGTAACAATTGCTTCACTGTATTAAAGTTTGACAGCCTTCCAAGATAATGGTTTTTCTTTGTTTTGTATTTTCTACTGTTTGCATTTCTTTTAAAAACTAATATGTGCTCATCCCAATTTTTCAATAATACACGGTTAAATATATAAAAAATTAAAACAAGATGCTATTTGAAGAGCCACCAAAACCAGTTTTATTACTTAATAATTTACCTAAGCAAGATCCCCGCTTGGTAAGAACAGACCATTCACTTCAAAAAGTCTTTTTTTAGATTAATTTTATACCTCACTTTATTTATTAAAATTAACTGAAGCAGATACTAATACAATCAAAGATAAGTAAACATGAAAGTTTTTAAGCATCTCATTGATCTGATTTCTGGTCTCAAATATAATGTTGTAAGAATTGTTATTAGGAAAATATTGGAAAATCCGTATCTCGGATTTTTGAAGAACACCTTGATTTCAAATAAACACCATTAACCATCAAGAAAACTTTGAATGACAACTTTCTGGTCTCTGTAATATTAAATACATCTCCAAGACTGCTTCTTACACAAATTTTTCACATCACATGTGCTGATCTAGGGATCAGAAAAAAAAAATAATCATTATATGAGGGCTGTCTGGAAAGTATCCAGCCATGTAATATGAAAAACAGAGGCATTTATGGCTGGATTTTTCCTGGACAGCCCTCATATTTGTAGGACTTCTGTGACACCATCGTCAGTATGGCAAAGTGATTAACAGCTTTCACCTGCCCTCACACTTACATAAGGATGGCTGTATAGGTGAGAAGACGATAAAGTGTTCCTCAGAAGAAAGGCTTTAATCCAAACAAACATTTGAGATTAGGGACTCACTGTCCCATCAATTGGTCATCCATATCCTCATGATTCTCATTTCCTCCTTTTGTCTGTGTACTACCTAGTCATCTATAATACTTTTTTCACAGCTTATTGGCATATCTCTTACTAGAATTAGAAGGGGGAAGAAAGAAGAAAAACAATAATTAATCCATTTTTTTCTCACATAATTTTGGTAAAAGACTTGGCAAAAACCAGAGTTAAAAGAAAGATTTAACAATTATGAAGGTTTCTATCACTTAATTTCCTCTCCTTACCAAAACTGAAAAAGTTGATGGATTCTTTGCAACTATATGAAATAAAGTATCAATATGCTACTAACAATCTGCCAGTTTAAATGGACATACAGTCTTTAGCCCAGCAATTCCACTCCTAGGTATTTATTAATATTTTACAGATATTGCTTCGCATATGCAAAATACGTATACAAGGATATTCAATGTAATTTTCCCGTAATAACAAAGGATTAATATTGATGGAGTAAATGTTTATTTATCTACTGAGTAAGTATATATTTACTGACGGAACCACCATCAATAAAGGACCTTTTAAATAAATCACAGTACATTCATTTAATGGCACTGTGCATAGCTGCTAAAAAGAATGAGGCCTTCTGTAGATACAGATATGGAAATGTCTCCAGGACATATTACGTGAGAAAGCAAGGCATAGAGCAGTGTGCATACTACAATACCATTTTTGTTACTATATGCACACTTACCCCTATTTTATGTTTGATAATGTGTGGAATATCTTTGTAAGAATACATAAGAAACTAGCAAGTGGGTGCCCCCAGGGGAAGGAAATGGGTGGCCTGAAGGTAGACAAGTGAGGGAGACTCACCTCTCCCACTGTTTCCTCTGGATCTTTCAAACTGGGTACTAAGTACAACTATGGAAGTGCCAAAAAGAATATACATTTTAAGAGTTATTAGCTATGTATTACATAAATACTGATAGTAACCACTTTGAGCACCTCTTGTAATTGCAGAAGTCAAAAATGACTTCTTTTATATTCATCTTTTGTTATCAGTATATATTGAGTATTACAATTTTAATACATTTTTTCCTTTTTTAAAATGTGTGTGTGTGTGTGTGTGTGTGTGTGTGTGTGTGTTAGCACCGTCTGTATTAGCTATTCAAAACACTTTTAATTTGGGAGTTCCCTGATGGTGTAGTGGCTTAAGGCTTCGGCGCTGGCGCTGTCAGCATTGGGGCCTGGGTTCGATTCCCAGCCAGGGAGCTACCCACATACCAAAAAGCAAAAAAAAAAAAAACAAAAAAAAACAAAAAAAAAAACACAAAACACTTTTAATTTAATTTAAAAATTAAAAAGGAGGAGAGAGCATCGTGCACCTAAATGAGGGAGTCCTTTCTTGGTGTGTCTCATCCATTAAGGGACCCTGAGGTCTGTCAGTCTAGTCACGTGACTTTCAGGATTAATAACCTTGCCTGGAAGCCATCACTTTTCCTGCCCCTGCCACCCTTGGTCCTCTCTCAACATGTATTTATTAAATAACCAAAGTTTCTGTTTGCACTTAAGATGGAATAAGTTCACTTTACCCTGTCCCAATGAAGTCAACTAAAATCCCTGGATAGACCTGCTCCACACATTATCTAATGACTCAGAAGTAATTGATGTCAGGTGAATTGGGGAAAAAACACCAAAACTCAAAATCTCGTGAAATCAGCAGAGAGCTCCCCTTTTTTATTCTTCTGCTATCTCTTGGCCTGGACTCAAGGGCAGCCCAAACCCAGAACTGTGCACCAGGTGCAGACAGAAAGAGCTCCAAGAGAAGACCTCTATTTTTGGTCCAAGAAACAGGAAAGGGAACCCTAAAAGTCTAAAGGGGCAGAGGAAATCCCTTGACTTTGTCTCTTCTCTTCTCTCCTGCCCTATCCCAAGGCAATTAGGCAGCAGGGGGAATGACAATAGCAGCCTGGTAGGAAAACTTTTTCTGATCAGAACTGAAATCCCAAGAGCATAGAGTAGGGCTGGGCAAGAAGTTAATCACAGTCCAACAGTGGACTGCCATGCAATTTTGGGGTGATCGCATGAACTAAGAAAAAAGCATCATAGCAGACACCACATCACGCCAGGGCTAGTGGCTATGCAGCTGAACATAAAAACTAAAAACCATACACACACATTTTTCTCACGCACACGTACAGCTGGTAGAGGCAAGAATTAGCTCTTTACAATCAAGGAGACTGTATGTACTTAAGCAAGCAAACATAGTTAGGAAACCATGACACTTAGAGAAAATTAGAAGTAGCCCTTGCCCTAAAAAAGTCTGCCCAGGCCTGGCATAGAGGGAATTTTCATTGCTTTGTTTTCTCTCCCTATCCTCTTGCCATTTGGTTCCCAAGGGAAATGTCAGCACAGGAAATACAAGGCAGAACCAAGAAGTTAAAGTCTCAGCTTTCCAGCAAGAGGAGCAAGAAGGAGAATCCTTTGGATCTGGGAAGGGTAGGAGAACAATAGGAAGAAGAGGAAGCTCAAAAAGCTGCATATGGGAGTTCCCTGATGGTGTAGTGGCTTAGGGCTTTGGCGCTGGCGCTATCGGTGCTGCGGCCTGGGTTCGATTCCCAGTCAGGGAGCTACCCACATACCAAAAAAAAAAAAAAAAAAAAAAGCTGCATATGAAATCCAGGGCTCATTTCCAAGCTCACACCCAATTACCTGACCCTAAGCAGCATACCAAAGGTTTTGAAAACTGATCTATGGGGCATACCACTACCAAGGTCTGAGATTGGCCACTGACTGGTTACATACATGGAACAGACTAAATGTATATGCACAGCAGATACTTTGAAAACTGAACAGATACTGAACCCCAGCTCACAGAAGGCAGGTAGAGACTTGCAACCTGAACGTAGTTCGAGTGATCGCCTGCTTAATAAAGCAAACAAAAGAAATAGTCTATAGGATTTAAACAAGACCCAAAGCCTTATAATATTCAAAATGTCCAATATACAAATCTAAACCAACATACAAAGAAAATGAAAATCTCAACATACACAAGGGAAAAGACAACCACCAGACACCAACCCCAAGAAGTAGAGTTATTAGACAAAGGCTTTAAAGCAACTACCATAATCATGCTCCAAGAAATAAGCATAAACACTCTGGAAGTGAATGAAAAATAGAAGGTCTCAACAATTAAATAGAATACTAAAAATAAATAAATAAATGAAAAATAAATAAACTAGGAAATATAGTAATAGAAAATTTTAAATTTGGTGGATGGGCTCAATAGTATAACTGAGTTGATAAAAGACTCAGTATTCTTGAAGAAAACTAGAATTTTCCAACTGAACAAAGAGAGAGAAAAAAGATTACAAAAATGAAAAAAGAAAAAAAAAGAATAGGGCCGCGAGGACCCCAAAGCCCTAACACCTGTATCATCAAATGCCCATAAGGTGAGGAGAAAGAGTTGGTACAGAAAAAATATCTGAAGAAATAATAGCTGAAAACTCCCCCAATTTGGTAAAAGTCATAAACTTATAAATTCAAGAAACTCAGTGATCAGCAAAAATGATAAACTCAAAGAAATTCTTGCCTAATGAAAACTAAAATAAAGAAAAAATCTTAACCACCAAAAAAAAAATAAAGAAAAGAAAAGAAAAAGTCTTGAAAGCGGTCAGAGGCAAATGGTGTATAACACACAGGAAAACAGAAATTCAAATGATTGTGGATGCTCATCGGAAACTATGGAGGACAGAAGGCAGGGGAACAAGATTTTTAAGGGCCGGAAAACAGTAACCATCAACCCAAAACTCTCTACCCAGTGAAAATATCCCTCAAAATGATGGTGAAATAAATTCTCAGACTAAGAAAACTACGAGAATTAATCATCAGCAGATCCGCCTAAAGAAATGCTAATGGAAATTCTTCAGATCAAAGAGAAATGACACTACAGGGGATGTTAGAATTTCAGGAAAGAAGGAAGAGCACAAAAAAGGTGAACATCTGAATATATGTAATAACCTATTACTCCTCTTAAGTCCTTTAAAATATAAATGATGGTTGAAATAACAATTTGTGATGGGGTTTTCAATGAATGTAGATGTAATACATGGAACAATCACAATAAAAAGGTACAGGGTATAAACCAATTTACATGATATTAAAGTTTTTCTATTCCACTTGATGTGATATTAATTCTAAGTTGACCGAATACTACATTATGTATATTGTAATCCCTAGTCAACAATGAAATAACTAGACAAATGAAGATATTAATAGTAAAAACTCAATAGGTAAATTAAGATAGAAGACTAAAACATTCAAATAATCCAAAAAAAGGAAAGAGAAACCAAGAACCCCCCCCCAACAAAAAAAGGAACAGATAATAAACAATAAAATGGCAGACCTAAATCCAAAATATCAATAATTACATTAAATATAAATCATCTAAACACATCAATTAGAATACTGACAATGGATTCTTTTTTTTGGTTGGTTCCCTGACTGGGAACCGAGACCAGGCCACGGTGGTGAGAGCACCGAAGCCTAACTACTAGGCCACCAGGGAACCCTTTTTAGACACACTATATGTTGTCCACCAGAAACCCACTAAACTCAATGAGATACAGAAATTATCCAGCCATGTAATATGAAAAGTAGAGGCATTTATTGTTGGATATTTTTCCAGACAGCCCTCGTAAATTAAAAATAAAAGAATGCTAAATGTAATAGGGTGGCAAGGACTGGGTTATAAAACAGAAAAGGGGTATTAGTAGAAAATCTGCTGAAATTCAAACAAAATTCTGTAGATTAATTAATACAGTATTGATGTTAAGAGTAGGAGAAGCTAGGTGAAGGCATATGGGAATTCTCTCTATTTGGGGCGGGGGGGGGGGGGGGGGGGGACAGTTCCCTGGCTGGGACTCGAACCCAGGCCGCAGTGTTGACAGCGCCAAAGCCTGGCCACTACACCACCAGGGAACTCCCTTCTCTATTTTTGCAACTCTTTTACAAGGGCTGGCTGATAAATTTTGCCTTCACTTAAACAGAAAATGAATGGGGAAAAATACTTTGATAAAATAAAAAAAAAAAAAAAAACAAAGAAATACACCTACATCATTTATTTTCAAAATTGCATAATTATTTTTTCTACAAAATCACCACACACTTCAATATACTTTCACCAATGATGCACTAGTTTCTGAAATCTGTCCTTTAAAAAATCAGTTTTGTTTTTTAAACCATTTCCTCACTGCAGACTTCACCTCTTCATCACAGATGAACCGCCTTACCCAGCATCTTACTGCTCTTACATCAACACACTGATCACCATACACAGCTTGCATTCATCTGTGAATTTCAACTGGAGGAGCTTTTTCTACTGTTAAGAATTCAAAAACAGCATGCTGTTTGAACCAAACGTCTGAATGTTCTTCCATTTTGATGTGCACTGGGTGAACAATGTAAGCATCTGTGTGTGCACAGTCAGGAATGATGGAGGGGAGACAGCATTTGACTACAAAGAACTGGTTATAACCAGATTTTTTTTTTTTTTTAATGTGGGTAGTTCCCTGGCTGGGAATCAGCAGCATTGACAGTGCCGAAGCCTAGCCACTACACCACCAGGGAGCTCCCCCAGACATTTCTAATGTAACAAAAAATATTACAGTGGAGGCAAAATTTATCAGCCTACCCTCATATAAATCTGACATTATATCAAAATTTTAAAAAAATGTTTAAGTAAAAAGAGGAGAAAATTATACCATAAAAACATTAATCAACAGAAATTTTCAGTGGCAATATTAATATCAGACAAAATAGATGTCAGAGCAAGGAAAATTACCAGGGATCAAAAGGGACATTAAATAATAATAAAAAGGCCAATTCAATAATAGACATAACAATCCTAAATGTGTATGCACCTAACAAAAGAGCCTCAAAATATATAAAGCAAAAGACCTAAGGGAAGAAGTGAACAAATCTACAGTTACTAGTTACAGATTTCAATCTTCTTTTTTCAGAAGTGAATAAAACAAGTGGACAGAAAATAACAGAGGATGTCAAAAGATAAAGTTGGATACCTTAAATATTATATACAATTCTTATTTGTCAAATACACCTTAATAAAGCTGAAAAAATAAAGAGGTTAAATATAATGTTGCAATTAAACAATAATTAAATCACATTTTTATTTTTAAACAAAGAAAGAAAAAAAATCAAGAATACAGAGGAACTGAATAACACCATGAACCAAATGGATAAAGTGACATTTATTCAACATTCCACCTAACAGCAGCAATTTTCAAGTGCACATGGAACATTCATCCAGATACACCACATCTTGGGTCATAAAATAAATCTTAACAAACTTAAAAGTACTGGAATCACACAAAGTATGATCTCTGACCAAAATGGAATTAAGCTAGAAATCAGTAAACTATATTCCATATACTCAAAACAACACTTCTAGATAATTCACTGGCCAAAGAGGAAGTCCCAAATGAAATTTAAAAAGTCAACATATCAAAATTTGTGAAATGCATCACACAGCCGTGCTTAGAAGAAAATGTATAGAATTTAAAACTGATATTAGAAAAGAAGAAAGGTCTAAATCAATGATCCACCTAAGAGTAAATTAACTCAAAGCAAGCAGAAGGAAGAAAATGAAAAACAGAAATCAATTAAATTGAAACAGAAAACCAAAAGAGAAAAATCAACTTCAAAAGATGAATAAAATTGATGAGCCTCTAGCCAAAAAATAAAACAATGAATGCAATAACCTCCCCACTTACTCGTGGTATTGCTTTCTGCAATTTCAGTTACCCACCGTCAACTGCAGTCCAAATATATTAAATGGAAATTCCAGAAATAATGCATAACTCTAAAATTGCATGGCATTCTGAGTGGCATGATGAAATCTTGCTCTGTCCTGCCTGGAATGTGAATCATCCCTTTGTCCAGTTGTATGTGCTATCCACCCATTTAATCACTTAGTAGCCATCATGGTTTAAGATCTGCTGTCAAGGTACCACACCTTTTGTGTTCAAGTAACCTTTATTTTACTTAATAATAGCCCCAAAGTGCAACAGTAGTGATCCTGGCAATTCAGATATGCCAAAGAGAAGCCATAAAGTGTTTCCTTTGAGTGAAAAGGCGACTGTTCTAGACTTAAGGCCTTACATAAGGATGACTGTATACAAATTATCAATATCAGGAATGGAAGAAGAAATATCACCTGAATAATCTATGTCTATTAAAGAAACTGAATTTGTTTTTAAAAACCTTCACACAAAGAAAATCCTGAGCTCAGATGGCTTCACTTGCAGAATTCTATCAAATACTTAAAGAAGGAATTTTACACATTCTCTTCCAAAAAATATTAAAGAGAACATTTTCTACCAGCTTTGATAAAACCAGCATTATCCTGGCACTAAAACTAGACAAAGACAGCACAGGAAAAAAACAAAACTACAGACCAACACATGAACATAGATGCAAAATTCTTTAACAAAATATCAGCAAATCAAATCCCACAATCTAGGAGAATAACATCACAACCAAGTGGTATTTATCCCTAGAATGTAAGGCTAGTTCAATATTTGAAAATCAATTCATGTAATCGACTGTATTAACAGATTAAAAAAGAAAAAAATCATAGGATCCTGTCAATTGATGCAGCAAAAGCATCTGACAAAATACAACACCCGTTCTTAATAAAACTCCCAGCAAACTAGGAATAGAAGGGAACTTCCTCAACCTGACAAAGAGGAACTATAAAAACTAACTGCTACCATCACATTTAAAGATGAAACACTAAATGCTTTTTCCGAGATCAGGAAGAAGGCATGAATTGCCACACTCACCACTCTCATTCCAATGTTATGGAAAGTCTGTGACAAGGGAGGAGGAGAAAAATAAATAAAGCGTATGGATTAGAAAAAAGAAATAAAACTGTCCCATTTTACAGATGATATCATTATCTATGTAGAAAATCCCAAAAATCTATAATAAAGCTCCTAGAATAAGTGAGTTTAACAAAGTTATAAGATACAAGTTCAACATATTTCTATATACTAAGAAGGAATTAGAAACTAAAATCTAAAATAAAAACATTTATAATAGCTGAAAAAAATAGATATAAATCTAACAAAACATGTACAAATCTATATGCTGAAAACAAAAGAACTCAAATATGACCTTAGCAAATGAAGAGTTGTATCACATTCATTGATTGGAAGACTCAATATAGTTAAGATACCAACTCACAAATTGCTCTACAGATTTAATGCAGTGCCAGTCAAAATGCCATCCAGAGTTTTTGCAGATACAGATAAGCTGATTATGAAATTCACATAGAAAAACAAAAGGACTAGATTAATATTTTTTAAAACATTTTTTGAAAAACTAGAATAAAGTGAGAAGACTCACTACAGAATTTTAAGTCCTGTATAATACTAAAGTACAATAAGCAAGACTGATATTGGGAAGGGACAGACACACACAAGGTCGGACAATTAATTTCACAAACTCATCTAGAAAAAGTGCTGTACGTCTCGTTGCTGAACATCACTACGGTCACTTTCAAAGTACTCCCCTTGGGAAGCTATGCACCGACGCCAGCACCTAGTCCACCCTTCAAAGCAGTTTTGGAACTCTTTCTGGAATGGCCATCAGAGCTGCTGTGCCCGCCAAAATCTAACCATTAAGTGTGCAAACTTGCCACCGGGCACTTACTCTGGCAGCTCTGCATTGTCTGTGCAGTGCTGCCAGCGTGGTGGTACCCAGCAGTGAGGCGGCAGCACTTCTAGGACGAGTTCACGAAATCAATTGTGCAGTGTCGTAAGTTACTGGAACGGAAGAGAGGATCTAGAAATAGGCCCACATAAATATAGCCAATGAGGTTTGACAAAGCTGCAAAGTCAATTCGAAGATGACAGGATCGTCTTTTCAATAGCAATGCTGCTGCAACAATTAATTGTACATTTATCTGCAAAAACATTTTTTAATGAACTTTGACCTAAATTCCGTAACTCCTACAAAAATGAACTCAAACACATCATAGAGTAAATGTAAGCTGTGCAACTAAAACTTCTAGAAGAAAACAAAGAACATCTTTGTGACCTTGAGTTAGGTAAGAATTCTCCTATCAAAACACAATCCATAAAAGAAAGAAATGGACAAATTAGACTTAATCAAAATTTAAAATTATAGCTAAGAGGCATTGTTAAGAGATAAAAGAAAAAAGCCACACATTAGCAGAAAATATGTCCAAGTAATTTATTTGATAAAAGACTTGTATCCAGGATATATTAAAAGCAAACAAACAAATAGAAAGTCTTTCAAAGCTCACAGCAAGAAAACAAATAATCCAATTTAAAAACTGGGCAAAAGATTGGATAGACACTTCACCAAAGATATATGGATGGCAATAAGCATGTGAAATGATGCTCAAAATCATTAGCCATTAGGGATATGCAAATTGAAACCACACTGAGATAACACTACAGAGCTATTAAAATAGCTAAAATAAAAAATCTGAATGCTCAATGTCACTAATTATCAGGGAGCTGCAAATCAAAACTACAATGAGATATTACCTTGCATCTGTCAGATAACTACTACAAAAAAAAAAAGACAGTAAACACAGACTGCTGCTGAGAATGCAAAAACATGACACTGCTATGGAAAACAACATGGAGGTTCCTCAAAAAATTAAAAACAGAACTACCATAAGACCCAGCAATTCCACTTCTGGGTATATATCCCCCAAAACTGAAATCAGGATCTTGAAGAGATATTAGCACTCCTATGTTTATTGCAGCACTATTCACAAATAGCCAAGATTAGAAACAACCCAAATGTCCTTTTTAATAGATGAACTAATTTTAAAAATGTGGCACACACATACAATGAAATACTATTCAGCCTTTAAAAAGGAAATTCTGACACACGAGGGGTGTCCAGAAAGCATCCAGCCAGGTAATATTAAAAATAGAGGCATTTATGGATGAATTTTTTCTGGACAGCCCTTATATGTTACAACATGGATGAACTTTTACCTTATGCTAAGTGTAATAAGCCAGTCACAGAAAGAGAAATACTGCATCATTGCACTTATATGAGGTATCTGAAATAGTCAAATTCATAGAATATGAGTGGAATAATGGTTGCTAGGGCCTCAGGGAAGGGGGAAATGGGTGTTACTAATCAATGGGCATCAAGTTTCAGTTAAGTAGGATGAATAAGCTCTAGAAATCCACTGTACAACACTGTACCTATAGTCAACAATAACATATTGCACATTCAAAATTTTGCTGAGGGTAAATCTCACGTAAAATGACTGTACCACAATAAAACAAACTTTTAATGAAAATATAGAGCAACTGAATATTGCTGGTGGGAATGCAAAATGGTATAGCCACCCTGAAAAATAGGTTGGCAGTTTCTTATAAAAGGTAAACATAAACTTACTATATTACCCAGCAATCTCACTCTTAGGAATATCTTTGAGAAATCTAAATTTAGGTTCACAAAAAAACTTGTGCATGAATATTTACAGCAGCATTATTCATAATCAATTGAAACTGGACACATTCAAATATTCTTCAACAGGTGACTAGATAAACTGTTATGTAACCACACAATGGAATACTACTCGGCAATAAAAAAAGAACTACTGATAAATACAGTAACAAAGATAAATCCCCAAGCTACTGTACTGAGTGAAAGAAGCCAATCTCAAAAGGTCATACACAGGGTCTGGCAGAAGTAACATCCATTTTTAAGTAGTTAAAATACTGTTATGTTACAGAATTACATGCTTATAATTTTGTAATGAAAGATTTGGGGGAGTTCCCTGGTGGTGTAGTGGCTTAAGGCTTCATCGCTGGTGCTGTCAGCACTGCGGCCTAGGTTCGATTCCCAGCCAGGGAACTACCCACGTATAAAAAAATAAAAAAATAAAAAAAATTTGGTATAGGTTACCAGCTCATAAAAAAAGGGTGTTACTTCTGCTGGACCTTGTACTGTAGTATGGTTCCACTTACATGACGTTCCAGAAAAGCAAAACCATAGGAATGGAGAACTGATCAAGGACTGCCAGGGATTAGGAGTGAAGGAGAGTCAGACTACAAAGGGGTGATGCGACTGCTCTGTATGCTGACTGTGGTGATGGTTACATGAATCTATTCATGTGTTAAAAATCATGGAGCTGTGCACCAAAATTTTTTTCAATTGTCACTATTTGTAAATTTAAAAACTAATAAGAATAAAAAATAACCAAAGCTATTAAAAATGTTAAAAGGAAAAAATATTAACTGCCATACATGAACTAAAACTCCAAAAGCTTTTCATATGTTAGTTCTATTGAACTTATGCTAGTGAAGGAAAGCGCAGCCCATTTGGTTATTGTATCCTACCTAACAGGATTAAGTTTCCAAATAGGAAAAAGGATGTGTTTGTCCCAGCGGCACTATGTATTGGCCCAAAGCCACAACTGGACTGCAGGTGCTCTGATGCCTAAATTTTGGCCATAAAAACATCAGATACACTCGTACCCAAAAGGTAGAGTAGCACTTATACTCTGAATTCTATATATCCACACTGGATTTTTATAATACCCCCAAAGTCAGCATTCAGTTTCCACAAATAAGAGTTCTTACTAGGTTCTGTGATTAAACCACAGAAGGAAAAAAACAGCTGGAAAAGCCTTGACAATTCAACATCTATAAACAGAAGCAGTGCCTATATGGAGCTGATGGTTCTGGAATCCCGGCTAGAAAAGTGGGGATGGTTTTTACCTTTGAGATTTCATAAACAGTTTGTACAGAGTGATAAATGTATGGCTCTTCAAAAAAAAATTTTTTTTCCTCTGAGCATTACCCTGGGCGAAGGCAGTGCTCCAGAGCAGAGAGCCCAAGCAGGGCAAGTAAGTCACAGTGCCCCGAGACTGCTATGCCTCACCGCTGGAAACCAGCAAGGTGGTCTGCTGAGGAGTGTGAGGCAAAAAATGTGGCAACTCCTACAATCTACCAGGGACAATATAAACCAAAGACTTACTAATGGTCAGGAAGAAGCGTGTGGCTAGGAACAAAGCACATGAGCCCCCAAGGAGCAGGCTGGATATAATCTAATTAAAATTAAAGATGGAAAACATTCAACTCTAATAAACAAGTCTTTTGTATCCACTCATCATACAAAATGGACTTATTTTCTTTGACCTACAAAGCTTTTGAGCAATTTCTAATGCCAAGAGTCTACATTAAGATCCCATAATAAAAGAAGTCTTACCTTCTTCGGCATTTATATCTGAAGTTTCCAGTATGAGTCAGAAAAAATATAAAGCCTTGTGAGGTAAGTGAAATATTCACATGATCATTCTTGGTTTCCCCTCTACAATTTAATCACTCAATCTGTACCTTTCTTGAGTCTTATACCCACCCCCTTTCTAGAGACAAGAAGAAATACTACAAAAAGAAGGAAGATAGAAAAATAAAATAAAAATCTATACATATTACTTGCACTAGAACATCTACATTAATAAAAAGATGGTCATCATTCAGTTAGGTGATCTTTATGGACTTTCCTCATCCCAGGCTACCTTAACAATGCCTTCCCAATGGGCTGTTATTTAGCTATTCTTAATCACTGTTGCTTTGAGCATTCAAACTAGGAAGTAGTTACAAATTTACAATGTGATTACACAGAGACCCTCCTAATGGGATTACTGTAAGGATACTTTGCATCCCTAAATGGAATGATAAATGTACTAACATCTTGTACAGGAGCTCTGCCTGCTCTACTGGTTCCACACAAACCATGGGGACTTCTGCCAATTGTGGCAAATGTTAATGGAATCTGCAAGAACTTAGTAACTTTAGTGGTGAGAAGGAAAATAATATTAACAAATTAAATTAAAAAATATCAGTGCATTAAATTAAATTGTTTTTCTCTAAGTACACTGTTCTTTTGTAGGTATATGTTCTAATGTTCCAATCACCCTTTATTTTTTCTTATTCAGTGATCTTTACTGACTACAAAAAGGTGGAACAGAACCCAAGCTCCCAACTCAGCCTTTGCTCCAAATTACCACTGTATACTAAAGTTGCACATTATGGCACACTGGGCACTGTCAGTATACCCTAGCTTCCCCAGGGAAGTTTATGTAAGTCAAATATGACATTTTGTATCCACCAGGTAAGATTCGGTACCCTAAATAGAAAGCAACAGTAGAGGCTGATAAGGTTTAACACTTTCCCTCTGTTTTCACCTATTAGAATCCTCTCGGTTGCTACTTTTAATTCAGCCTGCAATTTCAAATACTATGGCTCTCATGAAGAACACGGAATATAAGCAAATGATCAAAGGAAAAAAAAACACACCGAGTTTCAGTACGGACAAAACAGTCATGCACCAGGTCCATAAAAAAGAGTGTAATTCTTGTTTCTTTGTACATCAAATCATGCCCCAACTTTTTTGGCACCAGGGACTGGTTTCATGGAATACAGTTTTTCCATGGACCAGGGGCTGGGTAGGGGTAGGGGATGGTGATGATTCAAGTACCAGATGCACTTTAATTGTCACTTACCACTCACTAATAGGGTTTTGATATGAGTCTGCAAGCAATTGATTTATTATGGTCTCTGTGCAGTCACACCTCTCTGCTAATGTTAATCTGCATTTGTAGCCACTCCCCAGTGCTGGCATCACTGCCTCAGCTCCACTTCAGATTATCAGGCATTAGATTCTCTTTAGGAGCACCCAACCTAGATCTCTCACATGCATAGTTCACAATAGGGTTTGTGCTCCTACAAGAATCTAGTGGCACTGCTGATCTGTCAGGAGGCAGAGCTCAGGCAGTAATGGGGAGCAGCTATAAATACAGATGAAGCTTCCTTCACTCACCTGCTGCTCACCTCCTGTTGTATGTGGTCAGGTTCCTAACAGGCCATGAACTGCTACCGGTGCGTGACCCAGTAGTTGAGAATATCAAGAAAAAAAGACATGTTAAGTGTCTATGAATGGATAGAATGAAAGGCTCCAAAATATGAAAAGGATACTGACTCACAAAGATTAAGTAATCTTTATCAGTGAGAGAGCACAGAGAATAAAGAAGTTGAAATATTTAGGTTTTCCTAAAAGAAATAACATTAGAAGCTCAAGGGGGAAACCCTTCTGCAGAGAAAGGATTACAAATTAGAAATAAAAATATATTGCTAATGTATTACAGAATATACTCGCCCAAATTTTCTAAATAGAAGATTCTCGTCTCTAAACTTTAAGATAACAAAATAATCTTTAACTACTTCTCCTCCATTTCCCCCCCCCCACCATGTAAAGTCATTTACCAAGTCCTACTGAGTCTTCTTATAAACTATTTCTTACATTAGAAAAATGTTACTTAAACACACACACCCATGTGACACAGATGTACAAAACTATATAACTTTCCTTCTTTCCCATCTTCCTCATTACCATCTTAGTCCAAGCCTTTGTCACCACACAGCTAGGCCAAATCAAACAGCCAATTAGCTGGATCTCCATCCCTTGTTCTAGTCCAGCCTACTGGACTGCTGCCCAATCCTCCTGAAACATAATGGCACAGTTTTGATGATGGGTCATTCTGTACTCCTTCAGAAATCTATGTTCTCCCTGTCTCTAAGGATAAATGCAACTTTCAAAAATCCTTAATGTTTGCCTAACTCTACCCTATCTTTGCAAGCTTATCTACCACTTGGGGAGTTGGGGGGGATTCTACCCCCAAGCCAATTGATTTGTTCCCTGCTCCCACAAAACACTGTACATTCTCACCTTCTTACTCAACCATTTTGTAAAACTCAGCTCAAATCATACTTCTTCTATCAACCTGTCTCTGATCATGCCAGCCTGAAGCTCTCACTTTCTAAAAAATCAATTTACTTATTTTCTACACTTATGTGGCAATTAAACCCTCTTCAATCGTTATCAAGAACAATTATGAAAACCTATTCTTATTAAATGTTCTGTGTTTAAAATGTATTTCACCAAATAAACAAGTTCTTGGAACATAAGGCCTATTTTTCTGTATCTTTCCATACCTGTCATAATGCCTCAGCCTTAGATGCTACTCACTATTTGTTGATTGGTATGCCCAGGAAAGGTGATTGTTGAGACTAGCAGTTCTTAAGGTCGCATCTTCTATACTTTTATTTTTCACAGGTAATACTCAAATGGAAACCCTGAAAAGTCATGCAGTTATTAACTGCTTTGGCCCAAACCAAGTTTTTACTTTAAATAAGCCAAGAAATTAGAATATAAATTTCACTATGAAAAATAAACATAGAGGATTATCTGTACCAAAAGGAAAGGGGAGAATTAACTGATCTAAAGATGATCTGGAATGAGTTGAAATCCTCGAACTATTTTAAGAATCTTCCTCAAAGGACAAGAGAGCTTTTCAAGGAGGCAGCGGAGCAGCCAATGCGGAGATGCAGACCTTGAAGTCCCTGATGAAAAAGACCACCACACTCAAGGTCAAGCCCAGTGACACTACTGAGAATGTCAAAGCTAAAATGCAAGACAAGGAGGGCGTCCCTCCTGACCAGCAGCGTCTGATTTTGGCGGGCAAACAGCTGGAGGATGGCCGCACTCTCTCGGACTGTAACATCCAGAAAGCGTCCACCCTGCACTTGGTGCTTCGTCTGTGGGGTGGGATCATCGAGTCTTCCCTTGGCCAGCCTGCCCAGGAGTACAACTGGGATAGATGATCTGCCCCAAGTGTTACAGACTCCTGCATCCCCAAAATGAAACATCAACTACAGCAACAAGTATGGCCACACCAACACCTGCACCCCAACAAGGTCAAAGAAGGCCCCTCCTCAGCCCACAGGGCTGCCGCCTGCCCAAACCCCTTGGCCCTGGGGCTTCAATGGTTTTCCTTTCACTGGAAAAAAAAAGACAACAGAAATAACAATAAAAATGAATTAAAAAAAAAAAAAAAAAAAAAAAAAAAAAAAAAAAAAAAAAAAAAAAAAAAAAAAAAAAAAAAAAAAAAGAAATAATTGTATCTCAGGTAAGGGGAGGGAATGTATATAAGGGTGTATATTAGGTTGGTGCAAACGTAATTGTGGTTTTTGCATTGTTGACATTTGCCATTTGATATTAGAATACATTCTTAAATAAATGTGATTATGTTATACATAATTTTAATGCACATTTCTCGGCTTATTTTTTTTTGCTAATGACTTATTACTTGCGGTTTATTTTATATTTATTTTAAACTATGAAAATGATGTTAGACAAAAAGCAAATTTGAGAATTTTCTTATTCGCATTCAAAATGGGTCGTGAAGCAGCAGAGACAACTCGCAACATGAACAATGTATTTGGCCCAGGAACTGCTAATGGACGTACAGAGCAGTGGAAGTTCAAGAAGTTTTGCAGGGGTTCCCTGGTGGTGTAGTGACTATCCTTCAGTGCTCTCAACACCGTGGCCTGGGTTCAATTCCCAGCTAGGGAACCACTTCTCCCCCCCACCCCACCCCCCACACACACAAAGAAGTTTTGCAAAGGAGACGAGAGCCTTGAAGATGAGGAGCGTAGTGGCGGGCCATCGGAAGTTGACAACAACCAACTGAGAGCAATCATCGAAGCTGATCCTCTTACAACTATACAAGAAGTTGCCAAAGAACTCAATGTTGACCATTCTATGGTCGTTTGACATTTGAAGCAAATTGGAAAGGTGAGAAAGCTCAGTAAGTGGGTACCTCCTGAGTTAATTACAAATTTTTTAAAAATCACCATTTTGAAGTGTTGTTTTCTCTTATTCTACGCAACAACAATGAACCATTTCTCAATCGGATCGTGGCGTGAGACGAAATGTGTATTTTATATGACAACTGGCGACAACCAGCTCACCAGTTGGACTGAGAAGAAGCTCCAACGCACTTCCCAAAGCCAAACTTGCACCAAAAAACGGTCACGGTCACTGGTGGGTGGTCTGCTGCTGGTCTGATCCACGACAGCTTTCTGAATCCTGGTGAAACCATTACATCTGAGAAGTGTGCTCAGTAAATCGATGAGATGCACTGAAATGCCTGCAGCCGGCAATGGTCAATAGAAAGGGCCCAATTCTTTTCCACAACAAAGCTCAAATGCACATCACACAACTTATGCTTTAAAAGTTGAATGAACTGGGGGTTACCAAGTTTTGCCTCATCTGCCATATATATCCACCTGACCTCTCACCAACCGACTAACACTTTTTCAAGCATCTCGACAACCTTTTGCAGGGAAAACACTCCACACCAGTAGGATGCAAAAATTGCTTTCCAAGAGTTCGTCGAATCCCAAAGCATGGATTTTTATACTACAGGAATCAACAAACTTATGTCTTATTGGCAAAAATGTGTTGATTGTAATGGTTCCTATTTTGATTAATAATAATGTGTTTGAGTTTAGTTATAATGATTTAAAATTCACAATCCAAAACCGCAATTACTTTTGCACCAACCTAATACATATGTAGAAAAGGCTAATGTAGAAATTGGTTACAGTAGTTGCCTTTGTGAAGTACATACTGGGGGAATGAAGACAGTATAAAAAGACTTAACTTCAAATCTGATTTTTGAACTCTGTGCTGCTGTTAATTACTCAAACAAATAAATGTAAAAGATATACTTTATGACATAGAATGGAAGAGAAAACTTCAATAGTGCCTTTTAAAAAATGTTTTTATATTAAATGACTTAAAATCCTAAAAAGGGGAGAATAACAAAACATTTAAGAATCTCACTAAATTTTTTGCTATAAAACAGTGGTGTCCAACCTTTTGGCTTCACTGGGCCACAGTGAAGAAATGTCTTGGGCCAAACATAAAATACACTAATAATGACAGCTGATGAGCTAAAATAAGGTAAAAAAAAAAAAAAAAAAAAAACTCATACTCTTTCAAGAATTTGTGTTGGGCCACATTCAAAGCAGTCCTGGGCCACAGGTTGGACTTGCCTGCATAAAGCAAGAAAGTATTCTCCAGCTTTTCCAGTGCAGAGAGCAGATAGAGCAATTTAGCAAAATTCTGGCAGAGCTAGGGATAAACTAACATACAAAAAACAACACCTTCTTAAAGTTCCATGCCCTACTCAGAAGATCAGGATCACTCCAGTTCAGTAGTACACAGAGATAGTTGTACCCAAAGAAAACCACAGAGGGGAGAGAATGCCTTCTCTTAAAATCTGAACAGTTCGCCAAGTCTACACCCAATTCCCTTGCCCACTTTCACTGCAGTCACTCTTTCTTACTTTCTCTCACTCTGCTCTGATGAAGCCTCACACTTTCAGTATCTTCTTCCCTATCACATCACAAATCTTTTATAAGTCCTTTTCTTCAAGGCATCTTTCCTAGAAACAAGACATTTCTCCTCTTTAGTCTTCACTAAATCTTAGTGTAATCTTAGAAAATCCAATTGAGAATTCTGTAGTAAATGAGATTTCTGGGTTTTCTGACCTCTGAGAAAGCTCTACCAGTATAGCATTTGCAACCTGCTCAATTTTTCTCTGTAATTTCATAATAATTTATCAATTATTTTCATTTAAAAGCATTTTATTGTGCTTTCATTATGACAAAAGACACTAGTAAATGTGAATTGAAAGCCTGTTGCATTATCTCTAATTAAATAAGAATTCCTCCTGAAACAAGAAACTTACCATGTAATAAATTAAGCCCTATTTATTTATAGGGCTGACACTCAGTAAAATGAAGGAAAAATGCTATTTCACACTGGCTTCCAGTGAAAATTAAGCTTCTGGAGGTTCAGCCTTCAATTGTCTATACTATTAAATATTAAAATAAGGAAAGAATAAGAATAGATGAAAAATGAATTGCTTTTTCATTGATAAGGTAGTTGTGATCTCTTTCTTCATCAATCATTAATTAAAAATTTAAAGAAACATTTTAATTTTGACTTTTTCTCCCTTCCGAAGTTCACTCTGGAGGAAATGCTAATGATCAATTAAATACCCAAAGTGTAGAAAAAGGGAAGAAAAATAAATGACATATATAATTCACAGCCTAGATAACCCATTTCTGGATAAATAAACATTCATTATATTTCTTTAATGTTCTTATTCCCCAGGAACCCAAAAGATTTTACTGCATAAAAACCACACTAATTAACTGAACATGAAAGGAGCCTGTTAATACAAGGGCTGTCCAGAAAAAAATCCAACCATAAATGCCTCTATTTTTCCTATTACATGGCTGGATACTTTCTGGACAGCCCTTGTATGTCTTCTGAGGGATTTCAGTGCTTTCCATTTTCAGATCCTAGGACAAGCCCAGTAAACACAGGATACCTCTCCCTACCACCAACAGTGCATATAAAAGTGCTCCAAACCTCTCCAGCTAACATTTTAATCATCCTAACCCAATGGACTACTTCTAGGGTTGAGAGAGCTTCAGTCCCAAAGTAAGAGTACTACCTCTTAAGCCCTCAGGCTCCCAGCACTTTTTTTATTCCACTCTCCTCAGTATGACACATCTTCACATACCTAAGGGAAACCTTTATCCTCTTTCACCTTTGCTCTCTTTTAGCCCAAGAGCTTCCTAGAATTTTTTCTGCTCCAACGTGCCTATCCCTCCCAGCACTCAGCACCAGTACACTGTTCTTCTCCAAGACCTACGCCAACTTCAGCCTTGCATAGGCAAAGAAATCCGGGTGGCACTGGTCACAATTCCCCTGTGGTCCTGGTTATAACCTATGTTGGCAATGTGAGAGCATTTATGAGTAACCAAGTGTATATATTTATGCACAAGAAAAAAGATAGGCAGGGAGTTCCCTGGTGGTGTAGTGGCTAGGCTTTGGCGCTCTCAACACTGTGGCCTGGGTTCGATTCCCAGCCAGGGAACTACCTGCCCCCACTAAAAAAAGATAGGCAGACACCAAAACATGATGACCTTTTAAAAAGTACCCAGGACAGCTACAGCAATAAAACAAGTATGTTACTTTAATGCCTCTTATTTTCATCCATATTCTATTTGTTGATACATTTTCTCTTCATTTTCCGTCATCCTTTCTGCTCTCCTTTAAAGGTACTTTTGCCCTCTCTCTGCCTATTCCAGAATCTTCCACTATGCCCACTCACTAAGGTATGTTTAGCTATCTAGGATAATGATAATTTCTTAAAATAAAGCCAAAATTGCCCATATTACTTCGTTATATGAACATCAGAATATAATACCATTTAATGGAAAGAAATCTTTAAGCATGAGTCACCCAACCTGGATACCTATCTCCACTCCACCACTTAATGGTCCTGTAGCCCTGGACAACTCAAGCACTAGGATACTTGTTTCCTCAGCTATAAAACAGGTAAAATAATATTTGTCTTACCTAACTCAAACTATCAACTGATAGATTTTTAAAGACAAACATAGGGTAATAATTAACAAAGGTAGATAAATGGTCAGCCATGAGACTTAAATGTGTGAGACTCATTTAAATAAAGCAGTTCAAAGACTATATAATGGGAAAACTAGAATAGTACTGAAGACAAAGCAACTGCCAACTTGTATAATTACTTACCAAATTAAACTATCCAGCTCAAGGAAGAATAAAGAGAACCTCAGTCTCTGGGCCCTTAGCTAAAAACAGGTGCCTGCCAACTGGTGAGTGCCAGAGCTTTTCTTTTTGGTAGAGTCCTATTCCAGAAGAATTTGAGAATGAATATGAACGAGGAAAGAGTTACTGTGGTAACGGCATCTGCACTGTGGGGGTAGAGATCAGCACCTCAACTGTATAGCAAACCTCTTGCCCATTTAGAACTAGCAATGTCCACCCTAGTCAGGTTACCTGTGATTCTGTCCTCCATGACAGACTGAAGATAAAGCAAGCATCTACTTTTCAGACTACTGAAATTCAATATAGTACATACATACTATATCAAATACATATATAAATGCACATAAGCCGCCTAGAGGGAAAGGAATATATATTGAGCTCTGTGTGTCAGAAACCATAGGAAACAGAGATTTCATTTAATCCCCACATACACCCTGCAACACAGGTATTATTATTCCTACTTTTACAGAAGAGAACACTCATCAGACAGATTAAATAACTTCCCAAGGTGACAAAGCTAATGAGTCAAGATTTGAAGTTAGTTTTGCCTAACTCCTAAGTTTATACTGCTTCTGGTATTTTCTTCTCAATAGTATAACTACGGCAAACTTCTTGGGTCTTCAAGTTCACATAAATTCTTGACATAGTACTTAACTTTGTGTCCTGGTTGTGTTTTTGTAATTTCAAAGAGAGACAGAGAAAAATTTCCCAGATGACTTTTCTTTTCTTTTCCTGCATTTACTTCCTATTCCTATACAAACTATTCTTTTTTAGGCTGAATCACTGGACTAGACCTAAGAGTCTGCCATACAACATTTCAGCAATTAATACACTTAAAGGATGAAAGTTCTGTCTCCTAACACTTTAACAACCATAGTTTCTGAGCATGGTATCATTCTCTAAGCTGGTTCTTGCCGTTTAAAGAGTGTTAGTGCCTAGTATAATGCCTCATACACAACAGGTATAGAGGGAAAAAAATATTTGTTGATTTACTGTGAGAAAGGTTTCTTTATTCCTCCAGTTAACCTGATCTATTTAAATGAAGAGATTTTATAGGAGTCCAATTCTAAGAATGAATTCTTTCATATTAAAGATAATTTTCTGGAAAATTTAAAAATGATTCAGGAAAAAAGGTAAATTGAAATATAACAATCTAGTGTTTAAGTCCCTAAATGACTAACTAGTAGACTATAAACTTAAGAGTTTAAAAGACAAGGTATAAAAATACTATTACTTTCAAAATAAATGAACAAACAAAACAAACAAATTTATAGAAACAAACTGATGCTTGTCAGATAGGAGGGGGTTGAGAGGCTGGGTAAAAAATGTGAAGGGGATTAAAAAGTACAAATTGGCAGTTATAAAACAGTCATAGGGATGTACAGTACAGCATAGGGAATATAATCAATAATATTGTAATAACTATGTGTGGCATCAGATGAGTACTAGAACTTATCAGAGTGATCACTTTGTAAGTTATATAAATGTCTAATCACTATGTCGTACACCTGAAACTAATATAATATTGTTTGTTAACTGTAACTGATACGATAAAACAGATAACTGTTTTGCTTAGGGTGGTAAGACTGACTTTTTTCATTTTCATGTATATTAAAATTTTTCTGCAATAAGTATGTTACTTTTATAATTTCAGAAACTGACCTCACTCTGCATAAACTTGTATTTTTAACATTTTTTACCTACAGTTTGTTTATTTTCTTAGACATAATACACAGGAATTAAGTATTCATTAATTCATGCATGTGTCTCTAGAACAACTTACAACACAACACATTAAAGATAATTTTTTTCCATTCATGGAATTTTTTTCTTGCTTTAGGTGGATAAGTCTCTTTATACTCTTCTCACGCAGATGCAGATTTCTTCTTTTTTTTTTTTTTAGATGCAGATTTCTTATGTACTCTCCACAAAACATTGATTGTCGATCTTTTCTTGGTAACAAGCCCAAGTATGGCATTTGCCCCTGGTATAGCCCCACTTTCTGTCTTTTAACTTTATGTACGTTACCTTTTCAATGATGTTAACGCACTTCAATCACAGTGCAACTCAAATGTAATGAGCTCCTTTATGTGGTAGTAAGTGCCCTACCAATGTAAGTATTTAAAATAGAATCTCCCATAGAGGACTTCTGTGCTAGATGGGAGGTTATAAAAGATGAATTTTAAACCCCCTTCCTATTCTAGGATTTTAAAGTAAGTTTTTGACAAGTCTACTCTAGTGACACAATGAATCACATACAGGCCTCTGTTGTGTTGAGTCCTTTCCCCCACCTCACTATTTAAATCAACCCTGAGAAGATGCCCTTCTGATCCAGGTTAATTTAGTGAGCTTTCTGATTACTCCATGTGGAGACTAATTCCCATAATATTAATAGTTTCATGCTATTTGAAATGATCAAAATATGCTGAAATAATGCAGTCAGCAAAATGTCACTGTGTAACTTACATATGGATCTGTTGCAGCCTGTAAAACACTGTCTCCATGAGGGAAAGCCAAAATGAAGAATTATGTGGGAGTAATAAAATATGATAACTAGGCCTGCAACCTCAAGTATAAACCTAGCTGCGCATGCATACACACATCTATAAGAAAGCCTGCGGACAATAAAAGCAAAGAAAAACCCAAATCATGTCCAGCATGTGTGCACTTATTTCACTGCAGGACTGGTCAGGGAACTGTCCTTTCAGCACCACAGCAAGAAACCCAGCACAGGCAACTAAAGCTAGCTGGTGAGAAAAATTTGTTAAAGCTCCTATAAAGAAAGCAACAAGCAACTGTAGGGTTGTTTGTTTTTAAATATGCTATACTGCAATTCCTAATCCCTTATTAATTTTAAAATAAAATCCTTCCAATATTTGGAAAAAAGTTGACAAACCCTAAATGAAAACCAAAGGTATATTGAGTCAGCCTCTCAAACTCAACCAAAGAAACCAATAAGTGGCCTGCAATATCAAGAATTGCTTTACAATATCCACCAACAGCCCTACTAAGAAACACAACACAGTAACACATACCCAAAATCAAATATTCAGAGATCATGGAACATGCCTACAGCCCTCTCCAAGTAGAGCCTCAATTTCTAGGACAGAGAATGCTTGCTGAATACCAAACCGTCACTATTACCCCCCTTCTAAGCAATCAAATTCTCTTTCAGGGAGAATTGAAGGCCTTATGGGTCATGAGTTCCAAAGAAAAAATGCTGCAGTATTTCAAGAACCAGGTTACAGGCAATGTGCTACAAAGCTTTCAGCATTTTAAGTCTGATTCCCCCAAGATTTCTACCAGGATGGCACCGGGTGGTAATGTTATCCAGCCATTTGCATAACACATCAAAATTTATTTTTTGAGGAAAGAAAAAAGTCCCCTCACCCCCAAATACCTTCTATTGCACATGGAGAAAAAAGAAGTGCAAAGAGATTGTGAAACAGTGAAAACCAACCACACCCGAAATCTCCCTTGGAAAGCTAACACATCCCCCAGCCCTAACACACCGCTACTTCTCTAAAGGCTCTCCAGGTTCAAACTTGAGAAAACAGTTATAAAATGCACTCTCTCCCTTTGCCCCCAAAGCTCTCACCCACACTTCGGGCTTCCATCCCTGCTTCTCTGGTTCCCACTGTGCATTAAAAGCAGTTTTCCCTGTAATCAGAGCTTGTTCCAGGCTAATTATTTCTCCCTCTCCCCCCTGTATTAGCCAGATGCAATGCAAACTTGTTTTTTTTATCCCAACAAATGACATCCTTTTATTATGAACACAGATTCTGAATTTTGGAATCTCCGGATATAAAATGTATTCCCCAGGCTTCAAAAACTGCAGTGTAAGTGAGGAAGAGGACACAGGGTGGAGTAGTTGGAAGAAATGCATGGTTTGAAGAATCATATTTATCAGACTGAAAAATTATTCCCACTCCACCCACTCCACCCACCCACCCTGAAGGGGTCTGAAAGCCCTGGCTAACCCCTGGAAAGTTAACTGCCAAGTCTCCACCGGTGGTTGCCGCTGACACCGAGGGGATGGAGCTGAGCTCTCAGGAAAAATGCAGAGGCTTTGCAGTCCTCCAAGTACCACGAGAGAACTATAGAAGGGTCCAAGCCTGTGGCAATGGGCAGTCCCGTAAGCCCAATGCTAACAAGAAGCCCAGGGTGCTGCTGCTGGTGGTGAGGTGGGGGAGGGAAGGGCGCGAGGAGAACAGTAACAAGCTCTGCATTGGGTGGCGTAGGGGGTGGAGGTGGGGGAAGGGGATATTCTGAAAGTGATGTACTCCCAAATGCAAAAATCCTAGCCTGCCCAGGAAGGTCCCGGGGACCCCCTATACAGCCCCAGAACACCCCGTCGGGAGGGGGACAGACGCATCCCAGTATAGGACAGGGATAGTCCCGGCTGCCCTAAGAACCCAGACACCCTTGGCTTCTTTCTGCAGTTGGTGACAATCTGGAGTCGGATGGGGGAGAAGGATGCAGTAAGACATGGGGGAGGGGGTATAGCTGAAGGGGGCTGCTGTAGGAAGATCCCACAGCGCTGCCCTTCCCAGTACAACCCGGCGAGGGGCTGCGACTCTGCCGGGGACCTGGAAGACAGGGGCTGGGGGCGCTGCACTACGAAAGAGGCGCCGAGGGCAGGCCAGTGTCCCCTAATGCAGCTAAGAGACGAGGAGAGAGAGGCTGTATGGGGGTGGGGGCCGGTGGTCCTCAATTCTCCTCAGGAGCCCCGGTAAACACGGGGGAAGGATGCAAGACTTCCAAACACCTGTCCAAAAGAGGGAGGGCAGAAACCCAGCTCTATGGCCCCTGGAGCCGCGCCGCGCACTCTGCGGCAAAGCCCCTGAATGGAGATGGGCGAGCCCCGCTCCAGGGTCCCGAGGCGAGAGGGGGAACCCGGCGGGCGAGGAGCGGCACCGGGGCGGGGGCTCTGAGGCGACTTACGGCAGCGGCAGTGAGGGAGGCAGCGGCGGCCCTAGCGCGGGGCCCGGGAGGCGCGGCCGGACTGCAGAGGCGCCGAGGCTGCGGCGGGCGGGACTGCGGTGGGCGCCATCTTGGAGCGCTCGCCGCGCCCGCCCCCCGCGCCGCCCGAGACCTTGCATAATTGATGACTCGCGCCCGCCGCGCGCCGCCACGCGCGCGTCCCCGCGCCGGGCCCCTCGCCCGCCCCGCCCCCGCGCCGACCCTCGGCGCGTGCACCCCGCACGCCCCCGGCCCCGGCCCGCGCGCGCCGCCCCAGCCCGCACGCGGCCCACCTACCACTGCAGGGCGCGCCCGCTCGCCCGCAGCGCAACGCGCCGCCCGCTCGCCCGCTGGCTGGCTCTCAGGCCGGCGTCCCCGCACCGGTCGGACCGGATCCAGGGTGAGAGAGCAGGGCTCCGGCAGGGGGCGCCGCGTCGGAGCGCCTCGCGAGCGTCCCCGGGCCCGCCTCTCCGACGCCCCCGCGGAGCCGCGCGGGAGGGGCCCCGGGCTAAGCTCCCGGCCGCTCCCGCGGAGTTCCGACTTGCTCTCCTCCCGCACCTGGGAGTTGAAACTCAAAAGGTGCTCTGCTGACTTTAGTGCCTCTTGGCCTTTGTAAGTGCCAACCAAGTCTTCTCACCTTTCTCCTGAACGGCAGTCACAGAAGGACATGCCAGGTAATATTGCTATGCTCAGTTGTTGGAGTTTCTGACATCTGTAAAGGCAAGGAATTCAATTACATGATCTTTGGCCAACTGAAAAAAAAACAAACAAAAAACTCAGAAGTCTTTAGCAGTTGGAGTCTTGTGATTCAGGGGTGTGAGGAGTAGGGCGGCATCACTTCCAGATCTGAAACTGTAAAGATCATCTTAATCTTTTTGAACCTCAATTTGCCCATCTATAAAGAATGCACGAGCATTTGAACTGCTTACTCCACACTCCTGCGATGATCTAGATAACGAATGTGAGAATTTCTAGCATTTTATTGTGCCTTTTTTCTATGTATTTCTTTCTACCGTAAGTTGACAGTTAAGAGTGAAAGAGTATGATCAGGCTGCCATTTATTAACTGAGTAGCTTTGGATATGAAGCTTACAGCAACCTCTCTAAGCTTCAGTATTCCCTTCTGTAAAAGGGAACAATCATAGTACCAACCTGACAGATTGGTTGTGAGGATTAAAGAGCATGCATTTCACACATTTACAACACAACCCAGCACACAGTTGACCTATCACATAGTTTGCCTACTACATACATTTTTAGATAGCTTTACTGAGGCATAATTGACATAGGATAAACTACACATGTTTGGAGTAAACAGTTTGCCATATATATACATGCATGAAACTGTCACCACCATCAAGGTAATGAATCTAACCATGCCTCTGTAATCCCTCCCTGGAACAATCTTCCACACTTACTCCCTCTTGACAACCACTAATCTATTACTGCACATTAATTTGCGTTTTCCAGAACTTTAAACAAATGGAATCATACAATATGTACTCTTTTGGTCTGGCTTCTTCCACTCAGCATAATTATTTTAAGATTATTCTGTTGTCGATTATTCAGTTGTCTATCAATAGTTCATTCCTTTTTATTGCTGAGTAGTATTGTTTTAGGGATATACCACGATTTGTTTATCTAGTCATCTGTTTATGATATTTAGGTTAATTCCAGTTTTTGCCTATTACAGATAAAGCTGTGATGAGTATTTGTGTGCAAGTCTTTATATGAACATGTGCTTTCATTTTCCTTGGGTATAAATAGTAATATCTGAGAATAGAATGACTGCATCTTTTTTGTAGGTGTATAGTTAATATATTAGCAAAGGGCCAAACTGCTTTCCAAAGTGGTGATGCCATTTTTACATCCATACCAGCAGTGTATCAAAGTTTCAGTTACTCCACATCCTTGACATTAGGTGTGATCAATCTTTTTCATTTTAACCATTCTAATCGTGAGTAGTTTTATCTTATTGTGGTTTTGATTGGCACTTCCTTAATGACTAAAGATAATGAGCATCTTTTCATGGGCTTATTTGTCATCAGTAAATCCTTTTAGGTGAAGTGTTCAAGTCTTTACCTATTTTTAAAATTGGGTTGTTTGTTTTCTTATTATTGAGTTTTGAAAGATGTTTATATATTCTGGATACAAGTCTTTTATCAAGTATGTCATTTGTAAACGTTGTCTCCCAGTTTGGGCATAACTTTTTATTCCCTTAACAATGTCTTTCAAAGAGCAGAAACTTTTAATTTTTTATGAAGTCTAATGTATTATTTTCTCTTTTTCTGTGGATCATGCTTTTGGAGTCATATCTAAGTTTTTTAAAACATAGGTACCTAGTTGTTCCTCCAGTATCTGATTACTCTTGTACCATGTTAAAAACCAGTTAATCAGGTTTGTTAAGAGTCTTTTTTTGAACTCTCTATTCTGTTGCATTGATCTATTTGTCTATCTTGACATTAATACCACACTGTTTTGATTACTCTAGCTTTATAATACATTTTGACATCAGATAGTTTAAGCCCTTTGGCTTTGCCCTTCATTTTTAAATATTGATTTTGCTATTTTAGGTCCTTTGCATTTCCACATGAATTTTAGAATCAGCTTGTCGAATTCTGCAAAAAAAAAGCTGGGATTTTGACCAAGATTGCATTGAATCTATAGATCAATTTGGGGAGAACTGACATCATAACAACAACACACAATATTACTCCATTTATTTCAGTTCTCTTTGATTTCTCTCAACAGTGTTTTGTAGTTTACAGGATACAGGTCTTGTTCGCTTTTCTGGGACTTATTCCTAAATATATCATATTGTTTATGCTATTGAATAGTATTTTCACATTTCAGTTTCTGTTTTTTTATTGGTAGTATATAAGCATAGAAGTACATCTAATTTTTATATATTGATCTTATGTGCTTTGCTAAATTCACTTATTAACTCCAGTAGATTTTTTTTTGTAGTTTCCTCAGGTTTTTTTACAGAGACAATCACGTCAACAGCAAATAACCACACTTTGGTTTCTCCCTTTGGAATCGGAATGCCTTTTATTTCTTTTTCTTGCCTTATGGCACTGGCTAGGCCCTCTTGTACAATGTTGAATAAAAGTGGAAAGAGCAAACATCTTTGCTCTGTTCTTCATCTTAAGGGGAAAACATTCAGTCTTTTGTGATTAAGTATGATATTAACTATAGATTTTTCCTACATACCTTTATCATGTTGAGGAATGTCTCCTCTAGTCCTGGTTTCTTTAGAGTTTTTAATGACCTTTATGTAGCATAATTTATAAGCAAGCCAGTGTGTTTTAAAGAGAAATTTGAGGTCACAGATATTTTTAAAAATCCAATCCCATGACATAGAAACTCTTTCTTCATAATATAATTGCCTTTATAAATACTGTTTAGTTTGAATTTTCCAAAGCTGTATGGTTGTTACAATCAGGACATATGAGGGCTGTCTGGAAAAAAAATGCAACCATAAATGCCTCTATTTTTCATATTACATGACTGGATACTTTGCAGACAGCTGTCATATATCCCCCTTATTAAAGCTGCTTTTCCTGAAAATCAGACTCTGGAGCTATCATTAGACATTATTTGCCAAACCATGAGAGAAGACAGATTTCTATATCCTTCAGTATCTTAAGGAACATGAAAAGTCAGTCTTATGGGATTACATGGAGTTCAAGTAATAGAATCTGTTGCTTTTGACCTCTAGGTAGCTAAACTTATAAACTTTTCAAAATATGAGAATATTTGCTGACTTCATGAGAATCTTTGAAAGCCTCAAAAATGTCAAGGATTTCATTTCACAACTAAGCTCATATCAGGGAAAAATTCAATACCCTGAGAAATGAGTTTCCATTTTGAAAGATGAAAGAGGGATTAGACTTGCCCAGTGTTGCTCCAGAGGGCAAAACTAAGACCAGCAATGGGAGTTCCTAGAAGATAGATGCCAGCTCAGTATGAAGAAAGATGTTCTAAATGGTGCTGATCTGCAACAAAACAGACCACTCCCAAGGAAAGGAACCAAAAGTGTTTGTTCACGGAGAAACTGTAAAATCAGTTGTTTTGGACATTTTGGGGATCAAGGACCCATTTGAAAATTTGATGAAAACTATGGATCTTTTTTCTTTGCAAATAAATTCACAGATCTGTGTACACACATGCATACAAGGGCTATCCAGAAAAAAATCCAGCCATAAATGCCTTTATTTTTCATATTACATGACTGGATACTTTCCAGACAGCCCTTGTATATACTAATGCACAGCTTTACATTCAGTTGTGAAACTCATACTTAAACCCCAGGTGAAGAATGCCCAGTGTACACAGATGTTGAAAGCGTGAAGTGGAACTGCCCCTTCCCACTTTGAGAACTATGGCCCTCTGGTCCTCTCCTCATTTTTGCCACCACTTTTAGAGGTCATCTAGGGTTTCCTGATGGAAATCTAGCAGAAGTATTTTCCTTCTTTGGATATTCTACCTCACTTCTCCTTCAACCTTTTGACCCAATAATCATTTACTTAACCTTCTGTCCTTCATTCCAGACATTACTGATTCCTCTAAATTTACTGTTCCCTTCACTGGAAATAAGATTTAATCCCTTAGCTTTGTGTGATGCCAGCAGACTCCAGTCTGAAGATTTTATCTTTGAGATTACTCCTAAACTCCCACACTGTCAAGTTCTGCAGAAATAATGGTGGTGTGGAAGATATCACTCACTCTGGTCTTCCTTTTCACTACAACCAATGTGAAATCCCTTACAACAATATGCCTCATGTGTTACTTTGTTGACTTTTGGACTGTCTTACTTTTGGTTTATCTTGTTTTTGGTTTATCCAGCTTTTTATTGCAGCTTTACAAATAATTCACCAATTAATTTGGTCAAACTGCATCTACAAGAGCATACCTCATGCTTCAAGGTCAGCAACTGAAACCCCATTGATAGCTACTATGCATCCTATATAGTAAGTATGCTCTTAGCTTGGCATACTTGAGAGGAATATTCATAGTGGTCAGCCACATGGACAATGGAAGAAGATGTCAGGAATTCAAACCCTAGCCTCAGGGCAGGTTGGGCAGGTTATGTAACTACTATGCTTTCATATTTTTATCTGTTAAATGGAGTTAATAATAGCTCTTATCTCATAGTGAGATATGACAGGTTTATATTAGTGTACATAAGTACATAGAATGGTGCCTAGCAGCTACTAAATACTCTGTAAGTATTACTTTATTATTCATATGCTTCAAAAAGAGACCTCCTTCTCTTTACTCACCTCACTTCTAATGAACCCTAAGACCTGGGAGCTCTTGCTGTCTAATGCCTTTGACTCTGTGCTCCACTTCCCACTGTCATCTCTTGCCACTACTACAATGACAGGAGTATTGTTAATGGAGTATTGTTAATTCTTGCTTCCTTTCCCAACCATGTGACCTTGCAGTGTCTGGCGTAGTAAATAGAGCATATTTCCCTGCCCTAGTCACTTTGGATTGAGCTATGTGAACTGCTTAGTTCAATAGAAATTTAGCAGACATAATCCAAGCGGAGGCTTTACGTATGCCTGTACACCATTTGACTTGGTCTTCTGCACAGAGATCTACCAGGGCCAGGGCTAATGTAGAAACACATGGAATGGACATGTACCAACCCTACATCCTGGAGCCTGAGATCTAGCCTACCCCAGCTGAGTTGCCAATCCACAGACCTATTAGTGAGAAACAACTTTACTTTTAGAGTGGTTTGTTATGCAGCATTAATACAGCAAGAGCTGATTTATACAACCATCTTCTGACTTAGTCTTCATATGTAAGCCCATCTTCATGCTGCCAGATTTGTCTTTCTATAACATTGGTTCGCAGGCGGTGGTACTCATACCCTCAGGGATATATATTGGGCCGTTTAGGAGTACGTGAAAAATAATCAGTAATGGCAGAAAAACAAGTAAAGTAAAAAAATGCAAAACATTAGTTATGGAACAATAAATGTTAAGTTTGAATCATCGTTAATGGAGACACTTCAAAATTAGATCACATTAGTGAATGATGATGATTGGTGAGGGTGTGGCTGTGAACCCTTCCCCCAAACCACTCTTCTACCAATCATTACACTGAGTTTCAGAACAATCCATTTACGATGTTTCTAGAACTTCACCAAACATATAAATATATCCGTAGCCAGACTGTTTGATCAGTTTAGTTATTGACTGAGTAAAAGTAAGTGTGTTGTCTTTAATTGTAATTCTTTTCAAGTAGTTTTCTTATTTAATGTTTAACATAATTTCAGTTATTATTGTCAGTGATTTTTAAGCCTGTCAGTTTTGGATCAGTGGTTGAAAACAAGAAACAGTTAAAAACCCAAAACTTGATGTGGATTATAACCCCTCTCCAAGTAGTTGACAACACATGTCTACAGCTACGAGTACACACACACCAGGAGATAGTAAAAAGGAGCATGCCTCAGATACTACACAGAAGAAACAATGGTCTTCAAAATATACTCTGAAGAACATATTATATATGGGTTTTCATTTGTAGGGGATGATGACTGTCCTAAGCCTTTGTGTATTGTGTGTGGGGAAATATTATCCAACAGTTGCATGAAACCCTCTCTATTTATGCACCATTTACTAACTAAACATCCTATGTATAAAAACAAAGAAATACATTATTTTCAACGCTTGGAGAAGCATCCAACTGTTACTTCCTACATGATGTCAGAAAACAAAGACAATGAGAATGCAGTTGAGGTTTCACACCATATTGCTTATCTCATAGCTAAATGTGGTAAAAATGACACCGTAGCTGAAGATTTAATTTTTCCTTGTATTAAGGATACTGCTTTTTTGTATGTTCAGGGAAGAACATGTCTGCGAAATCAATACTATCTCTTATTCAAACAATTCAATGTCTCAACAAATTCTGGAAATGTCTGACAATGTTGAAGCTCTAGTAGTAGATAGAATTAGAAAAAGTAAATTCTTTTCCATCCAGGTCAACAAACGTGTAGATGTTTATCTATCTTTCTCATCATTACGAGGTACTTGGTAGGAAATAAAATTGAGGAAAACCTGTTGCTTTGTTACACATTGACAGAGTGTACCACAGACAAAGATATTTTAATGCAATCAATGGTTATTTCATTGAAAAGGACATTAGTTGGTCGAACTGTTGTGGTGTGTGCACTGACAGAGAAAAGCCTGTGTCAGGTTGTTTTATAGGCCTATGCAGCCTAATTAAAGCAGTAGCTCCCCAGGTGCCAGGGAGTCACTGCTGCATTCATAGACAAAGTCTTACACCCAAGCCTCTTCCTAGTGAACTGAAAGATGTTCTTGATGAGGCTGTAAAAGTTGTAAATTTTATGAAGTCACAACCACAAAACTCCAGGTTGTTTAAAGCGCCCTGTGAAGAAATGAACAGCATTCATAGCACATTCCTTTTGCATACAGAGGTAAGGTGGCTATCTCATGGATGTTTGAACTTAGACATGAAGTCCAAGTATTTTTTTTTTTTTTCTTTTTGGTATGTGGGTAGCTCCCTGGCTGGGAATCGAACCCAGGCCACAGTGTTGACAGCACCAGCGCTGAAGCCTTAAGCCACTACACCACCAGGGAACTCCCCCAAGTATTTTTTGAAGACCATCATTTCCCTCTTGCCCCAAAGTTTCAGGACAGTGATTGGCTTCAAATTCTTACATATTTATTAGATATTTTTCTAGAAATAAACAAACTCAACTTGAGACTTCAAAACAGCTCAATCACTATATTCAAAGTAAACAGCAAAATTGAGTCAATGATTTTAAAACTGGACTTTTGGAAAACATGTATTAAAAGGGTTCAGCCTGAAGTTTTTGAAACTTTGCACAACTTCTTATCTGAAAATGACTTGCACCTATGGCAAAACATGAAAGAGAATATTGTAAGTCACTTGGAAAATCTTAAAATGTCCTTTTCTAAGTACTTCCCTCAGTGTGGAAAAGAAAACAACTGGATTGCAGATCCCTTTAGTGAAGAATTCTTCGAAGAAGCTAAACTATCAATCAATGAAAAACAGCAGTTAATTGAACTTTCACTTGATTTAAATTCTGGTTTTAAAAGAAAGCCTCTTATTACCTGCTGAGTAGATGTCAGTGAGGAATATGAACAGCTCAGTGAGAAGGCACTCAAATACCTCTTGTCATTTACTAATACTGAACTAGTGGAGAGAGCTTTGTCTTCTTACACCTTCGTAAAAAATAAGTACCACACAAGCTTAATGCAAGTCTGATTCAAGACTGTATCTTGCATCTTCCGAACCTGATTTCAAGAAACTTAAGTGCATCAAAGCAAGCTCACAATGTCACTAACAATGTTTCGATTGGCTGGTGATCTGCAAAACAATTATTACAGACATTTCAGATAACACAAATAAACATTACTAATAATAAATTAAAAGTTTGTTAAATACTTGGTCATCATCATCAATATTTTACTGTGTCACAAATATTGTAAAATTATATCTGTGGTTTGTACTTTTAGTGTAGTAATTTTTCCTTCCTAACTTAATACCTCATTTCCAGTATTTTACATTAACATAGGCACTGAACAAAAGTGTCACTATTTAAAAACAGCTGCTTTAAAAACAAGGGATACAATTTATAGAAATGGGTTTAAAAGGGGTACACAAGTGGAAAAAGGTTAGGAACCACTGTTCTAAAAACAAAACTTATTCACCTCTTAAAACTCTTTAAGAGCTCCTTCTACTTCTCAGAATAAAGTTTGAACTCCACAGTATTGCCTTCAAAGCTCTTCACAGTTAGTTTAGGCCCCAGGCTACCTTTTCATTTCCACCTCCTGCCATTGTCATTCACTACCCCAGGCATACAAGCCCTGTGCAGTTTAGAAAGAAGCCTTGCACTATCATGCCTGTTCGTTTGCCTGGGCTTTTGACTCTTTCTTTCCCTGGTCAACTATTCTTCATTCTTCAAGAAGCAACTTCATGTTCTATGCTTTATGAGGCTTTCTCTAATTTTTTTCCACGTCAAAATCAACTATTTAGTATATGTATTTGTTATAGGAATAATCACAATGTATTACATAGTTCCATTTTCTATCCTCCCAGCTGTAATGTGCATTTCTCTCTTTTTTTTAATATATATATATATTTTTTATGTGAGTAGTTCCCTGGCTGGGAATCAAACCCAGGCTGCAGCATTGACAGCACCGAAGCCCAGCCACTACACCACCAGGAACTCCTACTGTGCATTTCTGAAGACTAAGACTGTGCATTCCTGGTACTACGTTGGGCCTGGATAACACTTAATGTGATGGACAATACTTTGTATAAGTTGCCTGTTGCCTAATAGTTCAGCTTCATTTCCTCTCACTCTCCCCTGCACAAACATGTTATCTCCTAGCAGCACTGAAATGCTTTTAGTTCCCCCAAATGCCCCATGCCTACAGCTTCCCAACTGTGTATCAAGGCAACCCAGGAAACAGAGGCTTTGGAAGATACATTTAACGTTTCAAGGGAAATACACTGATAATTAGCACCTGGCAGACACTGCACAAACTAACTTGAGGTAGTTCACAATTACAACATTAAATGACAAACCTCCCTTTCAGTGACATTATCTCTTTGCAAAATTTGAATTTCAAGAGTTGGTATAAGGGTTAGGGAGGGGAGAAAGGGGAGGGGGTGGGAGAGGAGGGGGGGAAGCTAAATATAAGGTGATGGAAAGAGAAGTCACATTAGGTGGTGAACTTATTATACATCAAGTTGACAACGCACTGTAGAACTGCATGCCTGAAACCTATGTAATCCTTGCTAACAGATGTCACCCCAATAAGTCTAACAATAAAAATGAATTAAAAAAAAAAGAGTTGGTATAAGAAAAAACAATACCATGTGACAATGTGAAACAGTAAATTATGGTGGTGGTGTCCGATCTGATTCCACCATCTGAGAAATTGTGTAGTGCCCAACAGGTGCACACATCCCATTAGTATGTCACTGTGGTTACTTAATAATACAATTAAAATACTATTTTCTTTCCATTTATATGTATTATTTTTTCAACCAACTACTTAGTTGTTAGGACATAGTTATTAAGTTGTCTGGACCTAATTTGTCAATAATGGCATTGTTAGACATTACTCTTGGCTGAGGAATGCCATGGAAAAGTCATCGAGCTGTTAAGGGTGCAGTAAACTGAGAAAGTTTAGAAATGTCTGCCCTATGCTGTTTCACACTTCCAGACCTTTACCTATGCCATTCCCTTACTTGAGTGGCCCAGCGTTCATCTGGCAAATTCTCATTTGTCGTCCCAAAGTACTAGCTTAGAGTCAGCCTCCTCCAAGAAGTCTGCTTTGACTTTTATTAATAGAGGTAGTGGCAGATGAGTTTGGCCCGGCACCTACATCATATTCAAGCTCCCCTTGGCTATTTGTCAGCATTCTGTGTATAGTAATGCTCATAAAGAAACAAAAACTTTGATCCTCTATAGAAAATGTTCCCAAGAAGAAACTCTGGAGTCATCTTTGACTACTGTCTTTCTTTCAAATGTCACATCTGATCCATCAGCAAATCCAAAATCTGACTTCTCTCACATGGCTACCATGTCACATTATCTTTCACATGACTTCTTTCAACAGCCTCTTAGCTGATCTCCCTATTTCTACTCTGGCCCCTCTTCATTCTTTTCTCAACTCAACATCCAGAGGATCCTTTTAACTAGAAGTTAGAAGTTACATCAAGTCACTCTACTCAAAAACCTCTAATAGCAGTTAAAGCCAAATTCTGTCCTGTGAATTACAAGTCCCCTCCCCCACCTCAGGATTAGCCTCTGTTGACTCTCTTAACTTCATCTCTTTTTGTCTTCACTCACACAGTGTGCACACACTGGCCTCGCCCATTACTCAGACACACCTGGCACAGTCCTGTCTCAGGGCTTTTGCACTTGCTAGTAGTTCTCTTCCTCCAGAGAGCCTTAGGGTGCTTCTTTATTCCCTTTAGATATGCGCATAAACTCAAATATCTCCTTTTCAACATTGCTTTCCCTGGTTGTCCTATTCAAAATTTCAGCCCCAGCCCCAGCACTTCCAACTCCTGTTTCCTGATTTATTTTTCTCATTAGCACGTATCATTTTCTACCATACTGTATATTTCATTTATTTATCTTGTTTAACTGTCTGACTCTCCCACTAGAACAACTCTTGAAAGGGCAGGGATTTTTTACTGCTTTATTCACTGCTTTATCCTCAGAGCCCAGAACAGTGTCTACCAAGCACTCAAAATAATCGTGTTGAATGAGTGACAAAAGGTAAATATATGGTATTGGAACAGCATTAAACAAATAAACTAATGGAACAGAATGGAAATTCCCAAAACAGACCCCCACTCATGTGAGTCCTTGATGTATGACCACAGGTGGCATTGCAGGTCAATGGGGAAATGACAGACATTTCAGTTAACGGTGCTGGAACAATTGAGTAACCACATAGAAAATAATGAAGTTAGAGCTTTACTTCCAGGTGAAATAAAGATCTAAATGTGAAAGCTACAAATATGAAATCTTTGAGTATAGTATTGGAAAATAATTTTATGACCTCAGGGAAGAGAAGGATTTCTTAAACAAGACATGAAAAGGAAAAAGATAAATTCAGCCCTGATCAAATTAAGACAGATTATGTCTCCCTTTCAAAAGATACCATAAAGAGAGTGAAACAACAAGGTGTTGGGTAGGGAAAATATTTGAAATACATATAACTGACACAGATCTAGGATTAAGAACTCCTGCAATAAAGAGTAAAAATTACCATTAGAAACTGGGCAAAAGCTTACATTAGGCATTTCATATAAAAGGGAATCTAAATGGTCAGTAAACATATAAAGAGGTGTGCAAGCTTATTAATAATTAAAAATTCAAATTAAAACTACAATGAAATGCCTACCAGTTTGACAAAAAAATTTAAAGTCTGACAACATCAAATGTTGGCATAGAGGAGGAACAAGGAGAACTTTCACACATCACTGGTGGGCACGGGAAGTGGGACAGCCACTTAGCAAAACAGTATGTCATTATCCAGTTGAATTGAAGACAGGCCTATTCCCTTATCCTAGCAAGTTCACTCCCAGGTGTATACATAGGGACACATGCTCATCTGCACCAGGACACAAGGAAACGAATGTTCATAAAAGCCGTATTTATGGCAGTCCCATGTCCTTCAACACGAGAATGCATAAGGGACATGCAGTATATCCACAGAAAGGACTGCTCTACAGCAATGAAAAGGAACTGACTAAAGTACACAAAACGTGACTCTCACAGTGTGTTGGACACAGAAGCAGGACACAAAGTAAATGAAGCTGATTACTCCCTTTATATAAAATTTAACAACAGACCAACTACTTTATATAATTTAATGATCAGACCTAGGTGGTAAAATGATAAAGAAAAACAAGGGCATGATTATTACCAAGGTCAGGATAGTGGTGCCTCTGTGGGAGAGGGAAGGGAACTGTGATTGGGAAGAGACAACTGGAGGGCTTCTTGGGCACAGGCAGTATTCCATTTCTTGTCTTGGATGCTGTTTTACGTGTCTTGATTTTCTAATTTTTCTTAAAACTGTACTGGTTTATGTTCTCTGCTGTATATGATGCATCTCAGAATAAAATAAAATTTTAAAAAGGAGAAAAAGAAGAGGAAAGCTGGCAACTGTTAACACTGGAGACAGATGTTAAAAAGTCTAAGAAACTATAGTTCTAGCAAGAAAATAGAAATATTGGATTATTGAACGAGGGAGATGTCACACATGTCTGTGGCGTAGCTTTGTGATAGGGATGATGCTACTAGAGGTATAAGGCAAAAATAAGAAAAATCAATTTGCAAAACTTTCAGGAAGTGTTCTAGCCATATTTTTTTGTACAAAAACATGCTTATCGGGTAAAATAAATTAGTAAGAGTTTGAAGGAGTCATTTAAAATTTTAGTTATATTTTGAGAGGAAAATTATATATAAGAGTGGTATACTAATAAAGGTAATAAAACTGTAACAACAGATAAAGGCTGTACTCTCACTGGCTAAACAAAATAGAATTTCATTTCTCATATGAAGCCCAGTGAGTGTCGGGGTAAGGAGAGCAGAGTAGGTTTGCTTCACAGTCATTCAGGAACTGTCCAGATGTCACCCTCTAGCCTGCAGATCCCGCAGGATGTTTTTATGGTTAGGTGTAGAAAGTGGTCACATCACTTCTGCCCACATTGCATTGGCCAGAATTTAATCACATAGTCCCACGTGCAAGAAAGGTTGGGAAATATAGGCCCTTGCTAGAAGCCACTTCTCTGCAACAACTCTACATTCTGGAAGGGGAGCATGGGACTTCATTAAACAGCTGGCCTTCGCTGCGACAGTGGCATTATTTTAGGGATTTGTGAAGGTTTCAGAATATATGTATTTTTTGAAGGTCAAGTTTCCATTGTACATCAATTATAGCATTATTACAATGCATTATCAATATTATGAACCTCATTGTGGTAAAGACCGGGTCTTTTTTTTAAAAAAACAGGTAAAAACATAGGAAAAAATTCTTCACCAACTCCTCCTCGTATTTTACACAAAAGGTGGCACAGTGCACAAAGTATTCTGCACCTTTTAATTCACTCAACCGTATGTCTTGAAAATCTTGCCATGCCCTTACACAAAGAGCCCCCTTGCTCTTCATTATAGCTGCATAGTATTCTGTTGTGTGGATGTTTTTGTCATTGTTTTGACCAAGAACTGGTTCTGTATCCCTAGTGCCTAGTACAGCACCTGATACATAAGGAAGTCACTTTATACATTTTGATAAATGAACACCTCTGCCCTCAAAAAGATGGTACTGTGATAAAGCATATAAACCTAGACATGCAAAAGGCCAAGATCATGACATATAACATTATACAGGATATAGTGTATTAACATTAAACAAACAGGTAACATTTTAGAAGGTAATTATTCAGGCAGTTAAGTGGGACATGATGTCTCAGAGCTCAAGTTCTGGAGTCAGACCACCTGAGTTGCAATTCTAGCTCTTCTCATTCACTAGGTATATGACCTTGGGCAAGTTATTTATTCTTGTTGTGCCTCTGTTTCTTCATCTTTAAATTAGACCATCTAAATGGGATAATACATATAAAGCACTTTGCACAGTTCCTGGCACATCCCTAGCACTCAATACAGGTTAGATATTATTGAGATGAAGCTAACAAAGGAAGCTTCATGGGAATGTGTTTTGATGGAGAAGGCAGGAGGAAGGTGGCATAGATGGTCCAAAGGACTCTAGGAAGGAACACCAGGAGCAAAAATGTAGAGATAGGATCCACAAGGACAATGTGGGAGATGTCCACGGATTTGTAGTTGAGGCACAGATGACCTCCTGAGAAGAAATGAAAAAATGAGATTGGTAAGATATGCACTTTGATAGCAAACTGAAGTTTGGGCTTAATACCAGTGAAAGTCAGAGGGATGACATAGCAATATATCCATTTTGGGAAGATAATTTTAACAAGCAGAGTTAAGAATGGATGAGACAGGAGAAAGAAAAAAATTAATATTGTGCATCTATATTGTGTTGATTTTGGCACTTCAAACTTGATCTTGTTCCATGTCCACTCAACTCCGTAATGTAGGTATAATTAGCCCTGTTATAGAAATAACAAGGCTTGAGGAGGCCAGGTATATTGTCCATGGTTGGAGAATAAGGAACTGGTAAAGTTAAATATAAACCTGAAGTTGTCTGACTCCAAAGCAGAGGTGTGCCTGAGCTGACTCATACAGGCTTGCAAGAGCCAATTGTTAGAATTTCAGGAATTCATGAGCATTTGTTAAACACAACCATTACTTAATTAAAGGATGCAAACTTACCATTAAGTAAATTATATTTAAAACAAGGTAATAAATACTCAAAATTAACACAACCTAATTATTATCACTACCTTTTTTTTTAACTAGTGTCTATGCTCTTAATGTTAGCCACATCTCTTGTATCTGTGGGGTGGAAATACGATCTAATGGTGTGCTACCACACGTCTCTTCCCATCTCCACGTCCAGTAAGATCACATTGATAGCAGGAAATTAGCCATGGTGGGAGTATTTACAACAGTAGTTGGCACACGATACATATCAGGGCCTGATATATCATTCTGTTGATTGTTTAGACTTAAAAAGGTGGTGGGAAAATGTTAATAATATAGACTAAACTTAAATGTGTGTTTTGTCTATAGCTGTTACATTTTTCTTTTTTATTAACATTATTGGGGTGACATTGGTTAATAAAATTATATAGGTTTCAAGTGTACAATTCTGTAATACATCATCTATATATTGCATTGTGTGTTCCTCTCCCTGTATCAAATCTCCTTTCATCACCATATATTTGACCTCCTTTACCCTCTTCAATCTCCTCCCTTCCCCCTACCTTCTGATATCTCCTGAACTGTTGTCCATGTCTATGACTTTGTGCTTGTTTGTTTGTTGCTTTCAGTTTTATATCCCACATAAAATCATATGGTTCTCGACTTTTTCTGTCTTATTTTGTTTAGCATGAAAATATCAAGATCCATCCATGTTGTTGCAAATGACAGTATTTCACCTTTTCTTATGATTGAGTAATATTCCATTGTGTATACTTGTATGTACCACATCTTCTCTGTCCAGTCATTTATCGAAGGACCCTTTGGTTATTTCCATGTCTTGGCCACTATGAATAATGCTGCAATGAACATAGGGTATATATATCTTTACGGATAAATGTTTTCAGATTTTTTGGGTAGGTACCTAGAAGAGGGATTGCTGCGTCATATGGTAATTCTAGTCTTAGTTTTTTTTAAGGAAACTCCATACTGTTTTCCATAGTGGCTGTACCAATTTGCATCCCCACCAGCAGTGTATGAGAGTTCCTTTTACTCCACATCCTCTCCAACACTTGTTACTACTTGTCTTGTTGATAACAGCCATTCTAACAGGTGTGGTTTTGATTTGCATTTTCATAATTAGCTGTTACATTTTTCATAACACAAAAACACTGAAGAAAGATTCTTTCAATATCAGAAGGTCGTTACCCAAGTCAGCACAGACACTTCGTCATTGACAAATGAAATTCCAACATATGTCTTTGCTGTTTCACTTTGCTCTTTATTCACTCACGTAAACAAAAATATCAACCAACTTTCATGTCAGAACTGTATTTATTTGTCATTTGCAACCACAGATTGGCTGTAGATAGAGTTAGGGAAAAATTCACAAAAGCATTCAGTGGGACCCAAATGGCCAATTGGCTATGTGGCCATTTACAACGGAGTATTATGTGTTTAATATTATTTATAAATTGTGTGCTACACATCCTTTATATCAGCAAAATTTATAATAAACATACATACATATATGAATGTTTTTATCTAAAGAGCCAGTTGCTAAACATTTACCAACACTCCACGGCTCTAAGTTACCACATCACTTTGCCACCCCCCCACCCCAGCCCCTGACCCAGGGGAGAGGGAGTCCAGCCATGTTTCTCCATATTAAGTTAATGAATACCAGCCTCTACCAAGCATAATGTATTTACTTTAGGCAAACTATGTTATTTTCTTTTTACTTATTCCCTGATTTTCCTCTAGGTCCTTGAAATACATCCCTGCTTATTTTCAGCCCAAATTATGCAACTATGTAAGACTTCCTCTAACTCTGTAAATAGTAATTTTCTGACTTTGCCTTTCCCTTCAACACACTGATTCATCAATTCCAAGATGCACATTTTTTTCACATTTTAACGTCTCTGAAATTGAGAAGCCTCTTACAGTCACTGCTGGCCAGACAGCAGCTGTGTCACACGTGTGACTTGGCCAGAGCTATTCCATTGGCATCACTATAGATGAGTTTAATTGATACTTAAAATGTCTTTAAAAAGGCTTCTCATGGAAACAAAAGGTTATTGTAGTCATAGAAAGGCAGGGAAATGGAGCAGCAGGGGCACATTGGTAGTAGTACAGCATACATTTCACTTGGAGAAATGACCGAACTGCTAAATTCTCTTGTAAAGTCCAACCAAGAGCTTTACAGGAACTAAAAAAGGAAGAGATCCATGATTAGATGAAATTATACTCCATTTTTTTCCTGAAATATATGCAAAAGCATGTCTGTCGTAATATCACAAGGCAAGCAAATAAGACAACGGAAGGCAGGAGGACTGCCAAGTCCTTCAGAATAAATCAAAGAAATCGCAAAGCAATGAGAACTGATTATGGCCAATTCATGTGTCACCCATTACCATCACTAAGGTGTGTTTCGTATTAATTAGCAACATATTTTCCTCTATAAATGGTATGTTAAAATAATGATACACTGGTGTTTGAGGTTTGCTGAAATCTGACTACTAGTTTTATTCTCCTCTTCTATCACCATTTTATATCAAATATCATACATTGTTTTGCATGCAACAGCTACTTTGAAAGCAAAAGGTCACCTCCATGTATGATCTGTCTTACCTCCATCATGTCTCTCTTCAGTCTTACTTCCTTTAAAATATAACATAAGCTCCAACTTCTTTTTAAAAATAACTTCCAGGAGTTCCCTGATGGTGTAGTGGCTTAGGGCTTCGGCACTGGCGCTGTCGGCACTGCGGCCTGGGTTCGATTGCCGGCCAGGGAGCTACCCACATACCAAAAAGCAAAAAAATATATATAAAAAAATAACTTTCAGATTAATGTATAATACACATACAAAACAGTACAAACATTATAAATTACATTTAAAAGAATCACCGCAAAGTGAACACCACCCAGATGAAACATTAATAGCACCTCTGAAATTCTCCTTAGGTCCCCCCGTTACTAACTCCACTTTGTTCCCCAAAGATAACCTTCTGACACCATAAGTTAGTTTTGCCCATTTAAAAACTTTATATAAGTAGAATGATATAGTTTATGTTATTTAACTTTTGGATTTTTTCACAATAATATGGTTGTGAGATTTATAAAAATTTTGTATGTAGTTTAGCTTAGTGTTTTCAAGGCTATATGTTATTTTATTGCATGACTATACCATGATTCTTTTATTTACTGCTGATCAACATTAGGGTTGTTTTCATTTTAGAGTTATTTTGAATAGTGCTGCTATAAACATTCTTGAATCTTTCTTTTCATGCACATATGAATGCATTTCTGTTAGGCATGTGGATTTAGTCAATCAGAGGGTATGTGTATATTCACTTTTAGTAGGTTACTTCCAAATACCTTTAGTATGACCGAGTTATCACTGTAGAGCCACAGGGAAAGGATGGTTTTTAAAACAATTGGAACTTTGTCCTTACCTCATATCATAAAAGAAACAATTCCAAGTGAATTTCAAATCTAACTGTGAATAAAATAATACTGAAGTTTCCATGAGAGAATTTAGGAGAATCTACAGAAAACATTTGAGAAAACACTTCACTTGTTTAGAGTACGTGAATGCTGGTTCGGGCCCTCTGACCGCTGATGTAACAAACACATTCAGCCTGAGCAAACGGCAGGAGTGAGAAGGAGAGGCAGTGCTTTTCTGAAATACCACCCTTAGGGACAGGATTATTTTAATTGCTCTTTCCTCTTCTTCCTCAGTGTGGAAACCTAGTGAAAACATGTACCTTCCTTACACCTTTTCCATCTAAAACTTTTCTTTTCCTGTATTCTTTTTTTTTGCTTTCTTTTTTTTTTTTTTTTTTTTTTGCTTTTTGGTATGTGGGTAGCTCCCTGACTGGGAATCGAACTCAGGCCGCAGCACTGACAGCGCCAGCGCCGAAGCCTTAAGCCACTGCACCATCAGGGAGCTCCCTTTTCCTGTATTCTTTGAATGGGATTCCCTGCCCCACCATTTCCCAGCAGCAGCGTACACCAGCTGCTTCAAGGGATCCCAGACACCACCCCCATCCCCATAGCCACTCCTTCAGAGCTGGGATGGTGGCCCCAGGAGAACATCCAGGAACTGAGCAGTCTCCGTCTCTCTTGTCGCTCTGCCATCTTTAGGATGCTGCCACAACACTCACACCATGAGCAGCAGGATGAAAGGAGGGGGAAGGAAGGGGGAAAGGTACCTCCTTCCCATGCTGGGCACACATTCCTAGCAGAGATGTAGCTGACTGGCACAGTGAGACAGCTGGACTCTCTTCCCCCATGGCAGGGGCCCCTAAGCTGGGGACACCTAGGGGAAGACGGTCAGTAGACAAATATTTTACTATTGCAAGGAGGGAAAAACTCTCTGGATAAGTGTAGGGGAAAAGCACTCAGTAAAATGACTTCTATAAATGTGTTAGTTAGATATTGCTGCATCACAAACCACCCAAAATTTAGTAGAAAACATCAACAATTTATTATTTCTTACCACCCTGTGGGTTGAAAGAGCAATTCTTACGTTGGTCTCGTCTGGCCTCACTCATGAAGCTGCGTTCCAGGCTGAATGGTACAGAATGGCCTCACTTGTCATGGACCTTAGCTTGCGTGGCAGGAACATCCGAGATAGTCGGGCCTCTCTCTCCACCGCTCTCATGTCCTGGACTTCTCAGCATGGTGGGCTCAGGACAGAATCCCAAGGGGACCGAGGCGGGAACCTTGCTTAGAAGTCATACATCACCTTCAGCACATTCTATTGGCCAGCCCAGTTTCAAGGAGTAGAGAAATAGTCTCCATCTTTTGAAAGGAAAAACAACAAAGAAATGGTGGCCATTTTTAATCTATCACCTGATGTATAAAAAAAAAGTAGCTTCCTCAGATGATAGGTTCCTATGCTGAGTTCCAACAAATAACCCCTCCAGAAAGGACAGGGCCAAGTAGCAAAATACAAATATGGAGCAAGCCCTGAGCACCCCTGCAGACATAGAAATGATGTGGTAGAGAAAGAGCATGGACAGGCAGCCTCGAGTCCAATCCCAGTTCTGCTGATTTCCTGCTGTGCGACCTTGGGAAAATTACTTAACTTTTCTGCCCACCTTCTCCCTTTTAACAAGAAATATTTTTTGGTGTTGCTCTCAGGAATAATACAATCTATGTGCCATACTGTTTAGCATGTAGTAGGAACTCAATAAATATTAGTTTCTCTCTCCCTTGGTCCTTACCCAGGGATTCAGAAGAACACTTAGCGTTTTTTCTTTTACAAACATTTCGTGGTTTCTGATCATTTAATATTTGTCATGATTAAAAGGGAATTGGGAGAAGGGGGAGAGAGAAAGAAAAGTGAAATCAGAACCATGTCTCCCTTTTTGCAAATAACCAAGGCAACTTACTACCCACTGACAGTGAGGAGCTGGGCCTCAGACCTTCATCTGTCCACTCAAACCAAGCCTTTGAGCATACCATCTCTGCCCAACTACCTTTTGAAGAGAGCAGGTGAGCTATGAGGGGCCTCATGGACTGCCCTTCCTCTGGCATCTCATCTCTCCCTATGCAAATTTGCCCAGGACCTGTTTTTATCAGGCCACTCAGTTGTGCACTTTCTGTTTTGAGGTCCACTATCCAGCGGCCTTGGTTGTCGGTTTGTCCTGCCAGTGTGGTGTTGTGAATACTTCTAGGGGTAGAGAACAAGTTAGGGGACTCCCTCAGTTCAGCGGCTAGAAAACCATTCCCCACACCCATACAGGGTCTGAGCTCTTGCTGCTGCAGTTAATAAGAAATTAGAAATGGTGGTGGTGGGTCTCGCTATCTGTTAGCCAGGAGAAAAGAGGAGAGGGACCCAGGGAGCTCATTCATACTGTCTTTTTAAGGGCAAGAATTTGGGAGTGGCTTACCTTACTTTCACTTACGAATCATTGGACAGAATTCAGTCAGTAGAAACATCTGACTGCAAAAAAAGACTAGTAAAGGTAGCTTTTCCTGGTAACCTCTGTAATTTTGGAAGAAGGGAAGAGTAGATATTGGGGGACAGCAAGAGTCTCAATCTTCGCATTTTTCTCCTTCCAGCTCATGTCTAATATAAAGTATAAATATGCAAATTTTTGCTAGGAAAAAAGCAATAAAGTGATACACTCCAGAGCAGGACTTTAAAAATATAAAGATCAGCAACTTGTAGTGCCAGAAAGCAAGGAAGCACTCAAGAAAAACAAAAGATGTCAAAGGGACAAGGAATCAAATTGAAAGAGCTCCCAATATCCAAAGGTGGAACAATTCAAGCAACAAAAGAAATATCACAGTTCTGAATTACAACCAAAAGTATAGAATATAGATAAATTTGTCTTGGTACAAATTAATGATTCAATAAATAGATGGGTGACAAAGGACAAATCTTCATTACAGAAGAATTTCAAATAATGTAGGTAGATACTCTACCCTTTGGAGGTAGAGCTTAACTTTTGCTATCCCTTGAGTACAGGCTGAACTTAGTGACTCACATGTAAAGAATACAGTATGGGAAATAGAAAAATTGTCACTTTATAGTGCGGAAACCTGGCAACCTAAAGCAAATGATCAAGGTTAACAGCTCCGGCGGTAAGTCAGGTTACTATCATATGCCCCTGCCTGATAGGATGTGATAGGGATTTTACTCTGTGGGATTCTTCCTGAAAACTTATGATCTGGATTCCTGTCAAGATGGCAAGTAGGTCAACGCTGTGCTCACCTCCTTTCAGGACACCAGTTACAACTATACTACAGAACAATCATCATTGAGAATCACCTGAAGTCTAGCTGAACCGAAGCCCTGCACTAAGGACATTCAGAAAAAGCCACCTTCCAACTGGTAGAAGGGGCAGATACACGGGACAGGCTGGTTCCACACCTGCATGTGACCATTAAAAATCGGGAGGGATATCTTGTCTGCAGAGGTGCCCCTCAGAGGAGTGAGGGGTCCCAGCCCCACACCAGGCTCCCCAGCACAGGGTTCCAGTGCCAGGAAGACAAGTCCCCATAACTTTTGGCTGTGAAAACCAACAGACATTGTGGCTGAGTGAGATGAGAGTAGTTGCAATCCCAGGCTCTTCTATTAAAGGTCCTGTGCACTGACGGACTCACTGGCTCTGAGATCCAGCACTGGGGCAGGAGCTCAAAAGGCACCAGGGACATAGGGGGCAGAACTGAATTGTGTAACTTTAGGATAAGGGCTGGAGGGGTAGCTTTGTCTCAGAGGGTGAACTGGTAGAAGCCATTGTTTCTCTGTTGAGCCCTTACCCTCCCTGCGTGCTGACCAGGCATACATCATACCTAAGTCTCTATCAAATTGGCTATCACTAGGCACATACAACCTGTGGCTTAGGATGGCTTTGAATGTGGCCCAATACAAATTTTAAAACATTGAGTTTTTTTGTGACTTTCTTTTTAGTTCATCAGCTATTGTTAGTGTTAGTGTATTTTACGGGTGCCCCAAGACAGTTCTTCCATTGTGGCCCAGGGAAGCCTAAAGGTTGGACACCGCTGGCTGTCACCTTTCATCTGCCCCACCTAGTGATTCCCTGAAACCCTGACCTACCCAACTTTCAGGCACACCCAAGCCACTTCCAATGCCTTTCTGTATAAATGGCCTCTCTTAGCTCATGCTATAGGCTTTCATAAAATCTCTCAAAGGTTCATAAAACCCAAACAAGCAGCATCTGGCTTCAGCATGTCACATACCTCTGGTTGAGCAGCCCTAAGCCTGGGACTAGTGGCAGCCAGCCTTGGTTGATGGCTTGGCTTCATGAGGCATCTCCAAGCCCAGTGCAGGTGGCAGCCATCGGTGGACTGCTTTATGGCTCACACCAGGTGGCCTCGGGCAGGGCACAGGCTGTGGCTAAACTTGGTCTGTAGCAGGTTCCCTCCCAGAAGGCCCCAGGACTGGCACACATGATGACCAGCTTGGGACCAAGCCAGGGCATCACCCAGCTGCCTCCAAGGACAACACATTCAAAGGGCAGACTGGGCAGGTACCAGAGCCCTGCTGAAGTGAACCCTGCTTTATAGATTCAGCCCTTGAACTGCAGCTCCTCCATTGTAGTCATGACCAGTCCTCACAACCAATCAGCCTGAAGTTTAATCCCTCCCACTGGCATGCAAACAGCAACTAAGGCTCAACTACAACAGGAGGGCACACACAACCCTCACAACAGACACACCTAGAGCACCTGGCTCTGGTGAGCAGGGAGACTACACCACTGTGCTCCACAGGACACCTATTACATAAAACCCCTCTACTAAGATCTAGAGGCATACCTGTCCTACCTAATACATAGAAACAAACACAGGGAGGCAGCCAAAATGGGGAGACAAAGAAACATCCAAAATAAAAGAACAGAACAAAGCTCCAGAAAAAGAACTAAACAAAATGGAGACAAGCAATCTACCAGATGCAGAATTCAGACTCTGGTTATAAGGATGTTCAGGGATCTCAAGGAGATCTTCAAGAGATAGGAAATATAAAAATGGAGATAGAAAACATAAAAAAGAACCAGTCAGAAATAGACTACAAAACTGAAATGAAGATTATATTAGAGGGAATCAATAGTAGATTAGATGAAGCAGGGGATCTAATAAGTGATTTAGAAGATAAGGTAGTAGAAAACATCCAATCAGAACAACAAAATGAATAGTCTGACCAGACATCCCATTTTAAATGGGACAGAAAACAATAGTATTGTCCTGTTTGAAATGGTACATGTGGTCAGTGTCCTGACACCTTGAATTTGGCCCAGTGAGACTAGGCTGATCATATGTACTTTTTGAAAGGGGACAGTACCATTGTTTTCTGTCTCATTTAAAATGGGATGACTGGTCAGCCTAAAAATGAAGAAAGAATCCAAAAAAAATAAAGATAGTTTAAGGGGCCTCTGGGACAACATCAAATGAACCAACATTTGCATCATAGGGGTACCACAAGCAGAAGAGAGACAGTAAGAAATTGAAAACCTATTTGAAGAAATAATGATGGAAAACTTCCCTAACCTGGTGAAGAAATAGATATGAAAGCCTAGGAAGCACAGAGAGCCCCAAACAAGATAAACCCAGATACACCCACACAAAGACACATCATAATTAAAATGGCAAAAGTTAAAGACAGAGAATCTTAAAAACAGCAAGAGAAAAGCAATTAGTTACCTCCAAGGGCATTCCCATAAAACCGTCAGCTGATTTCTCAACAGAAACTTCGAAGGCCAGAAGGGAGTGGCAAAAAATATACAAAGTGATGACAAGCAAAAACCTACAACCAAGATTACCCTACCCAGCAAGGCTATCATTTAGAATCAAAGGTCAGATAAAGAGCTTCCCAGGGAGTTCCCTGATGGTGTAGTGGCTTAAGGCTTCAGCGCTGGCACTGTCAGTGCTGCGGCCTGGGTTCGATTCCCAGTCAGGGAGCTACCCACATACCAAAAAAAAAAAAAAAAAAAAAAGAGCTTCCCAGACAAGAAAAAGCTAAATAAGTTTATCATCACCAAACCAGTATTACAAGGAATCTAAGAGGGACTTAAGATGAAGAGAAGAAAAAGATCCAATATAAAAAAGTGAGAATAACTGCATATCTGTCAATAATTATTTTAAATATAAATGGATTAAATACTCCAATCGAAAGATAGGGTTGCTGAATGGATAAGAAAACAATACACTTACATATGCTGCCTACAAGGGACTCACTTCAGATCAGAAGAATCACACAGACTGAAAGTAAAGAGGTGGGAAAAGGATAGTTCATGAAAATGGAAACAAAAGAAGCTGAGGAAGCAATGCTTACACCAGACAAAATAGACTTTAAAATAAAGGCTATAACAGGAGACAAAGACCCAGTAATCTCACTTCTGGGTATTTATCAGAAGAAACCCACAATGCTACTTCAAGAGGACGAATGCATCCATATGTTTACCATTGTTAACAGTGGCCAAGATGTGGGGACAGCCTGAATGTCCATCGATGGATGAATGGATAAAGAGTAGGTTGTACATACAAGGTCTAACAATTAAGTTTGCAAACTCATCCTAGAAAAAGAGCTACATACCTCATTGCTAAATATCACTATGGTCCCCTTCGAAGTACTCCCCTTGGGAAGCTATGCACTGACGCCAGCGCCTAGTCCACCCTTCAAAGCAATTTTGGAACTCTTTCTGGAATGGCCATCAGAGCTGTCATCATATTATCCTTGATGTCCTGAATGTCATCAAAATATCTTCCTTTCAATATTTCCTTTATTTTCAGGTAAAGAAAAAAGTCACTGGGGGTCAGATCAGGTGAGTAGGGAGGGTGCTCCAATACAGTTATTTGTGTCCTGGCTACAAACCCCCTCACAGACAGTGTTGTGTGTGCTATGCATTGTCGTGATGCAAGAGCCATGAGCTATTGGTGAAAAAGTTCAGGTTGTTTTCATCTTTTTCATGCAGCTTTTTCACCACTTCCAAATAGTAAACTTAGTTGACTGTTTGTTCAGTTGGTACAAATTCATAATGAACAATCCCTCTGATATCAAAAAAGGTTAGCAACATCATTTGGACTCTGGATTTGGACTGACGGAACATTTTTTATGGAGAACTGCCTGACTTCCATTGTGCACTGAGACGCTTTATTTCAGGATCATATTGGCACACCCATGTGTCATCACCAGTGATAACACGGCCCAAAACATCATCTTGCCTCTCCAAAAGGTCTTGGCAAACTCTGACTCTCCTTTGCTTTTGTTCATCGGTGAGCTCCTTTGGGACCATTTTGGCACACACCTTTCTCATGCCAAGGTTTTCAGTTAAGATTTTCCTGGGAGTTCCCTGATGGTGTAGTGGCTTAAGTCTTCGGCACTGGTGCTGTCAGCGCTGTGGCCTGGGTTCGATTCCCAGTCAGGGAGCTACCCACATACCAAAAAAAAAAAAAAAAAGCAAAAAAAAAAAAAAAGATTTTCCTAACTGTTTCTCTGTCAATGTTTGCTTGCTCTGCTATGCATCTCACAGTCAGCCAATGATTTTGCACACAATTTGATGAGTTTTTGCAAAGTTCTGCTCATTACTGGCTGCCCTGACCTCTCTTCTTCAGTGATGCTTTCTCTCCCCTCAGAAAAACATTTAATCCATTTGTACACTGCCGTTTTCTTCATGGCATTATCCCCATAAACTTGGACTAACATGTCCCTGATTTCACTTCCACTCTTGTCAAGTTTAACAAGAAATTTAATGTTTGTTCATTGCTCTAATTCAGTCTCTGACATGATCACAACGGCACACAAAAATATGCAACAACAATAATGAACGCCACTCAGCAAGACACCACCACATGTTAACATGAACACAGCTCTGAGACACAGATATAATAAGGTTATGAAACCTTACCAAGTTGTTTGTACAGTGTTGCCAATGTAAGCGAATGGTGGCAAGTTCATGAACTTAATTGTCAGACTTCGATAAACAGTGGAATATTGCTCAGCCATGGAAGGGAATGAGTTCTTGCCATCTGCAATGGCATGGATGGACCTGGAGGGCATTGTGCTGAGTGAAGTGTCAGAGAAAGGCAGATGCAATGTGGTCTTGCTTATATGTGGAATCTAAAGAAAATAAACCAACAAAACATAAACAAACTCATGCAGGAACATTTTGATGATTGCCAGATGGGAGGAGGTTTGGGAGGGTGAGTGAAAAAGGGAATTAAGAAGTACAAATTGCATGTTACATAGTACTCATGGGGAAGTAGAGTATAGCATAAGGAATATAGTCAATAATATTGTAATAACTATGGTGTCAGATTTATCAGGGTGATAGATGGAAGGTGGTTGGGGGCAGGGTGCAAAGGTGAAGGGGATTGAGAAGTACAAATTGGTAGTTACAAAATAGGGAGTCGTGGGGGTGTAAAGTGAAGCATAGGGAGTGTAGTCAGTGATATGGTAACAGCTATGTATAGTGCCAGCTGGGTACTAGACCAGCAGAGGGATCACTTCTTATATTATACAGATGCCTAACCACTATGTTGTACACCTGAAATTAATATAAATAATATTGAATGTCTAAATAAATGAAGTGTAAAAGAACCTCTTAACCCCACTCTAATAATGCGAAACCCCAGAAAACCCCTCCAGTGTGTGCTCAGCCCTTTTGAATAACTGGTTTCTTTCTGCTTCTACGTGGCCATGCCTGCAGCCTTCTCAGCAGTCTTAGTATTTCCATCAAGAATGTGAGAGGAAAGGGAGGAGGAGGAGGAAGACACAGTGGGTGGAGGAGAAGGATGATGCATTGGCTTTCACCATCAGCATTTCCTCTATTGCAATAAAACGTCACTCTTGGCCAGCAGGCTTCTTGTACAGGGCTCACTCGTTCCATGTCCCCCGACTTTGACCTTCTCCCCAATGTCTAAATTGTTTCTGCATGAAGTGACTTAAGAGCTCTCTTTAACTACATTCTGTAGTGCAGAGTTTTCAGAGTAGACACAGCCGTTTCTACCTCCTAAAGGGCTGTGTGTTTTTTCTGCCTTCTGACTGTTGTTGGGGGAGGGTTACTAGTTGTTTCCCCTTAGTGACAGGTTTTAAAAAGTGAATGCAATTGTTAGGTAGAAAAGAAAGACATAACTGTCTGAGGAAGGTACTCGGTGTATTAATAGCCATAAAGGGAAGGTGGAGAATACGTATTTAGTTTTTGTATGTAAATGCGTAAGGTATTAAAATATATACGTAAGAAATGAATAAAAGTGGGTTCCTCTTGAGGGTCCCAGGGGAACAGGAACACATTTTAGTCATCTCTTCAAGGCTTTTAATCAGTCACTTAATTGTGCGGACCGGCCCATGCAGATGGACAAGGAGGTAAATCCAAGTTGTGCTTCGGAGAAGAAAGCAGCTCATCATGGAGAGCGAACTGGACGGGCAGGGAGACAATTGGTCTGGATACTCGGGGCCACTTTAAGGACTTTGCAAGCCCAGGGACGCCTACTTTCATTATATCGAATATATTAAAATGTACTCACAGCCTACATTAAATATAACTTTGCCCTACAAATTTGAAGGGAGTTTTATCATGTTGCTTTGGGAATTACTTCGCTGTGATAGTTCATTTGCAATTGGCCACGATTTCTCAGGAGTCACTGCCTCTACTCAGGAATGCTTATGAAGTGAGAAAATCTAACCCACAAATTTTTTAATGTCATGAATATTTATAAATGCTAAATTTTGAAATGAATGAGGTTGACATAAATGTTATGTTTTGCTGACATTTAATTAAGTACTTATTACTTTTGTTTCACTGTTTTCTTTTTGTATTTGGAGTCAACAGTCTCTTTCCCATCCTATCAGATAAAACGCCCTTTGGCACTCTCCCCGTCTTTCCTTCTGGAAGCTCTGCCTCAGGTAAGTGGGTCCTTAGTTCCCTTCTGCTTCCCTCCAAGGCCCCAACCTCTCCCCAACCTTGCTCAGTCAGCTCCCTTCAAAAATGCCTCATGATCACGTCTCTCCTCCTTTATTCTTTCCCCTTCTTCCATTTCTCATCTTTCTTTGCCACCTCAAAAAACCCCAAAACTCCTGTAACCCCAGGACTCTCTGAGCTCTGGGGGCTGCCAGCCTGCTAGTGCCCTCAGCGGGTAACGACTCACAGTCCAAGCAACATATTTTCATCTTTTCATAGTTCCATTTTAATTGGGTCTTTCTGGACATACATTTGCATTCAAAGAACTCTCTTTAATCATGTAAATTTAGGGCTTAGTTGCAGGAGACATTTCTGAGCAGAATCCTTTGGGAGTCAAGTTCAAGTAGAAAAGCCTCCTCCCGCCCGCACCCTGGCCGCCCCGGAGCTCACCAAGTGGTTGGGGCAAGAACACAGGCGCTGCGTAAGTGTAAGGCAGGCAGCACCATGCGGGGAGTGTACAGAAAGGGCCCTGAGAGCCCACCTCAAAGAACTTGCTTCTAGCTGCAAGAGTCATAGAGGGAGGCTTCCTGGGGGAGGTGACATTTAAATTGGAGCTTAAAGGATGAGTAGGATTTGAGTGGGATTTTGGAAGCCTCTACCTTTTGGCTCCATCCCTCCTGACTAGCCCACTGTTTATGGTTCACTCCAGCAGAGGGCAGGCTGAGCAAAGAGGGGACTGAAAGTTCCACTCTTTAGCCAAGTCTCCTGTTGGTCTCAGCACATTCCGAACTGTCTGAGCAGCTTTTTAGGCTTCCTAAGGAGAGCCAGTCCTTTCTGTGAGTTTTGAAGTTATTTGCCCCAAGTTTGGGCTCATACTTGCACCTCTGGCTTTGCCTGGAATCAATATGAAGTTTGCGTTTTCCTTCAGCTTTCCATGGCTTGGGGCAATCCAGATCCTGGTGCTGCCTCTTGTTTGGGCACTAAAGATGCCCTGCCTAGAGAAGCCAGGCCAAACCAGGCAGGTTTGGACAGTCCAGGCTAGGAAGAGGAGAGGAATGGCTCCCTGGGTTGCCATAGAAGTAGGTACTTTTCTACCCACCTCTCATTTTGTCCCTTCTCCCTAAAGAACTGCGAACCAGGGCATGGGTTGCTTTAGTGCTTGAACTGTCTATCCGGTCAGATGACACAAAGACTCACTCACAGGTGGTTTAATAAGGAAATACTCCCACTTATAAGGGGACAGGGAAAGCAGACCAGGGAAGAAGCCAGTGTTTGATTTCAGGTGACATCCCAGCCTCAGCCTGATCCTGCGGGGAGCTCTGGAGTTTAACATGTAGCACAGAGTTTGTCCCACCTTGGGGCAAAGGGACTGTTCTTTCCTGCTCCTGCACCCCTCAGTCTCTGGCTACCACTGCCTGAGGCGGAGTGTAAACTCGAAGGCACATTTAGTTCTTGGTGCGTCTGGATGAAGCGGTTTTGATAGCCCAGGTTTCATCTTCTGAAGACAGTTGCTGATGGAAGCTTTGCAGAATGAACACGCAGAAGCTGCAGGATGGACACAGACCTGGTGACTGCGATCTGAGGGCATCAGGGGGCAGCACCGACAGGACCAGAAGAGCTCTTATACTCACAGTTATGAATTACCTGAGCACAACGATACACATTAAAGTCAGCAAAAGGAAAACATGCATGGGGGTGAAGTCCAGGGGAAACCAGGCTCAACCTTCCAGGTGTCTCCTCTCAGGGGAGTTGCATGAGGATGTTCTTAATTCCCCCCAGAAACTCTGTAACAACACATGGCATGTGTTGCCAACCAGAGAAGCATATCCAAGCCTTGTGCAGAGTTTTTACTGGGGCGTGCACTCATGCACTGCCCACGTGACTGATCTTAGCTACTCAGCCTGTAGCTCCCAGCCCCCGTAGAGGTCACACTGATAGCACGGTCCAGGGCCTCGGGCCCACAAAGACAGGGGTTCATCGTGAACCACGCTGTTAGCATAAACTACCTGGTCAAACTGATGCAATGTGGCCCAAGGCTCTGGCACTGGAAGAAACTCTTACCAACCAGCATATTCTCTACGAGCTGGGTCAAGGGCCAGTCCCGAAGGCCTTTCTTTGGTATGTGCAAAGTTTGAGCAACCCTGGCCTGGTGAGTTGACCCTTTTCTGCACAGACACCAATAAGCAGACCTTCAGTGTGGACCCAGCTGAGCCTGTTCTGTGATTAATCTATTTGGTGTTAATATGACTTCTTAAATATCATTGTGCCTAATTAGCACATACTTGCAGATATACCCATACATATATACATATATATATATATATGTTAACACATATACTAATTATATCTCAGAGTTGGGCCACAAGTTAATCTAACCAAGAGTTAATGAGCACTTCCCAGCTAGATGCAGGGCTTTACTGGGAATGCAGAGATGAACACGATAGACGTGGGCCCTGTCTTCAAGAAGCTTATAATCTAGTTCTGCAATTATAATCTATGTCAAAGGTTGACAGGGAGAAGAGAGGACCATGGAGCGAAGCTCATAAAGGTGTGGGTGAGCAGGCACCTTGTCCACAGTCAGCCCTGCCTTCGGGTCCCGAGGGGCCTCCTGTGGCTTGTCTGAGGCACTGGAGATTAGCTTGGAGTAAGGCTGCCCTCTGAGATAAAGGGCAGCCAGGGACTGTCAATGCGTGTCCATGTTCAGTTTTCAAACATTTATACCTACTGTGGGCCAGACACTGTTCCTGGCACTTTATAGATACTGACCCCTGCCTCCCCAGCCCTGCCTGCAGCCCGATGCCCTGGGGACAGCGGCAGCCGGCACTCCTCTGCCCCTGCAGCCCCTTCCAGACCCAGGGCTTTCCCACTCCCAAGTGCCCAGCAGCTTAGCCCTTTCATCCCAGGCGCCCGTCCTTGGCCTGTCCCTAACCAGTCCCTTTACTCCCTTAGGAACCGCTCGCTTTGGGGAACATACTTCCCTATATTCTTGAACTTTCCTGCTAACACTTAGCATTGGAGCTAGATATGCTGACTCTCAGCTCAGGCAATCAATGAGCTGGTGACAGAATCCGTCTGACGTCTGAGAAATGAGCCAGGACAGTAATAAGGAAGGAAACAGGAGTTCAAGAGGCAACACCCAAGGGCAATACGTTGGCCACAGTGAGCGAGCCGTTTTCCTGGGTTCTGTAAGCCGTTCTAGCAAATTACCAAAGCCGAGGAGGGGGTCGGGGGACCCTCCGGTTTGTAGTCAAGTTGGACAGAAGTTGTGGGTAACCTGGGGCCCCAACTTGCAGTTGGCATCTGAGGGGAGTGTTGTGGGACTGGGCCCTTAACCACGGGGTCCGTGCTACCGCCAGGCAGTTAGTGTCAGAGTTGCCTGATGTGGAAAACCCACGGCCGGTGTCGGAGGGAAGTTACTTTCCAATAACCCAGTGGTGTTGTGGGACAGTCTTCCCCGAAACATGAAGAAATCATTTCCCAGAGTGTGGGCACCCATTTTCTAAGTGTAGGCGGACCCCACGTCCCATAAACGGGGGAGAAAACGGTGGAGCCCCGTTAACGCGGTGCGTCTGGTCAGCCTGCTGTTTGACGTGCTTCCTGCAGGGCCTGCTCCCCCGACGCGGGCCTGTGCCGGCTCCAACAGCAGGCGAAGCCCTGACAGCGGGGAGCCCTCCCCTTCTCTTCTCGGTGTCGGGGTGTCCGGAGGAGGCACCAGCCCGGCCTGGCACCTGTCATTGTCCCTGGACTGGGGGAAAGTTGTGCTTGGTGGGAAAAGTTCTGTTCAAGGCCTGCGGGCTGGTCAATCTGGGTGACTCCACCCGTTTTCGGGGAGGTACTCAGTCTGGTGGGGAAACAACGCTGGGGGTCCTGCGAGTCTGCTCAGGGAGGCTCCCTCATCCCGGCTAAGCCCAAAGCGAGAGGTCCCGAACCGCGACCCCCAGCAGCAGAGCAGCACGCACAGCCCGCGGGCGCTTCCGCTGTACGTTTGGGGAAAGCAGTTAAGTCAACTGTATCAAGAGCCTTATGAACTGCCTTACTCCCATGCCAGTACTTCCCATCATAGAATCTGTTCTAAAGAAATAATGTGGGCGCTCCCTGGTGGTGTAGTGGCTAAGGCTTCGGCGCTGTCAGCGCTGCGGCCTGGGTTCGATTCCCAGCCAGGGAGTTACCCACATTAAAATAAAATAAATAAATGTTTAATAAAAAAAGAAATAATGTGACCTATGGAAAACACTTAGACACAAAAGATGTTTGTCAGCAGTGTTGATAATAATAGGCAAAAAGTTAGACACAACACACATGTCCAACAATAGAGAACCAGTTAAATACATCATTATGTATCCTCAGGGAGGATATCATCCAGTCATTAATAATGATGTTTGCAATGACTTTTTCATGATGAGATAATGTTTTGTTTTTTTTAAAATCCAGATTCAAATGGTACATACAGCATGATTTTAGTAATGCGAAAAAGAAATAAATATGCTTCAAGAAAAACTGGAGGAATATCCCAAAACAGTCCTCTTCAGTGGTGGGATTCACATTTTTTGGCTTCTTTCCATGTTGTTATACACTAATGTAAGCAGAATTCTCAGATGGCCCCATGACCCCCGCCCCGGTGTCCACGCCTTTATCTAACCTCCTCCCCTCGAGTGGGAGTGGGGCTGGTAGGACTAGAAATAAGTGCTTCTAGCCCAGAGACAAGAGCAAAGGTGATGAGGTGTCACTCCATGTTTATGTGACATTATGTGGCAAAGGTGAAGGAATCTTTCAGATGAAATTCAAGTTGGCTCTAAGAGACTCAAAAGGGAAGTTACCCTGGGTGGCCTGACCTAACCGGGCCAGCCCTTGCTGAGAGGGTCTAGAGGCCAGAGGCTCTCCTGCTGGCCTTGAAGCAGCAGCCATGCTTGAGGTGCGCATGGAGACAGGTGTCCTCCAGGAGCCGAGGGCCGCAATCTACAGCGGCAAGGCACTTAGTTCTCCCAACAACTCGAATGATCTTGGAAGAGGACCCCGAGCTCCCAGGGAGATGGCAGACACCGTGGTGATAGCCCTGGGAGAGACACTGAGCGGGGGACCCAGCTGAGCCACATCTGACTCCTCATCTCCGGGAATGTGAGTTTAATAAATGTGTTGTGTCAGTCACTAAGGTCGTAGTCATTTGTTATATAGCAACGGAAAACAAATACATCTACACTGCTATGTAACTTCCTAATTTTCTGTACCTTCTAAATATCTGGTACGAGCTGTCAGACAGAACTTTCTGCAGTGATGGAAACGCTCTACGCGGCCACCCAGCACACTAGCCATCAGCCACGCGTGGCTGTGCAGCACGTGAAATGGGGCTCGTGAGACTGAGGAACTGAAATTTCTATACCTTTATTTTAATTACGTTAATAGCCACACGTGGCTATGGGTGGCATATTTGACAACACAGCTCTATCGTTTACTTCCATGATAAAATTTTAAAATCTGACCCATGAAACGGCAGGTAGATGTCCACTTTGAAAGGAAAGGGTGTGAAATGTAGGAACGTAGACAGGAGGCAGCAAGGGCCAGCCAGGACGGCCCTAACGGCCCGACTCCCTGCCAGGAGACAGTCACTGCCCTCCGCCAGTGTCAGGGACCAAGTAAGATGCCGTCAAGCAAACAGGCTGCGGTGAGGAGAGCCGCCGGGCCGCTCGCCCCCTCCCGCTCAGGGCAAACTGAAGGGAAACGGAGCTGCTTTCCGGGGAAGCTCGGGGCTTTGTGACCCAGATGGTCCAGGCAAAGGATGGAGGGGGGACAGGTGCCCGCTCCCTCCCCGGGGCGCCGCAGGGCTTTCTCTCGTGCTCTGACTGATTCTGCTCAGAGGCCCTTGCGCTCCCTGTTCCGAGGCGCCGGCACACGCCTTTGTGCCCAGATGTCGCCTCTGGCTGAGCGCAGGAGACCTGGCCTCTCTCAGCTCTCCGCGGGGCACCCGGGGGCTGCGTTGGGAGGGGTGAGAATCTCTTGCTGTGAATGTGTGTAGCCAGCCCTCTGGGGGGCGAGGAGGGGACAGGATGCAGAGTAGGAAGAAGTGGATTTAATTTATGAAATAATTTTGTATTTGGATAGTGAATATCAGTTTAAAAGGCTTAAGAAAGCCTCCTCTGCCTGCTCCAGGAGGTAAACCCATGTAGTGGAAAGAGAAAAGGACTTCGGTGTCATACATGCTACCTTAATAGCTGTGTGATCTTAGGAAAGTTACTTGGCATCTCTGAGTCTCACTTTATCTACAAAATAGGAGTAATTATACTTACTGTATCATGCTCCACCAAAGGCCTGTTTTATTTGAAACTATGCATACCTCATCCAACTCCAATTCTGTGGTGAAGCTGACAGTAGTAGGTGGGTGGGCGAGGGGCTGGGGGCAGGCGAGGGCCTTGCTGGGCCTGCACCGTGGGGAGTCATTGTGAGCCGGAACCAGGGGAGACCTGGAGCTGGGGGCTGAAGAGGAGAACAAGGCCCCACGGCCTTCTCGGAGACCCAAACTCCTCGGCACGTTTGTCTTGTCGTGTGCAAGGGGAGAGGTGGATGCTGAGGGTGGGAGATGCAGGGAGGGGCTGTGTCAGGCGGGCAGCACGCGGGAAGGACGGGACCCAGATGCAGGGGGTGGTGAGCTTTCACCACCTCCCCAGGGAAGCTGGAGCCAGGACCGGGGGCGAGAGCCCCTCGTCATGCTGATCGGTGGGGCTAGACAGGCCCCCTCTTCCTCTGGAGGTGTTCATTCCCACACTTCCTGGTTGGGATGTCGCCAGTGGGATGATTCCAGTTCCAGAGATTTGATCCGCAAGGTCACAGTGTTGTCCGGGGGTGTGGCTGTCACTTCAGTAACATAATGCAGGTTCCCGCTGGTTGGATTTTTCCAATAACTCATTAAAGGCTGTACAAGCTGAGTCTGTGACCTAGTGATAATATGAATGGATCTGTGTCCCTTCTCCACGCAGGAGACCGAAGGCCACAGACCCCTTATTTTGGACTTTCGTCAATGTCAATATGCGAGGCCCAGAGGTCATGCATGGATGTGGGCACCAGGCTGACCCTAACAGGGTCGCTGAGGGTCCGAGTCCTATGAGGGACTTCACCTTCCTGCTGCTGATGCCTCAAGCTCTCACCCACTGGACTCCAGGTTCCAGCTTACTTGGACCCTCCTAGCTGTCTCTGGTCCTCTAAGCATGAACCCCCGATCTTCCCAGTGTGTCCCACCTCTGTGGCTCCTAGCTCACTTCACCCAGAGCCCAGGGTGGATCCTCCCAAGCAGTTCCTGCCCTCACAACAGACTTAGGGGACATGGAACTCAGAAGGGAGCTCTGCAACTGCATGTGACCCCTAGTTTATATTGATGGAGAAGCTGGAACACAGGAAAGGAGACAAGCTGCTGTGCCCAGGGCTGTGTGACGACCAGGAGCTGGGCGTCCCTTACAGAGGTCTTCCGAACTGCCCATCCTGTGGGGAAGACCAGCGTCCTGCTCAGTGCAGTGAGCTCGCTTAGGTCACCCCCTTCTAGCGGGGAAGCTCTGTTACTTTGTTCACCACTGTGTCCTAAGCCCTGGGGCCAGTGCCTGGCACAAAGCAAGTGTGCCAGCATTATTTGTTGAATCAATAAGCAAGTCAGTGTAACTGTGCTCAGTCCTCAGTGGTCCTTTGGGCCTAGCACACGGGACGAGCTGCGCCGGCGTGGTCAGAGTGGTGCACGCTGACGTGTTTTCGAGCACGCTGGTGCTCTGGGCTCACAACGACCTAGGTTTGAATCTCAGCTCTGCCATCTACTGGCTGTGATGTGGGCCAAACAGAGTAGCCATCCCCCCACTTCACTAAAAACTCCTATTCTAGTTCTTTGGCTCTCAGTTTCACTTTTTCTCAGGCCAAAGCTTTTGAACTCACTAACTGGGTCTGGTTCTCCTTATCTAGGGGCCTTTGCAATGCAGAAGTCACCTGGCAAGGCTTCCAGCCCATCTCATCAAAGGAGTCAACTTGGCGGATCCGAGACCCCTTCCCCCTTTAGATCAGATAGGGTGAGAGCTCCGTGGATCCCCAATAGGTAGGGGCAACTACCATCCTCAGGAGGAGGCAGGTACAGAAGAGGAGACCTTCATCCTCTCAGCTTCCCATAAAGACTTATGGGGATCACGTCTCTCAAGGAAATGTGAGGAAGGCAGATAGAATAGGGGAATCTCGACCTCCCCCAAGAGACTGCCTGCTGGAATTGTTATGCCTAGATCCCACCCTTTCACATGTAAACCCTGCCCCGGACTAGGAGGAAGCTCCAGACAAAGACAAGGAAGTCAGAGGGCCCAGGAAGCCCACCAGCTTGGGCCAGCTCCTAGCGCCTGCGCAGTGAGAGTTACCTGAACCTCATTATACCATCATTGTAATATCATACACGTGCCCGGAAGTTCATTAATAGCATTATAGCAGACTGAACTCTGGGAAAGGACATGCGCAGTCAGAAGGCGTTATGAAATAGATCTCTTGTCAATCAAATTTGTCAATCAAGAGACCCCACACCCACAGGTGTCTCCCCTGAAGACAGAATAAAAGTACCGCAGCCTCGTTCATCGGGGCTCCTGAGACACTGTCCTTGCTTGAGCCCGCTCCTACCTCTTTGGAGTGTACTTTCCCCTCAATAAACTGTCTCTTTGTTTCACCACTTTACTTTTGTGTGTGTCTCGTTCAATTCTTTGCTTGAGATACCAAGAACCTGGACATCGTGTTGACAGGGACACCCCATTTTCCGGTAACAGCTGCACATCAGGCAAATCACTTAACTCTCTTAGCCTCAGTTTCCATACCCATAAAAAAGGAGTAAGAAAACTCACCTCAAAGAAATATAGTAAAAATTAAATGAATGATGCATTTAAAGTACTTAGCCAAGTGTTTGCCACATACCAAGCACTAGAAGCATGGTAGCTTTTTTTTTTTTATTTTATTTTTTTGGTATGTGGGTAGCTCCCTGACTGGGAATCGAACCCAGGCCGCAGCGCTGACAGCACCAGCACCGAAGCCTTAAGCCACTACACCATCAGGGAACTCCACATGGTAGCTTTTTATATTAGAGATGCTACTCACTGCCGGCCCTGCCCATGCTTCCTTCTGGGAGCCACCTCCACTCACGGCCTCTACTGCCCCCATGACCCTCGCACTGGACACTGCTGACTGGACCCAGGTGGGGGACTAGGAGTGGGGGCTCCCTTCTCTGTGAGACCTGGGCCCGCCAGGCCATTTCCACCTTACAGTGAACTCCCTTGCTTTGGCGGACTACAGGGACCAAGGCCTCTTAGCTCTGGGAGTCCATCAGCAGAGGGCTCCTCAGTGCTGGGAGAAAGGCTCCACCCCAGGGTCAGGGTGCTGCTACCCGGAGGGCCCGTGAGCCGACGCCCACAGGGCACAGGCTGCCGGCCCAGAATGCAGCGGGCTGGCACCGCCGTCTGCAGTGGGAGGCGGGGGCGTCGGCAGTGGGAGGCGGGGGCGTCGGCAGTGGGAGGCGGGGGCGCAGTGCCAGCAGGGTCGTGCTCAGCAGTGGGCGCGGCCCAAAGAGCTGGAACTGGGGCCCGGGTGGGAAGGTTGTCACTGAAGCCACCATGTTCAGAAAGAGACCTGACTCGGCTCTGGGGGCCTCACAGAACCCTACTTTTTAACCGAGACCCATGTAACCCAGAGACCCAGCTCCAGAGCCGGGGGGGGACCCGAAGTGCTGAGGCCTCCCTCGTCCTGTTGGGCTCGGAAGCACACGACCCCGTCCCACTCCCTCTTCCCCGAACCGTTTGCTCCTCCGCGGGACTCAGACATCTGCTCCCCGCCCCTCCCCTCCCTCCCCGCCCCTCCCCTCGCTCCCCGCCCCTCCCCTCGCTCCCCGCCCCTCCCCGCACCCGCTATCCCCGGCTCCGAGTCACGCCCGCAAGTCCCCCGCCCCGCAGCGTTGCTGGCACACGGCCACCCCGTGCCCCGCGCCACCCGCACTTGCTGGGCGGCCAAGTCCGGCCCTGGGCAGCTGCAGCCCAGTCCCCAGTAGGCGCCCACTCTGCCTCCCGAGGGGGTAAGCTGGCCCCAGGGACGGCCTCCGGGGCCTCGTCAAACACGCTCACTGGGTGTGCGGGGCTCGCTCCGCCCGGTCTGCCCCACGCCCAGTCACCTCGTCCTGTGTCCGCCTCACCGGCTTGTCCTCCCCATCGCCGCTGGGCTGGCCCTGGGCCAGGGCCTCTCCACGTCGTGCCTGCCCTGCCCACTCCAGTTCTTCCAAGTCGTCTTCATGGCCCAGGACGAATTTTCCCGAAACAGGAGCAAACATACATCTCCCTTAAGTCTTCTTCCAATTTTATGTGACTTTTCTTAGCAAAACACCCAGCGGTGAGCAAACCGGAGAAGCTCGCCATCGCCATCGGCACCTCCATCAGCACTCTTGCCTCTGGGACCCGGTGGTACCCTTCCCCGCGCCAATCCTCTTACCTTGGGAAGTCGGAGGCTCTGAAAGCAGCCCCTCCCTCACCCTGCAGACCCCACGGTCCTTACCACTGTGCTGTGCAAATGCTCTTATTTTGCATTAGGTCCTCTGAGAACTCTTTCGATCCCCTCGCACACTTCATACCGATTATCCTCAAAAAAAACGAGTTTGGAGGACAATGATGTGACAAGCCCAGCTGTGAGGACCGCCTGAGTCTCTCCCCCATTTTCTTCAAATGTCCCCCCTGTGGGCACGCCTCGGCAGAGTACACAGCTACTCTCTGTGGGGTCTGACCACTGCGCGGTGGAGGGAGACCGCCGGCCCCCCGAAACCAAGGGTACAGAGAAGGGTGCAAACAGACTGGCCGCCCGCGAGTCTTTCCTCAGGTTCCCCAAATATTATACCAGGTTTCACAATGAACCCTAAAGCTGCTCCCGAGAAAACTTCCTCAGCATTACTCAGGAGCAGTCACTACCTTCCTTGGCCAATGACGTAAGTAAGTGATTTAAAGCCTCGTTGCCTTCCTGCCGTTTCCTCGGCACCCTTTCTGGAACACCGAATTCTCATTTGTTTTCTCAGCTTCTCCTGCTATTTACAAGTGATGTAACTCGTACACGCTCTGATGTAATACTGCTCTACTGCTTTTATTTCTCAGCACGTCCTCCTCCTTTTCTGGAGACATCAGTGTGTTTTACACGCAGACTCCGCGGCCAGGAGCCTGGGAAGCCGGCGGCGCGGACCCCGACGCGCACGCACAGCTCCGGCTGGGCTCTGCCGCCACCGGCTGTACAAACTCGGATCATTCATTCGGTCTTTGTGAGCGTGCCTTGTCCTCGTCTGTGGAAGGAACGGTGCCCATTCCACGCACGCGGGACTTAGATAATGCACGTGGAGAGGGCTCAGCTGGGCACCTCATGCCCACACGCAGCAGGTGCTGCCCACTGCTGCCCAGGATTCTCGGGCCAAGTGCCTAAGCCCTGTGTGGCAGGCAATGAAATGCCCACGAAAGGCCTTGGACGGCAGTGCTAGTGATGACAGAAACAGTCAAAGAGGTCACGGGGGCCCTCGTGACTTGGAATTGGTGTTAGAATCCCAAGTTCAAAGTTGCTAGAAAACCTGTACTCCTGCAGGAGACTCCGTTAACCAGAAGGCAGGCAGCCAGCAGGCACCGCGCGCGCTCTGGCTAGCGGAGTCTCCTGTACTGGGCCTGGGGTCGACGACCGGGGCACTTGGTCTTCGTGCACTGTGTCCGTTAGGGGAATGGGGGATGGTAATCCATTTTGTAGTTTCTGAGAGGGAGGGGCTTTGGGGACTATGATGATGATAATAGGGAAATGGCCATTACCCTATAGCGGCTTGGGAACCCCCTAGTCCCCCCACCTGTCCTCTCTGGACCTGGGGAGATACCAAGGACTGACCATCTCGTAACGCTCAGCACCCTATCGCCCGCGCCTCCACATGAAGCCTGAGGGGGAGGCTGGGCTGGGGGACGGGGCTCGGGCCAGGAAGCCCAAGTGGAGCCTCCTTCTTCCTGTGAATTAATACCTGTAAACCACACAGACGAAGGCTGCAGTGACCATGACCCCTTGGATCCCACCACACAGCTGCAACCCCAGGACTGGAAGGGCCTGTAGGAGGAGGGAGGCGCCCACAGGGCGCACAGGGAGGCTTGCTGTGCCCCAGCCAGTCCGTCTCCCCCGGAGACCTGCCACACCAGTGGTCCTATCACTCCCGTGCTGCGGTGAAGAAACTGAGGCACAGAGGAAGCACACCGCCCAGGGCCACGCGGCTGCGCAGGCAGAGCTGGGACCCGACTCAGGCTTTGGGCTCACCTGCTCTGGCCCCAGCCACCTGCTGAGGGCCTCCGTCACACCACGGGGCCTCCCGAGGGACAACACGGTCCTTCCCTCCACTCGTGAGCACCGCCGCCCACCTGACAGGCGGGGCTGAGGGGAGTGTGCCCGGCGGGGCACCTTCTGGGCAATGGCTGAAGGAGGGAGCCGTGCAGTCACTTGCACACGTTCCTTACTGTGTCCCTGTAATTCAACATAACTAGAAGGTAAAAGGGGCGAATCTGGCCGGTCTGTAACCTGGAGGTCAGCCGTTGGACATCACTAAGATAACAGACACGTCACCTGCTGTGTCTCCCTGGCCCTCGTCACCTTCCAAGGCAAACGGCCGGACTCAGCCGCTGTTGGAACATGCCTCAGTTGCCATTATTTTTTACCACGTGGCCCGGGGGTGGCACCGGATCAAAGGCGCCTGATCCTTAGGCTGGTCAGGGGCCTACGGTGCTAAGCGATGAGCAGGGACCCATCACAGTCTCAGCGCCGGGAATGTGATTTTGGAACTACAGAGACAGCGAAGCTGAGTAGTGGGGATCGAGGCCCAAAGAACCTGGGAGTGGTGAGGCCATGGCAGGTTAGACGGAGACCCTGACACCGGGGAGGGCTGGGCTGTGGAAGCACGTGCGCACAGCGCAGGGGGACAGTCAGGCGGGCGGAAGTGAAGCGCAGGGCGGAGCACTGGGGCAGCCCAGGCGCAGCCCTCCTGCCCGTAACAATCACCTGGAGAGGACTGAACAGATCCCCAGAGGCTCTCCTTAATTGGGATAGAATGGGAGCCAGGCACTGATAGGTTAAAAATCCTCTCAGGTGACTCTCAGGTAAGGGCAGAGGGAGGACCACCGACTTCAATGAGGTTCCCTGGCTCCCTGAGGGTCCTGCTCTGTGGGAGCCCCCAGGGCTCAGGTTCTCCTGGGTTCTTTGGCAGACATGTTTGGATGTTTCATCACTTACAGCGTCTGCCTTATTCCTTGCTAACAGAGCAAGTATGGGGTCAAGGAAAGTGAGCCCAACCCCACAGGGTGAAGCCTAACTGGTCCGAGCCAAATATCGCAACCCAGCCCCTTCCCCATTTTAGAGATGAGCATGTGATCCAGTTCTGACCAATGACATGGGAGCGGGCAACCCTCTTGGAAAGGTTTTCTTTAGGACAGAGAGAAGCTGGAGAAAGGTCGCCTCACCCGACCCCCGCATTTGGACGTCATGGTGGCTGACGTGATGCCTGGAGCTTCGGCAGCCATCTTGTGGCCGAGAGGAAAACCAAGAGAACTGGAGAGAATTCACCTCGATGTGATTGCTGCTGAATTACCCAACCCAGGAAGAACCTACCTCCTGGGTTCCTGACTTAACTGTGGGCTCACTTACGTGCCAGGTGCATTCTGAGCTCTTTTCCTGCATTACTTAATGGAATCCCTAGTGATGGTGAGGCTCATCCTCTGGAGGTAAGAATGGCAAAGGCCTCCCACCCCCTACTACGCAACTGAAGCTTGTCTCTCAGAGACAAGGTGACATAATGTATATACTGTTGGGATATTTAAAAAATAGCCAAAAGATACTCTCAGAGCCAATGAGTTCTATGTATACACTGCAGGCCCAACTTGCACTGGCTCTCCTTATGAAAACACTGCCACTGTGCTGGCGTTCAGGGTGCTCTCAGCTGATGCCTGTCCAGTCGCTCCACAAAGCATGCTGCCTGCCTCTCCCCCGACCCCTGCCCTTTGCCCCGTCACTGGTCTCTCTACTCTTACTCCATTGCTTCCCTCATTCCTTTTTCTCCAACTTGCCAACAACTGGATTTGAGAAGAGAAATGCAGCACATTCCACCCGCAAACCAGAAACTCTGGACTGACAGCAGATTTTAAAAATCTGAATTTCTAAGCAGTGAAAAGTCTTTAAATTTTAGCAATTGCTCTCGTCAGCCTGATTGTATCTCCAAAATGGGCTTTCTTTTCATGCTGGCCTGTCCCACCCCCCATGCAAATACAAGTCTAAGGGGTCCCCAAAGACAGGGCCCTGTGTGTCTCCTTCCGTGTCCTGCCCCAAGGGCTGTTCAGGGTCTGCCCCTGTAAGGCCCGCTCCGCAGACCCACACCCTCCCTCCTAGCTCCTCTTCACAAGTTCTGAAGTTGGTCAGCACGGCTCGGCCCCTTAATTCGGGCTCAAAGAACACCACGGCTGTGAGGAGTTTACACAAACTTTATTTTTCACCCACTGAGCACAGGAAAGTCTGGGCAGGCAGAGGTGTCACAGCCACCTCCCTGGTTCACAGACAGACCATGAGACGTGGTGGGAAGGGAAGGGGCCTATTCCTACCAGGTTGCTATGAGGTTGTCACGACACATTGTTCTTGGTTCTATTTACACTATGGGTTGTGGAGAGGGGACATTTCTTACACTAAAAATATATACTTTGGAATCTGTAAAACAAAAATATCTCTATCTCTACATGAGACCTACTAGGAAGAAGCACATAGAAAACAAGGGAAATGTACCAGCACCTCAAGTTGTCCCACGGGAAGGCTGCTCTGCTCTCCACCTGACTCGGCGGGTTTGGGAGGGCAGCCGTGTCTAACCCACCACAGACGCAGATAAACAACAGGGAGGCTCATCGTCTTGGAGGCGTGGATGTGGCAAAAAGGAGTGGGGAGGATTTTGGCCTCTTTTGCAAAAGGAGAAATTGCACATTCAGTTCGGTGCTTCTGCTTCCAACATTGTTGCACGTGTGAAGAACCTGCATGTTGAAGTCAAGTGCAAACCTGCTAAGAGGAGCCCAGCTCTGCTGCTCTCTGCGGGGCTCGGGAAATGCCGTGGGTGTGTTTTCTCTCTCTCAGGAAATGTTAGTGCCATCAGCTAGAACGGAAAAGTTCTGCATTCTCCAGTGCTGAAAGTGGGTTAGGTTTGAGGAAAATGCCCTTCCTTTTCTTTTCAGAAGGATCAGAAACCACTCCATTCCCTTGGAGCACAGAATCTCCTAAAAGGATTCTGCCTATGGATGAATCATCCCACTTTCCGGATTTTCCTATTGAAAAGATTCGCACAATACTCCTTTCCTCTTTTCTTGTTTCAAGCAGTGATACAGCTCCTTCACGCCGCTTTTAGTTGTGAAAATGAGCCTCCTTTCTGGCAAAGAAATGTTAACTGAGTCAACTGCCCACCCTTATAATGAACCTGAGAGACCCGGGCACACCAAGAACCACAAACAATAGGTATGGTAGAAAGACTGCTTCTATTTGGTTTTGGAATGTCTTTCTCTGTTTACAATGAAATATGGATAAGCCTGGGGTTTAGGGACTCCTCGGCCCTCATCCTAACTGAGAAAAATGACCGTAAAGTCCCCTTTGCGAGAAGCCCCACCTCTGTGCGACAGCCTCACCTCTCTCGCCACCCCAGGAACTGGTGGTTTTTAGTTCCTCTGACCAAGCACTTCTTCCCTCTGAGGAGAGTTTGAGGGACTGAGGAAAAGCCAGAAAGAAAAGGGAAGGGTGCTTGAAAAAGCCGTCAGTAAAAGGGAGTGGAACTTGGCTGATGTCTCGTTGGTCAGCCAGGGCCTGCAGGAACCATGGCTACCTTGTGGGAGGCCCAACAGCTACAACGGAAAGAAGGTTAAGAAGGCTAAGAGCATTCAGCGCAGTGGCTTGGAGACCTGAAAGGTCCCAGGAAAATACAGTAACAAACTAGCAAAAGACTGCTTCAAGTCCAACGGGGAGGTGCTAACTCCCCTGCAAAAGAAGGAACTTAGAGAACCCGATAAAGTAGCAGAGAGAACATACTGGATAGTACTTCTGATGCTATTTAAAAAGGAAAGCCAGGGCTCCTGGGGTCAAACCTTCTCCTGTGCTTCAGGAAAACATGGAGACTCAGAACACGACATTGAAATCAATGGAGAAGATGGAGGGAGAATTGCTGACTCTCTACTAAGAGGAAAGTTTGGAGAGTTGAGTAGGTAGAAAATAGACAAGAAATGGGAATCATCTTTTTTGGATGACCAGAAAACACAGATTTTGAGAACCAGAGACTTTCTAAAGATCACAATGGTCATAGCCTGAGATGTCAGCCAAGCTTGAGACTTACCATATACCAGATTTTTATCAAACATTTATGACTAATTTAAAAGCCAGTCATATCCAACAAGAGAAATAGCAAATGTTCACACTGTCCTTTGGTTCACTCCCCCTCTGTCCTAAAGATGAATTTATATGGACAAGGAGATGAGGATAGGAGCTATATGATGAAGACCAGGTCTCCTGATAAGCCCATCATCAGAAGTTTGACATCATACATAGCCACAAAGAGCTAGTCTGCAGTTTATGCAACCAAACACATTTGGCAATTTCACAGCATATTTCTGCTGGTCTTCACCTTTTCTCTAGGCCAACCCGTCTCTAAAAGTTATGGGCTAGGAAGTAACCCACCCCCTTAGCAATGCTAGTTCTTCCCCTTAGAACCAAGATTAAGAAAATGTCATCATTTTCTTAAACCCCTGGCCTCCTTCGCCCCTTCCTACCTTTCCACTAGTCCATCAGGGCATTTGCTTGCCAACACCCAACTCTTCCTGAACTCTCCCCTTGTCATAAGAGGTGAACTGCCCAGGCAAACCCAGGCATAAAAATCACCTAAATACCTGCTTTGCTCTCCACCCCAAGTCAGTTTCCCCTTAATGAGCTGAAACACCTTTTTCTATTGACTAATCAGCATATATTTGTCCTCAAGCTATTCTATTAGAGAAGTCTGAGATGAGAGAATGGTCATGTTTTTATTTGATGCCCCCACAGCTTAGGAGCACAGGTTGTTTAACAGCAGCAATGACATCTTATGGGTCCACTTTCATTTGTCAATAAACACGTGTGCGCATGCACGTACATACACTCCTGCTGCTGCTGCTGCTTCACCTCCACTCCAAGTTCCCTACTTCAGACACAGACCAGCTTGAATCTGCCACCATGGTCACCAGCCACAGACCTGAGCAAGGAAGCAGCCAGGACTGGAGTTAGTGTTTGGTGGGAGATGGGAAAGAGTAAGAATAGGAAATGATTCCTACCATTGAGATGTGAGAAAGATCTAAAGGCCTAAAAAGACTGGCACAGCCTTTGAAAGCAGCTGACACTCCTAAGGCGCAGGAGCCGGGGAGGCTCTGGGAAGGACTCGGGGGTCCACGTGTGGCCCCGTAACTGCAGTGCGGAGCTAACAAAGACGGGTTCCCTGCTCCCAAGGAGCCCAGCAGACACGGGGCATTGCGAGACGTCAGTGTATTAGGAGAGATTTTTCTGGGTGATACTGTCACCAATTTTGTGTATGATGGGCTCTTCTTCCCTAGTATGTCACTGCAGCCACACTGAGGTGCGGGGGACAGGTAAAGCGGTCACCAGCCTGCCTACACAGAGGTGGCAGATGATGAGAGGGCACGAGGGAGGAAGCAAGCAGGGATGTTCCCAGGACACAAAGGTGTAAAGGGGCAAGCTCAAGGGAGCGGCCAGAGACAGACAGGGAAAGCTCTTCCCATCGATGATTGCCTTTTGATTTTTCTACATTAGGTAGGAAAATGGGCACAATTATGATATTTACCCTAAAGTTATAAAATGTGAAGCTTTGGCTCACAAAGATTTTAATGTCCATATAGTTCAGAGGAGAACGCCTGTTCCTGTCTGCACCGCGGGAAGAGAAGCCAAAGGTGTCCCTCCGCCGTGTGAGCAGAAATCAAACAAACCAGGAACAACACCCACAACGCAAAGGGGTACCATCCGAATACTTGGAAACAGCTTGCCATTCAGCCAACAGGCCATACGCGCTGCTGGTTTACGGCAGGCATCCGTTCTGAGTGCATGGTGTCCATGCCGTACCGGTTGTTAAATATTTTGAAAACCATCCGTGTATTAAAATAATTGTGGCTCTAGAGAAGGGAAATATGAAAAGTGGATTCCTTCACTATCGAAGGCCCTTAGAGTGAGCCTAGAATGCACTAATGTACTTTAAGAGTCTAAGGAATGCAAAATTCAATAAAGTTATGTAGCCACATCTTCACCTACGAAAGGAGAGCATACTGGGGGAGTGTCCCACCATACAAAGACTTTCCAGGATGGAAAACATTTAATGGGGTCAGATTCCCTGGGTGCTGACATGCTTGCTAGCCACATTCTGTGCACAAAGGAAGGGAAGGTCTAACTGGAGCCCAACTCCTTGATTTTGAATGCAACAGAGAAACACTATAAATACAGTTGTAAACTAAATACCAAAATTAATTTCACCACTTACAGTTCATTTCCCAGTGTGGCTTTTTGCATCTGAGAGCCAGAATATGTGTCAACCAACAGAACTTCATGATGATGAAGGAACCATATGGCTGAAGGTGGCTTTGGTCCACTGAGCTGATGATGGTTCACCACTAAGGCAGCTAAGGAGACATTACGTAAGCACTTGGATCTCTCCAGGAATGGAATCAAATGTGTCCTCAAGAGACAGCAGCAAGATAGGGATGTTTCCACAACATGGCCAATAAAAACATCTTATCTCCCTTTCTACTCACAAACAAGTATTATCAAACCTTTCCCAGATATCTAGAAAGCAGACACCATGACAAACTTTCAGCCTAGGAAGTCCTTCCTAATGTCTCAACTAATTCTTTCTGTAACAATTTAAGTTTGTTCTCTTCCTCTATTCTCAGTGAAACTAAGAGAAGCGATTCATCCTCCCTCATCATTATCGATTTCTACCCGAGCCTTTTCCTAAGTAACTCCAATGCCCCGCTTGGCCCTTTCATCATCCAAAATTCTTGCTGAGTTATGCAGACTGCTGCTAGGGAACAATGAAGACGCACGCAGGTCAGAGGCATCTTCTGGCTGCGGTGGTGGGCAATGCCAAGGCCCAGGTCGCTGACCCGCCCAGTAGCAGACCCTCCTGACAGCCTCTGGGTCTGACCAGCATTCCCCAGAGTAGGCAATCCAACCAGGGCCACGGGGACTGTGGGACCGGGGAGCCTTCCCTTCTCTCTCTGCTCTGCTCCTGCTCTCCTCTCCCGTCCTTTAGGAAGAGAGACCTCACTGAAGGAATCCTCAGTGGCAGAATGGACCCATATGGCTTAGCAGGCCAGCAGGGCGTTTCAGAGAAAATGTCTGGAACATGGGAAGCTGGGCCTTCAATGGTGGCAGTTTGAAGAGGAGAAGGAAGAGGAGAAGTACCCACAGGAGGTGGTCTTCTGCTTCCACACTCACATCTGGTGACTGGCTGCTGGTCTGGGGACAGCAGGATGCCCTCCGACTCAAAGCATGAATAACTGAATGCTTCGGAATGGCTTTTATGTGACCAAGGACAGGGCCAGATTTGGTCTTGCATCTTCTTTCAGAGATTCACCCATTTCTCCGGAACCGGAACTTCCCTGAGGCACCTCACAGTCCAATCTTCCATCCCAGCAAAGACTTTTAGTTGAAGAGACTGAATAAAAGTGTTACAATTAGACAAAAAGGGAACACATGACTCATTCCTGCTTTTAACACAATACTTTGAAGATGTCACCACAATGTGGATCTGGCTATATTTTAAGTTCATTTACAAGTAGTCTAGTTCTCAACTAAAAATAACCATGTGAGCTATACATGTCGACAGCTGCCTGGATTTTCCTCTGAAGGAAACAGTCAGCACAGATTTACTTTAACCATTCGGTGGAGACAGCCCACCACTACCACCCACTGGTGGCTGTGACTTTTCACAGAACTTCTGCTTCTCCTCAGAGCAGCCCTATCAGTGAGGCAGTGAGTATTGTCCCCATTTTCCTGCCAAGCAAACCGAGAGGCAGGTGCAGTGGCCTGCTAGGTTATACGTGGAATTAGTAACTAAACTAGAGCTCCTAATTTCTAGCCTAATGCTTTTAATTTTTTAACTGGAAAAGTTGCCTTTAATAAAACCTAAGTTTTTGCCTTCAGTTATCTGCTTACTTACACCTAAATGGTGTTTGGGCTAAGTTATTCAATTTGGGTGCACAGCCTACTTCAACGCAGGCTCAAAGATGCCTCAAGCCCTTGTTTTCTTCATTAACCTGATTAAAATTGATCTATGCTATTGACAAATGATATACAGAATTTAGTTTCCAAAATTAGAAAACAGTTATAACTTAACATTCAAAAGCTTTACTTGGCCATCATTCTCATTATGGAACTGTATCAATACTATCAACTCTGTCCGAATATTTTAACAACTTCACAGTTTCTGTGGTTGCAGTAAACAGAGAGATGCTATATAGATTTTGAAATGGAAACTAGAATGAAGATTAAGGGAACTAAATAGATAAAGCAAATTTATATTCCAAAATAATTTCATCCTGAGTTTGGACCTGTGTAAATGATGTGTTCAAATAGTTAACATTTTTACTTTACTTTGGCTTATAGTTATTCTCATGGGATCATCAGCAGTCCTACAAGATATTTAATTCAATTTTACAACTAAAATATCTTTCACTTACAACAAGATTACTATTTTTAAAAGCCATAAATAAACAAAAATCAGCAATTACAGTTCTCTTTACCTCTTTTCCTTTGTATTTCCAGAATTCATACTGAGAGCTTTCCAGACTGTGGTTTTAGGCATTTCATCAGATATATTAATCTCAGAGGGGTCACATCTGAAATCAATACTTACGACAGTAAATGTGAGACATACAAATGAAATACAAATCTCTGTCTATAATGACCACCCCCCTCCAGAAGAGAAAAGATTAAGTCTGAGGGAACTCGGCTAACAGCTCTCAGGAGGGCAGGAACCAGATGGTCACAATGTAGGAGGCAAAGTGACCCATGAGGTGGTGCTGAGGGCCTGGTGTGCCAGGTGGTGGCCAGCCTCATCCCCACAATTCTGCACTCCTTCGTGGGGCACCCCTGGGAATGCTGATGGCAGTGCTGGTAATATCAGGAGTTCCCACTTACTGAGTGCACGCTGTGTGCCAAGCATGACACTAAGCACTCCTCATTTATTTTCTCACTTACGTGGCCAAATGTTTCCTATTTGTAGTTTACGAAGGACTTTTGTAATACATTATCTTAATTATCACAGCATCGGAGAATATTAACATCCTCACTTGAAGATGCAAAAATCAAAGCTGCTAGGGCTAAGTGACCATCCAAGGTCAAATGTCAGTAAATGGAGAGTCAAGACCTTGAACCCAGTCGTTGGACTCAGAGTACTCTGAAGTTTTCTACAGGCAGGACTGTCTCTTTTTCAAAAGGCCAAGAGAGGAGGCAGCATCCCAGAGGAGGAACATTGTTCCTATTTTGCCACCAGAGAATTCAAAGCCCATGGCTCCTTCCAGAACAACCTGTAGAAAGATTATTAAGGCCCAAAGATTCCATTTCATTGGGGTCAGTTAAAAAAAAGTAACTCATAGTAACAGAAAGTAGAGTGGTGATTACCAGAGGCTGGGGGCGTGTGGGGAGGGGAAGATATTGATCAAAGGGTACAAACTTTTAGTGATAAGGTAAATAAATTCTGAAGACCTACATATAGCATGGTTCATAATAATGTATTGTACACTTGAAATTTGCTAAGAAAGTAGATCTCAAGTGTTCTCACCACACATGCAAAAAAAGAATGGTAATATAAAAGATGTTTATTATGTAGGATATGTTATTATTTTGATTGTAGTAATCACTTCACAATGTATACATACTGAGGGTGCCAAAAAATGTAGACACATTTTAAGCGATGTTATCTATGTATTAGTTTTTGAAGTTGAACTGAATTATGGTAGCAATGTGTAGTATGACGTTTGCTCAAAAGATGGCATTAATCAAATTAACATTAGTGTCACCATGTGACAGGCAGGACAGTCAAAGAAAATGGCGGAAGCATGGTTGTATTTCAAGGAGCACAAGACCATTTTGAAGTGGTATTTGAAATTCGAGAATGCTGTTTGAGTTTCCTGCACGTTCTCCTGACTTAACACACCTTGACTTCTACCTGTGGGGGACCTTAAAGGATGTGGCGTATGGTAGAAAACCAGCTACACTGGCAGTACTTTTAGAAGAAACTGAAACAGCATGCGCAGTTGATATAAGTGGACGCTTAGGTCAATGTTGCTCAAGCAGTAGTTCTCAGTAATCACAAGTGTCTGGACGCTGATGGTAACCACGTGAGCACCTCTTGTAATTGCAGATGTCAAATGTGACTTGTATTCATCTTTTGTCGATGGTATGTATTGAATATTAACAATTTCAATACAGTTTTTCCTTTCTTAAAATGTATATACATTTTTTGGTACCCTCTGTATATCAAAACATCACGCTGTACATCTTAAATATATACTATTTTTATTTGTCAAAAATAAATAATTTTAAAGATCAATGAAAAGACTTTCCTCATTTCCCCCTCAATAAAAAACATAAACCACAACCAATTCTGTATTACCCAGATCTCTCTCTTCCTTGTCTGCCCCCTCTGAACCTGGGAGCTTCTTTCAGCTTGTGTGTATCTCTTCCATAATAGATACAAAAGCCGGAAATGAAACCATGAATGGACAATTTAGCTTCCTGTGACTTGTAGTGAGAAGTAAGGAATTTTTGTGATTCCAGTTTAGTCCCCTTTGGCTCTTAGGACTATAGATATCATAAGCTAAGTTGGAATGGGCTCTCTGTCCCCAAAGGCTTGCTTAAGCTTGGGAATTTCATGCCCACCAGGCTGAGAACTCTCTGGAAACAAAGACCATACCCTATTCATCTTTGGAAAGTGGCAGAGAAAGGCAGAAGGAGCACTGATTTGAGGAATACAGACACTAGGTAGGGTTTGAATCTTCAACTTTCTACTTAGCAGCACTGTGACCTTGGGAAAATTACCTAAAACCCTCCAAGCTTCAGTTTGCTCATCGTACAAATGTGGATAATAAGACTTATGTCGAAAAGTTGGTGTAAAGATTAAATAAGAGCACATAGTAGACCTTCTAGCAAAGTCCCAGCACGGAGAAGGTACTCAATACATGGGCTCCCTTACTCTGTTCTCCGTGTGCTTCCCAGCACCTGGGACACATGGCAGGTACTCAGCAAACCATGAAAGGAAACGGTGTTTTCACAGGTTGGAATTGGGACGCTAAGTGTTAGCTTTTCATACCAGCAGCTGCATATGTGACACCCCCCACCCCCACCACTGACAAAGCCAGAATGTTTACAGAATAACCAAAACAGTAAACTCCTTGGTGTTTAGGGAGTTTTACCTGAAACTGTTGTTCTTTCCAGGACTACTTAGTAACTTCCTGCTCTCTAAGGGGAACTTGTCTCCCCCCATTTCTAACATTTTCTCAGCCTCCTGGAAGAAAAGGAAACATTATTTTATTTTGGACCAAGTAAAACTGTGAGTCTACATCATCCCATTTTTCTATTACCACAATTTCTACCTAATTTTTCTCACATTTATTATAAAAGAGTGTATGTAATTATGTTTTTTCATAGATTTGACTCTTCACAACCAGATATTTGTACATGAAATAGTATTTAAAAAAGTAAAAGAACCTGAATCTGAATAAGCCTCTAGGTCCAACTACCAATTTACTAGAAATACAGGGGACAGAAGAACCTATTAAATGACACCAAGGGACACATTTAGTAAAACCTAAATGGTGGGAAACGCTATAGATCAAAGACCCAGTTTCTTCAACAAAAAAGAAAGAGAGATAGAAGGAGAACCCCTAATGAGATTTAAGAAACATATCAACCGATTGTAATATATGGACCTTATTTGAATCCTGATTCAAACTGATTGTTAAAAATAAGTTAATAGGGGAAGTATGAATACTGACATTTATTTTTGAAATGTATATGTTTGAAATGTTCCATAATAAAATGTTTTCTTAAAAATAATTCCATTATAGAAAGAAAATAATTAGAGAAAAAATATGTACAAAGATGCTTAAAGTAGTATAATTAATAATAAAACCAAAAACAACTATACATTTTAACAAAGGAAGGATGTTTAAATTGAGATACTACTATAGGATATTATGCAGCCATTAAAATAATAAATATGATTATTTAGCATATAGACATATAGAAACAATAGTGTCTTATGAAATTGAGTTAAAGATAAAAAATCAGAATATATATATGACCTCCCTCACACACAAATATACAATTACTATAGTTATAGGTTAAGGATTTAAATAAAACATTAAAAAAAATTAAACATAAATGTTGGATGCTGATGTGGGGGTATTAATTTTTTCTTTTATTTAGTTTTTAAAATAATTTTATAAAGTAATTTTAGACTTCAGAAATTTTAGGGAAAAAAAGGAATATAATGTTTACCTGCCACCTTGAACTTCACATCCAAAGACATCCCTTAATTTTCCTCCCAAACCTGCTGTTCCTCCGTGTTCCTCATCAGAATAAATAGCACAGCCATTCATCCAATTGTTCACTCCAAAAATGTAGGAGTCATCCTTGATCCCTCTCTTTCCCCATGCTCACTATGCATGAGCACAACCTGCTGGCTCTATCTTCAAAATAAGCCCCAAACCCAGCCACTTTCACCGTCTCTCCCTTAGCCGAAGCCACCATCACTTCTTGCCTGAACTATTGCCACTATCGACTTCTAACTAGATTTCCAGCATACCAAGCTCATTCTGGCTCAAGACCTTTGCATTTCCTGTTCCCCTGGCCAGGAATGTTCCTACTCCCAGATATTCTCACGTCTTGCCCCTCATTTTATTCAAATTTCTGCTGAGATGTCTCCTGAGAGGAATCATCCCTGATCACCCTAAAGTAACTCCCTCACCCCCTTACATTCTTCTTAAAACATATCACCACCTAACATTTTATACAAATAAATAAATATCTATGTGTACATGTATGTGTGTGTGTGTGTGTGTGTGCAAAAATTTTGTTTGTAGAGTTCTTAGATTCATGAAAGCTTTACATTTTATGCAGTGAATTCTATTGATCTTCAAAGTTTCCCTCCCCTGATTTTGTGTCTAATTGTTAACACTTATTTTAAAATACAAAACAGATATACAGACTGATGGAACAGAATTGGGAACCGACATATAAACCCATGCATATACAGTCAACTAATATTTGACAAAGAAGCCAAGAATATGCAAGGGAGAAAGGACGTCTCTTCAATAAATGTTGCTGGGAAAACTGGATATTCACCATCAATAGAATGAAACTGGACCTCTATCTTACACCACTCACAAAAATTAACTTGAAATGCATTAAAGACTTAAATGTAAGATCTGAAACAGTAAAACACCTAGAAGAAAATGTAGGGAAAAAGCTCTTTGACATTGGTCTAGGCAATGATTTTTTTGGATTTGACAACAAAAGCACAAGGTACAATAGGAAAAATAAACAAGTGGGACTACATCAAACCAAAAGCTTCTGCACAGCAAAAGAAATGATCAACAAAATGAAAAGTCAACCTACAAAATGAGAAAAAATATGTGCAAACCGCATACTCGATAAAGAGTTAATATCCAAAATATTCAAAGAACACATATAACTCAACAGCACATTGATAACAACAATAATCCAATTAAAAAACAGGCAAAGGCCCTGAATAAACATTTTTCCTAAGAAGACATACAAATGATCAACAGGTACATGAAAAGATGCTCAACATCACTAATCACCAGGAAAATGCACATCAAAACCAGAAAGAGATATCACCTCATACCTGTTAAGATGGCTATTATGAAAAAGACAGAGATAAATGTTGGCAAGAATGCAAAAGAAGAGAACCCTTGTGCACTGTTGGTGGGAATGTAAATTGGTGCAGTCACCATGGAAAATAATATGGTGGTTCTTCAAAAAATTACAAATAGAACTATCTTATGACCCAGCAATTCCACTTCTATGTAGATAGCCAAAGGGAATGAAATCACTATCTCAAAGCGGTATCTGCACCACCATGTTCATTGCAGCCTTATTTACTATAGCCAAAGCATGGAAGCAACCTAGGTGTCCATCAGCAGATGAATGGATAAAGCACGCGCGCGCGCGCGCGCACACACACACACACACACACACACACACGAATATTATTTAGCCATAAAAAAGAAGGAAATCCTGCCATTTACAACAGCATGAATGAACTTTGAGGGCATTATTATGTTAAGTGAAATAAGTCAGACAGAGAAAGATAAATACTGTGTGATCTCGATTATATGTGGACTCTAAAAAAACTTAAGTCGTAGAAACAGAAGAGACTGGTGGTTGCCAGGGGTGGGAGATGGGGTGGGGAAATGGGTGAAGTGGGTCAAAGGGTACAAACTTTCAGTTATAAGATGAATAGGTTCTGGGGATCTAATTACAACATGATAACTATATATACTATATTATATATTTGAAAGTTGTTAAGAGAGTAGATTTTAAAAGTTCTCACCACCAAAACAAATTGTGACTATGTGAGGTGATGGACGTGTGAACCAACCCTATTGTGGTAATCATTTTTCAATATACACATATATGAAATCATTGCATTGTATACCTTAAACTGACACGTTAATTGACACATCAATTTCATTTCACTAAGACTGGAAAAAATAATATAAGATTTAAAAAATTCAAGATACTAGGAGAGAAGTCCTTCAAAATGCATTTCAAGGGTCGCTATTTCAGACATCAGCTGTATTTGGAAACACTTTCCAGCTGGTTCATTTCTTGGTCTGGTATTTTCATTTTGCTACACATTCATTCTTTGCACGTACAGGCTACTAACTGAGGGTCCATTGTTGTGGATGGCAGATGCAAAGTGCTGAGGGAAACCAGGAAGGACAGAAAGTCCTGCGCAAGTTATGTTTTCATGATACCAACCACAGCATCATCTGCTATTGGGGACATCACAAATACTCTGAGAAAAATATTAAATTTTGTATACTTGTCACATTAGAACTTTCAGGAGAACATGAACCAATGTAGAGAAATATTGGCTCCCAACATGGCCAATAGCCTAGTCCAGGATCCCCCCAGAGTCACTTCTGGTTCTTCTCCTCCCTGAACCCCTGTTTCCACCAACCCTAGCCCACAGGCAGGAAACTGCTGTTATTATGGAAATGCTGTGCTATAAATGTCCCCACCCTGCCTTTGTTTGGGGCTCAGACTTTGGAAACAACTCCTCTGAGCCCACCGGAGTGAAATAACCTGAACTCGCAAGTGCTCCCGCCTGGTCTTTCCCACAGGTGAAGAGGTAGAGCCTCCACAGCTTGCGGAAGGTAGAGCCTTTCTGCAACACTGTTAGATCTGATAACAAGAGCAGATTCTATGTTCATATTCTAAGTGTGAACCTGGTGAGCAGACTGTAGTCAAACTGGGAAATAAAACTGGTTACCAAATCCAAAACTGAAGGACAGACAGGGACAAGAATCCTTAATCCTTTCCCAGCTGAGAACAGCTTTGGAGGAATCTTCCCAGCTCCTAAATATAACCCTTGGGATTCCAGACATGCTGACTTTTCATGTGGCCCTTTCTATGTTCTGTAATTTGAGGCTGCCCCAAAGTGTAGAGTTGGTGCAAGAACTATGACCTCTTCCTCCTTGGCCTTCTTTTTGGCATCATCCAACTTCTTCTTTTTGCTTTCAGGCATGAGATCATCTAACCAGCTCAGCTCTCGCTTAGAGAAACAGAGATCCATGACTTTCCTGACAAAGACCAAGGCCAAAACCTGAAGAAAAATAAAGAAAGTGAATTAAGGGGCTCATATAGTTCCTGGAGTTAAAAGCAAAGTCTTATTTTCACAGTAGTCTAGGACATTTCAAGCAAAATCAAACTCATCATAACCATTATAGTTGCCTTTTACTGAGTCCCCTCTTTGTACCAGATATGAAGGTAAGTATATATATAATATTTTATTTAACTATCATAACAACCTAACTTAGAGAGCTAGTAATTTAATTTTCATTAGAAAGAGAAACCCTTCATCTGCAGATGGCTCTAACAGCTGTGCTCCCCTGGCTTGGGGCCAGCAGGCAGGGCTACCTGGTGGCACAGGGGTAGAGAGCCTCTGAAGGAGCCCAGCTACAGTGGGGCCAGCCACGCCAGCCCAGGCATGCCTCACTATGGGGAGAGGGGACCTTGAAGGATCATCTGATCCTTTGTCTATACATTTGCCCACAAAATCCTTGCTGCATGCCTGCATCATGCATCTCTAGTGGTTTTGGTCTCTGCCCTCTGGCCTGGTCTGACATGCTTTATAAATGAGAAAACTGAGACCCAGGGAGAGAAAGTGACTTGTCTAAAATCTTGACAGCTAATTTCCTCAATAGAAACAGGTCAGTTTCTCATCTACTGCTCTGCTTTTTTCCCCAAAAGGGCCATTTTAGCCAAAGAGAAATCAGTATTAACCCAGAATGACCTGTCTGGATTGACTGGTGTTCACCAGCTACGTCTGGTGGCTGGACAATGAATGAGGCAAATCAGGCTTATTAAATTCCACCACATTTCTCCTGAATTTTAATGACTATTTTCCCAGTATGTCTAAAATTGATAGTATCCCTTCCAGGAGTTGTCAGGAATTTGCTATTTCTTTAACCAAACACCCATCCCCTGAACATGACACACAAATGCAGAACCCTACATTATTCTGACAGGAGGGTATGTATCCAGGAAATTAGGAAAAAAGAAAGCCCCCTCCAGTTTCCTCACCCTGAATATTCTCCCAGGAAGACAAGAGTTCAAAAGTACCCAAACAAGTACCAAACGTGAACCTCATTTCCCTGCTTCTCTAGAGGCCCACCCTTTGGGTAACTTTCAAACATCGCACTGAATTTTCAGCATCTTCATGACATAGAGTGAGCTAGAGAAAGGGAGGCATCAAGACGACGACATGAAAGTCAGGAGGCAGGAATTTCACCATCACCCTACGTTTGAAACAGCCTGTCACCTGCTCCATCACACACAGTTCAGCTTTCCTGGTCTTGTTTCCAAAGTCTTCGCTTCAGTTAGAAAGGAGGCGGGGGGGGGGGGGGGGGGG
>PVJL010001234.1:254905-284493 GCA_004026885.1 Lyroderma lyra | reverse complement strand
AGCCATTCTCACAGGTGTGAGGTGGTATCTCATTGTGGTTTTGATTTGTATTTCCCTGATAGCTAATGAGGATGAGTATGTTTTCATGTGTCTATTGACCATTTGTATGTCTTTCTGGGAGAAGTGTCTTTTCAGGTGCTCTGCCCATTGAAATTGGATTATTTGGTTGTTGAGTTGTTTTTTATTGTTGAGTTGTACAAGTTCTTTATTTATTTTAGATATTCACCCCTTATCAGAGACATTGTTTGCAAATATTTTTTCCCATTCAGTTGGTTTTCTCTTTGCTTTGTCAATGGTTTCTTCTGCTGTGCAGAAGCTTTTTAGTTTGATATAGTCCTATTCATTTTTTTGCTTTTACTTCCTTTGCTTTTGAGGTTCAGCTCATAAAGTCCTCCCTCAACCCAAGGTCTATAAGTTAAATTTTCTTGTATACAGTTTATTGTTTCAGGTCTCATGTAAAGGTCTTTAATCCATTTTGATTTAATTTTGGTATACAGTGAGGGTTTGCAGTTCAGATTCATTCTTTTGCATTTGGTTTTCCAATTTTCTCAGCACAATTTATTGAAGAAGCTTTCTTTTTTCCACTGTATATTTTTCACTCCTTTGTCAAAAATTATCTGTCCATATATTTTTGGGGTTATTTCTGGTTTTTTTATTCTGTTCTGTTGGTCTGTGTGTTTTGTTTTTCTGACAATACAATGTTGTCTTGATTATTGATGCTTTGTAGTATAGATTGTAATCTGGGAGTGTGATGCCTCCAGTTTTGTTCTTTTTTATTTTTTGGTAATTAACATTTAAAAATATTTCTAATATCAATTTAATAATTTTTAAAAATTACATTTTACCTACAATATTATAATGGTTTCAGGTGTACAGCCCAGTGATGAGTCATTTATATAACATATTAAAGCCTCATTCTTATACATCTGTTTCCCCTCTGACACCATACATAGTTATTACAATGTTGATTATATACCCTATGTTGCATTTTATATTCCTGTGACAATTCTGTGACTATGAATTTGTACTTCTTAATTTCTTCCCTTTTCCCCACCCCTCCAGCTCTCCTCCTATCACCCTAACAAATCTAGTACCCATCTGATGTCACAAACAGTTACTGAAACCTTCTTGACTATATTCCCATGTTATACTCTATATCTCCTTGATTATTGCCTTGTAACAATCAAAGTAAACTTCTCCATCCCTTTCCCTTATTTTACCCACTGTCCCATTCCTCCTCCCATCTTAAACAAATTCCTCTATTATTCCTTGCTATACTGGTTTGATGGTGATGAATTCTTTTAGCTTTTTCTTATCTGAAAAGGTCTTTACCTGTCCTTCAATTTTGAATGCTAGCCTTGCTGGTTACATTATTCTTGGTAGTAGCTCTTGGTTTTCATCATGTTGAATATTTTCTGCCAATCCCTTCTGGCCTGTAAAGTTTCTGGTGAGAAATCTATTGCGAGTTAAATGGGTGTTCCCTTATAAGTAATAACTTGTATTTCTCTTGCTGTTATTAGAATGTTCTCTTTTTCTTTAATTTTTGCCATTTTATTTTTATTTTTAAAATTTATTTTATTTTATTTTATTTATTTTTTATTGGGCCATTTTAATTATGATGTGTCTCGGTGTATTCCTAGTTGGGATCCTCTTGTCTGTGCTTCCTGGGCTTGTATGACTATTTCCTTCATCAGGTTGGGAAAATTTTTAGTCATTATTTCTTCAAATAATTTCTTGATCCCTTGCTTTTCCTCTGTCCCTTCTGGTAGGCCTATGAGTTGAATGTTTTTATGCTTAATATTGTCCCAGAGGAATCTCAAACCATTCTCATTTTTTTTTGGATTTTTTTTTTTTTGATTCTTGTATTTGCTTTTGTGATTGGGTGTTTTCTGCTGGCTTTTCTTGCAAATCACTGCTTTATGCTTCTACTTCATCTAATTTGGTGACTTTTATTCTGTTCTTTACTTCAGTTAATGTAGTCATTATCTCTGCTCCTTCATAATGGTTTGCATGTCTTCCTTTATGGTTGCTGTATCTATTGAAGTTATCATTCACTTCCCTAAGCATTTTTATAACAATTGTTTTGAACTCTGTTTCTTATGGGTCATCTGTTCCCATCTCTTTTACATTTTTGTCTATTGTTTACATTTATTTTGAGCTCCCTTTCTCTGGTTTCTCATTCGAGTAGCCTCTCTAAACACTCACTGCTGCAGTTTCTTTGGTGTTTGCTGTTGATAGTGGGTGGGAGAGGTCTGTGGGGAGGGGCGTTTGTGGCTTTGTTTTCTTCATGGGGCTGCAGGGGTCATGCAGGTAGTTTGGGCATAACTATCTTTTCTGTTCTCAGTTTGCCTCACAGATTCTGCCTTGAGCCCTGAGGTCAGCTGTCCTGTATGCTAGTCTTTAAGACTATCCTGGTTGTGGGCTGAGAAACTTGTACACAGCTCCCTTTTTCCTTCTCCTTCTCAGAGAACTGTTGCACTGTGCCTACACACACACACACACACACACACACACACACACACACACACACCCGGCCATCACTCCCCTTCTTGGAACAAGAGTGAAGTCAGGCCACTGCATCTTGTGGACCGGTCTGCACCTCCTGGGGGCCAAAGTGAGGTCTGATTGTGGTATCTCACACCCCTGCCTGCTCTGGGCCCTCTTTCCTCTGTCCTGTGGACCAAGTAAGGTCTGGAATGCTCTCCTTCTGCCTTTTTCCTCCTCCCTCCCCAGTGGTAGAGTTCCAAGAGAGGACCCACATGTGGCCCACATCTCTGTACTTCCATTTTTATTTCTCCTTTGTTTAATCTTCTGCCCACCTGCAGTTACCTTAATGCAATGAATGGGTTTCTTAGCTGTGATTGTGCATTGTATAGAGAATCTTCAGTTGCGTTATAGATGTTTTATTAATCTCCAGAGGAGTTTTTAAGAGGTTCCTCACATGCCACCATTTTATTGCTCCCTCTCCAGCCTTATTCTTTTTATACAGGATTGCTTTGGTGATTCGGAGTCTTTTGTGGTTCCATATGAATCTGATGAAATTCTTTTATTTATTTCTTGAAAGAATGTCTGTGGGATTTTGATGGGAATTTCATTAAATCTGTATATTGCTTTGGGTAATATGGCCATTTTAACTATGTAGATTCTTCCAATTAATGAACATGAAATATCTGTCCATTTCTTTGTGTCTTCCTCAAGTTTTTTTAGTAGTGTTTTATAGTTTTCAGTATATAAGTCCTTCCTGTTCTTTGTTAAGTTTATTCCTAGGTATTTTATTCTTTTTGTTGTAATTGCAAAAGGTATTATTTTTCTTATTTCTATTTCTGAAGTTTCATTGTTGGTATATACAAATGCAATTGATTTGTGTACATTGATTTTATATCCTGCAATTTTACTGTATTTGTTTCTTATTTCCAATAGTTTTTTGGTGGAATATTTAAAATTTTCTACACAAAGTATCATATCATCTGTAAAAAGGTGACACTTTAACTTCTTCCCTCCTGATTTGAATACCTTTTATTCCTTTCTCTTGCCTGTTAGCTCTGGCTAGAACTTCCAGTACTATATTGAATAGCAGTCATGATAGGAGACATCCCTGTCTTTCCTGATTTTAGGGGAATAGGTTTCAATTTTTCCCTGTTAGCCAAGGGTTTGTCATATATGGTCTATACCCATTTTATTCAGTGTTTTGATCATAAATGGATGTTGTATCCTGTCAAATGCTTTTTCCACATCCATTGATATGATCATATGGTTTTTATTTTTCAGTTTGTTTATGTGGTGTATCACATTGATTGATTACATATGTTGAACCATCCTTTTGTTTGTTCATGGGATGAATTTCACTTGATCATGGAGGAAAATCTTTTCAATGCACTGTTGTATTCTATTTGCTAATATTTTGTTTAGGATTTTTGCATTTGTGTTCGTCAGAGATATTGGTCTATTGTTTTCTTTTTTGTGTGTGTGTTATCCTTACTAGGTTTTGGTATCAGGGTTGTGTTGACCTTGTGGAAAGAATTGGCAAGTATTGCTGCTGCTTCAATTTTTTGGAAACAATTTGAGGAGAATAGGCATTAGTTACTCTTTGAATATTTGCTAAAACTCATTAGTGAGACCATCTGATTCTGGGCTTTTGTCTTTGGAAAGATTGTTTCAATTTTCTTACTGTTGATAGGTTTATTTAGATTATCCATTTCTTCTTGGTTCACTCCAGGTAGACTATGTTTCTAGAAAGTTGTTTATTTCTTCAAGGTTGTTAAATTTGGTGACATATAATCCTTCATGATATTTTCTTATGATTCTTTGTATTCCTGTGGCATCAGTGGTCATTTTTCCTTTTTCATTTCTAATTTTAGTTATTTGTGTTTTTTCTCTTTGCTCCTTGGTGAGCCTAACCAGAGGTTTGTCAATCTTATTGATTATTTTAAAGAACTAGCTCTTTATTGCATTAATTTTCTCTATTTTTTTTTGTTCTCTATTTCATTTAGTTCTGCTCTAGTTTTTATTATTTCTTTCCTTCTCCTGACTTTGGGCTATTTTTGTTCTTCTTTTTCTAATTCTTTAAGATGGGATGTTAGGTTGTTTACTTGTGCTTTTTCTTGATTCTTAAGATAGGCCTGTGATGATATAAATTTCTCTCTTATTACTGCTTTTGCTGCATGCCAATAATTTTGACATGTTGTATTTTTATTGTCATTAATTTCTATGTATTTTTAAATCTCTTCTTATATTTCTTCTTTAATCCAGTTATTTTTAAATAACATGCTGTTTAATCTCTCTCTCTCTCTATATATATATGTGTGTGTGTGTGTGTGTGTGTGTGTGTGTATACATAATATATATACACACACACACACACACACATATATATATACACACACATATATATACACACCCATATACGCTTTTTTCCTTTGTGTATGTGTGTGTGTGTGTATGTGTGCATGCAGTTGATCTCTAATTTCCAAGGCTTGTGGTCTGAGAATATGCTTTGCATGATTCCAATTTTCTTGAATTTGCTGAGGCTAGTTTTGTGTCCCAGAATATGGTCTATCCTTGCAAATGTTCCATGTGCACTAGAATAGAATGTATAGTTTTCTGTTGTAGGATGGAGTGTCCTGTAAATGTCAATTATGTCCAATTGTTGCAATGTATCATTTAAAGCTGATATTTCCTTATTTATTTTCTTTTTAAGTGATCTGTCCATGGCTGTCAAGGGGGTGTTTAGGTCCCCTACTATAATTATGGTTGTTTTTTTTTTTTGGTTTTTTTTTTTTTTTTTTTTTTTTTTTTTTTTTTTTTTTTTTTTTTGCTTTTTGGTATGTGGGTAGCTCCCTGGCTGGGAACCGAACCCAGGCCGCAGCACTGACAGCGCCAGCGCCGAAGCCTGAAGCCACTACACCTTCAGGGAACTCCCTAATTATGTTTTTGTGAATTTTTCCTTTTAGATGTTAGTAGTTGCTCTATAAATTGTGGTGCTTCCTGGTTGGGGGCATATATATTGGTAAGTGTCATGTTTCTTATTGTTGTACTGTCCCCTTTATCATTATGAAATGTCCATTTTTGTCTCTTACTATCTTCTCTATCCTGAAGTCTGTTTCATCAGATGTAAGTATGGGTAAGCTTGCTTTTCTCTGGATGCCATTTTCTTTGAGTATTGTTTTCCACCCTTTCACTTTGAGTCTGTGTTTGTCTTTTTGGCTGAGGTGTGTCTCTTGGAGACAGCATATGGATGGGTTTTGTTTTTTAATCCAGTCAACTACTTGTGCCTTTTAATTGGTACGTTCAGTCCATTTAGGGTGATGATCGATTATATTACAATTTCCTATGGCCATATGTCTTCTTGTTTTTGGTTGTTCAGTGTCTCGGTTCTTCTTTGCTTTTTTTCTCATTGTCAGTTTTTTCTTTTGTTTGTTTGTTTGATGGTGTTCTATGATTTTTCCTTTTTTTTTTTGGTTGTGTGTGGATTTTTGTTTTTGTTTTTATTTTTTTTAGTAGTTACCATGGGATTTATGAAAAGGAAAGTTTCATATATGCAGTGGCTCTTTTTCTTAAGCATGGTTTTAATTTCTATTCTCTTTAGGGAATTTAATTAAATCTTTACTTCTTCCATTTTTATGTTTTTGTTATTTCAACGTTTTACCATTTATTTCAGGTAAAAAACCAAAAGGTATTTCCTGGAGTGGTGATCTTGTGTTGGCGAATTCCTTCAGCTTGTATATGTCTGAAAAAGTTTTTATTCCTCCTTAGTATTTAAAGGATAACTTTGCTGGATAGATTAGTCTTGGCTGGTAGTTCCTCTCTTTCAATATTTTGAATATCTGTTTTCATTCTCTCCTGGCTTGAAGAGTTTCTGCTGAGAAGTCTGGTGACAGCTTGTTGGGCTTTTCTTTGAAGGTTATAATTTTTTTCCTGCCGTGAAAATTCTTTCTTTGTGTTTGACCTGTGACATCTTCAGTATAATGTGCCTTGGAGAAAGTCTGGTGAGATTCAGGTAGCTAGTGGTCCTATTTTCTTCTTGAATTTGGGTTTCAGTTGTTCCTATAGGTTTGGAAAGTTCTTGTCTATTATTTTTTTGTTTAAGCTCTATTAGAATTTTGTTCTGTTTCTTCTGGTACTCCTGTTATTCTAATGTTCTTTCTGATGGAGTCAGACAGTTCTTGGAGAGAGCTTTCTTTTTTTTGGTTCTCTTTTTCCTTCTGTTCAATTTCCATGTTTCTATCTTCAGTGTCATTAATTGTTTCCTCCATCTGGTTAGCCCTGCTTCCTATGCTAGTTAGTTAATGCTTTATTTCTTTTATTGCATTGGTCATTTCCAGAATTTCTATTTGATTCTTTTTTATTGTTTCAATTTCTTTGTTAAAGTTTTCCTTTTGTTCAGAGATTTCCTCTCTGAGCTCATTTATGTGGGTCTGGATTCTCAACCATCATTCGTTGAGTTCTCTCAATATTTTTAGGACTGCAGTCTTGAATTCTGTGTCACTTAGATCATATATTTCCAAATCTGTAAGTTCCTTTTCTGGAGATTTTTCATTTTCTCTCTGAGAATCTTTGTTTCTAAGGGAGATCATTGTAGTTGATGTGTTTTCCTTCCTGGGCACAAGGACTTTTTTTCCTGGCAGCTATGTAGAAGTCTTTCTTTCACTTCCTAGTTGGTATTGCTGCAGAGTCTTACAGTATTTTCTCTTGGTCATTTGATTTTCTCACTCTTGTAGCTTTTCTGGAGGGTGTGCTTCTTCTCATTGACTCAGTTGTCTTAATTTGGATGCTCCTCTTCTTTGGGGAAATGTGGTGGGTGATGATAGTCTCTGCCTCTGTAATCTGTGCAGACAGAGGCTGCTGTGCTTTTGTTTTATAGTTTCCTTGAGCTCCCATGCTAATTTCTTCCAGGAAGCGGGGAAGAGTTTGATGGGGAGGGTTCAGGGTTTGTTTACAGCACAAGGTGATGGTGGTTTGGGGAGAGCAAGGGGAAGTAGCCAGGCTCCGTGTTCATAGTTTCTGCCTAGTAGTGGGAGTAGTGCAGTTCATTGCTGCTGTTTATCCTGAAGTTGCTGATTACCCCGGGTGCTAGCTTAGCTGTGAAACAGTCCTGTACCTCTGTCAGGATCATTCAGGGTAGTGGTGGGTGCACTCTACAGTATAAGCTTGCTCCTCCCTTGGGGAAGTGCCCAGCTGTGCCTGGCTTGCACTGCAATACAAGCCTGGTTCTCTGTCAGGAGTGCACCAGAGCTCTGGTGGCGGTGCACTACCGCAAAGCAAGATTGGTCCTCCAGCGAGAATGCACCAGAGCTGGGGGGATGTGCACCACAGAGCAAGCTTGGCCCTCAATCAGGAGAGCACACTGGAGTGAGGCGGAGGTGGGGCGAGGGGGAGGGAATGGGGAGGGCGCAGGTTGCAGAGCAAGTTTGGCCCTCTGTTAGGAGTGCACAGGGACAGTCATGCACTTTGCACCACCTTACTCCCTCTCCCTGAGCCCGCTTTTTACCAGGATTGTGTTTTGTCCTGGTCAGCAACTCCCCAGCTCATCAAGGGCCAGTTTGTGGGCAAGTCCTGCACCTGTCTCCTAGTTTTGGGCTGCATTTGGTTGGGTCCATCTGTGGACTTGTCAGTTTAGCTCACCTTTGTTCAGGCCCTATTGCATCCAGGGCATGGCGCTCTGGCTAGGGCCTTAGCAGAGCTGGATTTCTTGATACTTGTGTTTCTCCTTTTCGCCATGAGTGTTAAATGGAATGGTGAGATTTTTCATTATTGCTTTCTGCATCAGCCATCAGCTTCTAGTTATGTCTCAATCTGGCTCTGGCCAATACCAAAAATGTTCTGGGAGCTCTGGGAGTTAATAGCAGCCATCCCAGGAGCCTAATTAGTGTCTTTAGAGCCTGGCATCATGTGGGCTACATACTTAGTCCCTTAAAACATCTTTCTCTTCCCTTTGATAAATTATTATGATTATTGGTGGTAGGGGTGGAAGTGGGGAGCATGCAACCTAAATAAAAAAGCCAGGAGAGGGAAAAGTTTTCTTGTGCAGAGAAGACTGAGGTATTTATGGGCCAAGAGCAGGGACTTCCAGGCCCTACTTCCTGGAAGAACCTCCAGGGAGGTGGCAGATCCCAGAAAAAAACAAAGCAAATGGAATCATGCCATAAGAAGGACTTCTATACCTAAGGCACAGGCAGTCATATGGTGCTGCATCTCAGGTGGCCACATAGTTGGTGACAATATATATCACAACAGAAACATGTGTAGCTTCCTGTACTAGCATTTCCAAAGACCCCAGAATAGTGCCAAAATTTGGGGAGAGGGTATACCCAAGGACTGAGATTAAGTTTCCCATCAGTTCTGCAAAATGGAAGCTTAGGGTCAGAAATTACACTGAATTATAAAACTGTAATTATTCACATCTGGGTGTGGATTGGAATTCATACTCCTCACACAATAATGAGAAAGGGATGGTAATTCAGAAAAAATATACTAAAGATGTTCTATAGATGTGTATATTCAGAAGGACTGTGGTCTTGTGGTCTTGCTGTAGAGGGTCTTGTCTTCAATTTGTGAAAAAAGGCAACATCTGTGAAGCATAATAAAATGAAGTATGCCTATATCCATATGGCATTTCATACTTCAAGTATTTAATTTAACCAATGCTATCTGACAGCCAACTTATAATTTAAATGAAATTAAACAGAATGTCTGGTCCTCAAGTCTTGTGGCCTGAACTGGACCAACCAGAGAATTCCTTGAGGGCGAAGTCCAGAATCCAGACCTGTAGTCCCACTTTGTGTCCCCAACTATCCAAGTGAAACAGTTTTAAAGGACTTTAAGGGCAGCTTCCAAGGGGCATCGCCTAATAAGGTGATAGAAACATGCTGCAAAGTACAGGCTCTTGTCTTCACGCCTATGTGAGTGTGTGTTAGGGGCATGCGTTAGGGGCATGTAAACCTCAGGTCTTCTTCACCACCAGCTAGTCATTCATTCAGGACAAATGGGTTAAGACATTTTCTGTGGCTATAGGAAGACTTTGTGAGGTGTTTAGGGTGGGGTAGTAGAATGGGCACAGTTCCTTTCTGCTCTTCCCCAGTCTGAGAGGTGGCTCTGCTCCTGGGTGACTTCACTTTGCAAAAGTCCTCCTACATCCAATAAATCCGCTGCCCAAAAAAAGTTTCCATTTTAATGTGTAACAGTGTGTACTGATATTAGGTGTATAGCTAATGAATTTTTATATATGTATACACTCTTGTAACCATACTCAGATTAAAATATAGAACATTTCCTATAACCCCCACCCTCCAGGCCCTGAAGGTTCTCTTTTGCTTTTCCCTATCTGATACCACCCAGAGTTAACCACTGTTCTAACTATCACCATGAATTAGCTTCTTCTGTTTTGGAACTTCACATAAATAAAATTATACATAATTATTCGTTTGCACTTACCTTCTGTCACTCAAGTAAGCTTCTGTGACATTTATCCATGTTGTGTGTGTCTGTAGTTTTAAATTTTAGAACTGCTGTGTCGTCTTCCCTTATACGAACATAGCAAACTTTATTTATTGTTTCTCTACTGATAGACATTTGGGTTGTTTCCAGTTTTTTATTTTTAATACTAATGAATAAACTGGTATGGATGTGCTTATACTTATCTGTTGGTCGACATCTGCATTAATTTCTCCTGCCCTCCTGTGAATGGAATTGCTGGCTATGCAAGCTCTAGCTGTTCCTCATCCTTGTGAACAAGTAATGTTGTCAGTGTTTTAATGTTCATTATTCTAGTACATGTGCTATTTCATTATGGTTTTAACTCCCATTTCCCTAATGAGCTGAGTAACTTTTCATGTGCTTATTGGTCGTTTAGTATTTTCTTTTGTAAAGTAACTTTCCAGTTGTTTGCCCATTTTTTAAATGGAAGACCTTTCTTTAAAGCAAGCTAGATTGAGAGGGCTATGTTCTCTACTAATAACCAATCTCTAGCTAAGATGGGTAAGGCGCTGCCTCTCAGGTGGCCACTGATATACAGGCGTATGATTCGGCATCAGGTTTCTGTCAGAAAAGCAGAACCTCTTGTAAATGACATGGAACCAGGATTTATGATAAGCAATAATGAAAAGCTTGTGGAAGGCCATTGAGACTGCGTATGGCAGGCAGGGAGAAAAACTGGCTATGAAGTAGAAGAAAGAGAGCAAGGACAAATGCAGACAGAGGGACAACCGAGAGCCCATGAAGACAAACGAACTGTGACTTTTCTCCCTTCAACTTCAACGATGCAGGCAACCTGTGGAAGAGGCTGGCTCCCTTTGCCACATGCCCCGACTTGAGCTGGAACAAGGGGAAAAGGTGAGAGGTCAGAGATGTATGCAGGCTTCCTAGTGCCTGGCTCCCCTGTGGGAGACCAATCACTGCTTGACTTCCTCCTATCACATTGCACACAACTTTCTCTTGTGGCTCCCCTAACCCGAAACCCCACAGGAAGAAAATTCTGGGAAGCATAGATTCAGAGTCGCTAAGTTGATGTGGTACAAAGTCACCAGAGAGCTTGTCCTTGCTGGGAAAGAAGAGAAAAAGACTGAAGGAAGCTTAATATTTACTGAGTATATTTTGGGCCAAGTTCTGTCCTGGACGCTGGCTGGACCATGTATCAGAAAGCAGTAAAATAGGGTAAGGCTGGAGTTGACACTTTATGTCTAGCTTCTGTTCATTGCAGCAGACAGAGGATCCCCAAAGTTCAGGGCAAGGCTCATCAAGCCCTGAGATGATCTGCTACAGCAGCAGTTCTCGACCTGTGGGTCGCGACCCCTTTGGGGGTCGAATGACCCTTTCACAGGGGTCACCTAAGACCATCGGAAACCACATATCAGATATTTACATGACGATTCATAACAGTAGCAACATTACAGTTATGAAGTAGCAACGAAAATAATTTTATGGGGGGTCACCACCACATGAGGAACTGTACTGAAGGGTCGTGGCATTAGGAAGGTTGAGAACCACTGTGCTACAGTGTGAGTTAACCCGGGCCCCAGTAGTGGCAGAAGCTGTGAATTGCTGTGGCCTTGACAGACTGTGGAGACTTTACTATACTTTAACATTTGTAAATGGCTTGAAAATAATGTGTCATTGTTCAGGAATTGTTCCATTAGTTTTGTTAACTAATATATAGATATCACACATAAATGTTTGGACAGTTAATCTTTGAGGTAATCATTTACATTTTTTTGTAGTAATTTTCCTTTTCCTTTATCCCATCCTCTTCAAGGAGAGAGAGCCCATACGGTGGCGTGGTTTTGTTTTGTTTTGCTCAAAGAGAGAATTGCACAAGGCTGAAAGCAGAAATTGCCTGATAAAAACATTTTTCTTTCTGTCTCTTGTGATTTTAAACTTATACCCATAGGAGGAGCATGTTTTGTGGATTCCACAGAGGGTGTATGTATGTAGATAAGAAGATGGCCAACCTCACAACAGATTCTGTGATTATCTTCAGTTCAGAGACTGAACGCTAAGATAGTCTGATAATGCAAAGTACCGCGATGAAGCGCGCCCACGACAACTTCGAGACATAATGAAACATCTCTTTTTCCTGGAGCTGAGCTCATCCAAGGGTTTTAGTGCTAGTATTTATCCAGATTTGGGCTCTCACTTCCCCAGCAGAACCACCCAGGCTTTTCTTTCTCGCTCTTTTTCCTCTCCACTTCTGATTTAAATTAAAATGTACAAGAATAGGAAGGATCATTTGCATAGGTTAAGTTTCAGCTAAATGTTATGCATGCAACCCAAACAAAAGAATTATATTACTTGATTTACATTCATCTTGTGGTCAATTGGGGCTCTCTGGATTTTCTTTTTCAACATTTGCTCATATTCACCCTATTTCTGTCTCCTTAGATGATGGACCTTCTATGAACTAAGTATGGTCAAGATATAATCAACATTAGGTGAACTGCAATGGATTCATACTGACAAAGTATTTTTCTCAAGTCCTACTTCTCGAAACCAATTTCAGATGATTTGCACCCCATTCAGTGATATTTTTTACTTGTCCATCCCATTAGACTCCATTCATTCCCCAAATATTTCTTGAGCCCTTAGTGAGTGTCAGGCACAGTTCTGCATGCTGAGGATGCACATTGTCCACTGTTCTGAGCAAAACAAAGTTTCAGTCTGGGCCCTTGGAGTGAATGCAATAGATGGCTCATGATCAGGGTTAAGATGACATATAATTGTGTTGAATTTTCAGAGAGCAAACATAAGTAAATGCCTCCAACTCTCCCATTGCTGTAAGGAGCGTGTGTGTGTGTGTGTGTGTGTGTGTGTGTGTGTGTGTGTGTTAGGGGTGAGGGAGGGAAGAGCTGAAATGGAAAACAAATACAGGGAGGACAGAGTAGAAAATGCAGGGAGAGATTCTTCCCATAGTTATTTTCTAGAACTAGAAATAGAGATGTGCAGTTTCTAGTTGTAAATTAGGGAAGACAACAAGAAAAGGAAATGCAAAATTAAGATTCATCATAATGTTAAAATTGAGATTAAGATTTTAAAATTCAGTTCTCAATTGAAAAGAGTTAAATTATACACAAGGAAATTATGCACAAGTGAAATAGAACAAATTGTTTCGTGGCCTTGGAAAAAACCATTTTCTTCACTGTCCCTGGGTAGTTTCCGGTTTAGCATAAACAAGCTATTTCTGTTTTAACTCCAAGAGGGCCAGAATGGAGTTTCTCTAACCTCAGAGCATGTGACCTACTATTAGTGTGGCATGCATTTGTGCATATTAAATATAAACTAAGAAAATGCTTGTCAGACTCAGATTTTTGTAGTAAGCACTTATCAACTCACTGCTCATTTAAAAAAGTTTACCCTACTAGCTAGATTCAAAGTTGTCTCATTAGCCTAAATGCTCCTCTATTAGCCTGGGCATTCTCCACTGTGCGGGCAGTGTCTGGCGTAGAGTACAGATGCTTCAATTGTTGCTGGGCTTAGCTGAACTGGATGTCAAAGCTGCTGTAGGTAGGTGGCAGTATGGTTCAACTCCCTGCTTTATATGCAGCCAGTTAGGAATTTTACACCCTTCTTTGTGGTCTGGGGACAAGTTACTGAATCTTCCATCACCTTAACTTTTTCATCTGTAAAATGGGGAAGTGATAGCTGTGAAGTACTGTGAGGATTAAATAAAAACAATCTACGAGGGCTGTCTGGAGAGCCATGTAATATGAAAAATAGAGGCATTTATGGCTGGAATTTTTTTTTTTTTTTGATCAGCCCTTGTAGGTATTTAGCACAGTGGCATTGCTCTCAATAAGTGGTAGTAATATTACATATGAGCACTGACCAAATGCTTTGTAACAATTACTAAGAGAGTTGAGGAGAGCTGAGGGCTCTTTAAAGGACGCTGAATTAAACCAACATTTCACCAACTAAAAAGTTACTGACAGATTAATCACAGATCTAAAAGGTCCTTTTCTCTGATATTCTTCTAATATTCTGGAAGTATGAGCTGGTCAACTTTTGGGAGGGCACAGATTGAAAACTGTTACCCCTTTAATATGCCACACCTCTATTAGACCCCTCCTGAAGCCCTAAGTTAGTATATTTTGGCAGAGGGGAACTGTCTAATTTTGGTGACCCCAATAAAATTGAGTTAAAATGCCCATATGCAGGAACCAAACCCCTAACAACAATGGTTAGGTTGCCTGATGACTGCCAGTACTTCTGGAGGACAAAATACATGGTGTCTGCACTCAAGTAGAGTTCAAGTCCTTTTAAACGGCCTTCGGGGAAGGAGAGATGTAGGTCCTTCGGAGAGAAAGAGTACTAGCGGGAAGAATCCATCTGACCTTCCAGCCTGGAGTAAGGGCAGTGATCCTAAAGGGGGTGACTTCGTCGGGTCAGGAGGAGCCCCGCGGGGCTGGCTCACTGACGATATATCCGTTCCCTGAAGGGTCTTGCAACCTTACTGAGCGTCTCGGCGCTGGTGCCCGAAGGCCCGTTGCCCATTGGGTGCACGCAGCCCGCGAGGTACTGGATGCACTGAACTCGCAGGCCTGCTCTCCCAGACAGTCCCTAGCCCGCGTCGGCGAGCCGGCTCCTACTGGCACTTCAGCCGGCAGTCTCTTAGCACTTGGAGTTCCCCGTGCGACCGACGGTGGGCGCGCGCCCCGAGTCTGCTTCTCGTGAGTGCCCGGTGGGTCCCTCAGAGCCCTGGGGTCCCGCGGCCTCCGCGCCCTCACACCCCCAGCTCCGTGTCCGCAGCCTGCAGAGGCCCGTGCAGCCTTTGCGTGCTGTGTCTGACCACCCCCGCCAGCACGGCGGCCCCCCGCGGCCTGGCCGCGAGCCGGGTCCCAGCCGCGGAGGGGGATGGGGAGGGAGGAGAGACGGGGAGTTGGAGACAGACGCAGCCAGCGAGCAGTTACTGCAGGAGACAGACGGCGGCGGCGGCGGTGGCGGCGGCGGCGGCGGGAGGCAGGACACTCCCCCCTCCGGCGACTGGAGGCGGGACACCTCCTTCTGCGGCCGCTGCACGGTCTCCCCTTATACCCCCGCTCGGGGGCTGCAGGCTGGACGTGGAGGGACAGGCAGGCAAGGGCGGCTGGCCCTGCCAGCCCCGCGCGCTACCGCGGCGGGCCGGGGATCCCCTGCAAGCCGGGGAGGAGCAGCCGCCGCCGCCAGACAGGCTGCGAGTCCCTGGGAAAGTGAAAGGGGGGCGGGGAGCGCGGGGGAGGCCCGTGTGTAAGGTCCCCGGCTCTTAAAGAGACCCGGCGCTCAGCCCTGCGCTCCCCGCCGGCCCGCCGCGCGCCCCCCGCCGCGTCGGCCCCGCACCCTGCGCCCCTCCCCCGCTGCCGGCAGGACCGGGTGGCCGGGCGAGCTGCACTGCAGGCAATCCCCAGCCTCCGCTCCAGAGGGGTGGCCGCAGGTGAGTGCAGACCCTAGGTGGCTGCTGTGGTCACGGCGTCTGGCCCAAGTTTAGCGCTGCGCTGAGGCCGGAGGGGGGTGCGCTGGAGGGTGGGGGACACGGGGACAGGACGCTCCGGGAACGGGACGTCCGCGAGCCTGCGCCGTACCGGGCGCCCGCCTCACCCAGGCGAGTGACTCCAAGACTGGGGAGCGGAGTGCGCGAGGTCTTTGGGGCAGTGTCGCCAGTGGGCGAGGCGGGCGTCCGGGGGCTCTCGTCCTGGGGTGGTTATGGAGAGGCGACCCCGCCTCCTTTGCGGGTGTGCTCTGCTGGAGGAACATTGCGGACTCTCACTCCTTTTTGCATTTCCCGGTGCCCTGGCGCGGGTTGTCCTGTGGCTGCAGGACTTAATTCTGCACCGCCGGGAGGCCGGGGTGAGCTTAGGGGTGGCCGCTCAAACTGAGGTCTAGGATCCCTTGGGCCTCTCGGCCAACCACTGCAGGTCTGGGGAGTGGAGGTCAGAGGGAAGCGGGAAGATTGTGCAGGACCTTACCAGGGAGTTTGAGGGAAGGAAAGGGCGGGAGCGGGACGTAACCTGGCTCCTGCGTCCTGCAGCCGGGCAGCCCCCAGCCCTCTGCCTCCGCTCCCCAGGTCCCCGCATCCTGCGCCCAGCGCCCGCCAACTCCTCGGACCCGCCTCACCCGGCGTCTGCTCGAGTCCCCCCGCACGCGTTGACGTTGGTCGTGGGGCCGCCCGGAGCTCCCGGTATTGGCTGGCAAGTCGATTGTCTCCGGCGGCTGCTGTTGCACTTAGACTCGGTCTCCGAGCCCTGCAGGAAGCAGCCGGGTGCGGAATTTCGCTTTGACCCTCACGGTGAAATACACGGAAAGCTACGAGCACTCAGCCCCGGCCCCGCTCTTGCCTTTGTTGTGGGGTCGGCCTACACAGCGGTGAGGAGGTTTCACCAGGACCCCTGCCCCTTGCGCCGCCCAGGGTGGAGTTGGGGGCGCGCCCTGTGAGTACCCTGCTGGACGACGGTGGGCTCCGCTATGGTGGCGGAGAGGGCATTGCTTGTTTTTAAACTTAAACTTTTTTTATTTTTAAATTGGAAAATGAAGAGGCTTCCCAATGAGGCAGAGATTTTTCAGGAGGACGACACGGACGCGTGGTGGTGGTGGGGGTGGCACCTGGAGAAGGTGAATGGGTCAGTACCCTGCTTCCCGGTTTGCTGGCCGGGCACCACGCCTTGGGTCATGACTGTGAGAAAGTCTCTAAAGCAAGTAGCGATTCCTCGCTCCTATCCGGGCATGGGAATGATTGCTGAGTGGCAGTGGCTACATAGACACTAGCTTAATTTTTATTTTCCTCAGTCTTTTAGTTAGCTTTTCTCTTCCTCTGTGGCTTATGTATTCCATTCTCTTTCTCTCTTCTAATTATTTTGGCCACTTCTCATTCCTGGACCCTCTCACTCACTTCAGTGCAGCTTTCTAAATGGTGATGTTTATTGATGACCTACTATGTGCTGGGCATTGTGGGCTGTGAGGTGAGATAAGCTGTACAGCGTGTTGATTAGAGAGCCTCTGTTAGTAAGTTTCTTGCAATAGAGCTGGGTAGAGATGGTGAACAACCTTGGCTCTTAAAAATTTCTGCTCTTATGGTTGGACGGCTGGTTGGTGCCTTCCCTCAGGACTAGCACTGGGAAACTTTCCTTTAAGATGGCCCTTGCCTCTTGATTGGCTAGCCAAGGAAGGTATTCTCCCATTTGTGTCTCCCCTGGTGCTTCGGGACTGAGTATTGAATTACAGGAAAGATTCTGTAGAGTCTGTACTGAGAAGCTGCCATTGCGTCGTCATGTTCTGCATTTTGCATATGAGTACTTAGTTTTTTCCAGTTTATATTGAATTTACCGTCATCAGTACCTCTGCCTTTGTACTCTGCACAATTCTCTTGGAACAGTCTTCACATTCAGTGAAGGATCACAATGTCAAATTTGAGTCATTACATATGGGTGGATTGGACGATGACCCATGTACATTTATTGAATTATAAAATTTGGTTTTCTATCAACCCTTGGATGCTATTTGATGGCTCTTGCAAAGCACTGCTTTTTAAAAACATGGGGCTACATTCTTCGTGGTCTTTGAAAGCTTACTTCTAAGAGCTTCACATTATTATGGACATTGAGCACACTCTTAGGAATTAGGGGCCAGACTGTAAATGCCAGTAAGGGACTGTTGTAATGGAGTTAGAGCTCCCTCCCTCCCTTGTTTTCAAAGAGCCCTCTAGTTTCTTAACATTCTCCTGTTACCCTTGGAAGAGTTCGCCCTTATTGGCCGTGGTTCTGGTTTGTGTAGGTTTGTATTTATGATGGACAAGACTTTTCCCAGCAGGTCTTCAGGGCTGTCCCTTGAATCTTCTCAGGGGCTCAGTTTGCATGACCACAGTCCTGCCAAGGAGCCCAGCCAGTGCCATCTGCTTATGCTTACTAAGGGATTTTGTACCAATTTGTTGGCACTTCATTTGAGATTCAAAGTCCATCTCCATCTTCCCCCACCAGAGTATATACATACATGACAAATATTTATTTTCCCCCAACTGCTGACAGTGTTCTAAGAATAGTTTTCTTGACTGGCACACTGAGAGCAAGGACCTGTCTGCAGAGGTGTTTACAATTTGGGACTGTGCTGTGGTCTTGCTTGACTTCGCAGCCTGTCAGAGCAGCCTTGTAGCTCATGGGGCGCTGTCTGTTTTTTATCTGGACCTCTGGAGGGGCAACTCCCAGGTCAACAGGGGGACCGTGGAATGTGGAGAGGTGAGAGTGACTTTTGCTCTCTGAGGGTTTCTGGCCTGTTGTTGCTTAGAGGCCCCTAAACTCTGTCTGGGTCCCTTTGCTCTGGCCCAGCATGCAGTCAGTCTGCGGTCTGAGCAGGAAGCGATTGCTCTGCCACCGTGTAAAACACAAGCACGCTCAGCGCTCAGGGCAGGGACGCGTGCAACTGCAACGAGTTATATCTTCCTGGAAGCCCTAGCCATGTTTCTTCTCATCTTTTACATCTAGGCTTATGGAGTCTTTATGATGTGTCTGTCCTTTTTGGATGAGAGTTAATAGAGAAGAAAGAAAACTCAAAGAAGATCATTCCATGTTAACCTGGAGAAATTTTTAGAAATGTTTAACATACTTCATATAGGTATGTGGCTATTAAATGTGAGCAGTGGCAAAATTGCCACATAGTTCCAGATTGCCTGTTCCTCCCTTCTTTCACCTCCTCCCTTCCTTCTTCCGTTCTTTAATTTTTTAGGCCTCAGCAAACTCTCCTGGAAGGCACCATTTTCTGATGTCAAAATGACTTTCTGCCTACATGGGATTTGTTAGTCTAGAATTACACCTTGGCTTATATTATGGCTGTGCACGGAAGGTGAATCTTAACTTTTAAAATAGGAATGGAAAGCTTCTGCTAGTTTGAAAATTTAGAACACAAGACCTGCCACGTTTTAGGGAGATATTTTTTTGTGGCATTACCCACTTTGTTGTTAAGCAACTAAAGGAAACCGCCAAGCTCCTATACCATTAATTGCTATAGAAATATTGGGTTCCTATTGCCAATTAATGTTGTTTTATTCCCTTTATCATAGGAGGACTTGAAAATAATGTCTATGTTGTGTCATATCCATGTGATTTAAGTATGGATTACTTTTCTTTGAATTCCCACTAAAAATGGTACTTTGGCCTTTTCAGCTGTTTTTGTGAGGACTTTTCTTTCCACCAAGGCTTGTTATCCGGATAGGTCTTAGAAATTAAGAAGAACATAGTTATAATTTCTCCCTTGATTGGCAGTTGAGAGCTTTCCTGGACAAAACTAAGGCTACGTAGTGCCAAATGGTTGACTTTTCTAGAATAAAAACTCTAAAGGGTATGCAAAAAGTCCTCTGGTTAATATATTGGCATTCCCAGAACCCACTAAAACTCCGGCAGCCTGCCAGACACCACTTAATGAGGATGCAGAATGTCTGGCTCAAATCCCCACGAGCAGAAGGGGGTGGGGAGCTGATGTCCACACCCTTTATTAATTTTTAATGGCTGTACTTTTGTTTTGCAGATTTTGCTCTGTACTCCCCTTAGGACTGACCCCCACCACGCCACCCCCTCCCTCATTCATTTATTTACTCATTTACTTGGCATTGGCATTAGCAAAATGTTGAGACTTTCAAGGTTAAGAATCCTGCTGAGGGATCATTTCTGTTTGCATGAATTCTTTTGTTGTTGGTTTTCTTTCTTTTCCTTCTTTTTCTTTTTCTCCTTTTGAAGATGAAGAGAGAAAAGGAACAGAAAAGGAGATAACTTTTTTTTGATGACACTTTATTGTCTGCTGGAAAAAAGAAGCATTTACGAAACTTTAAGTTTGTCAGACAGTTTATATGACAGTGCAAGTTGGTGCTTGCCAAGCTCCAGACAGATTGCTAATGTTACATGACAGGGATAAATAAATTACCGCTGTCTGCAACACACTTGCACTGCAAACGCACTCTGCAGCCGGCGGCCCGGCGCTGTGCACCCAGAGATTCTGTTGGCTGTGCAGCTGCTGGGAAGGCCTGTGCCTACAGCTTACACTTCTGTGACTTGGTTCGGAAATGAAAAGGGTGTGTTACTCACTTTTATTTTTGGCAGTGCTGCAGGGCAGAAGAATCCATATAGCAGCAGCTTTGTGTCCTTAGTTTTGCTGGTCGCTCTGCCCCCTTGCCCTGCTCCTCACCCCTTCTCCTCTGTACCCCCACCCCCCACCTTCTTTCTCATCACGGGGCGTGGCACCTCGTCTTCCTCGCAGGGACTTGCTCCAAGCAAACTAAACTTTGTTCTTAGCTACTCAGGCCCTAAGGTTTCTTCGAGCCAAGTTTCAAGCTGTTTACGGTTGCGTTCTTTCTGCAGGTGCAGACATTGAGAACAAATTGTCTGAGATAAGTGTGTGTGCTGTTCTGGGAGGGGGTTGGGTGGCACTCCTTGGTCATAATGTACTTTCATCTCTGGTAATTTGGATAGTCAGCTGGCAGAGTGACAGGTGTAATGAACTTAATGGTCTTGTTCTAGTTGTTAGCGGACACACTGCTCATATTACAAAGCCACCTCCTAAATTGGGCCCCTGCCAAATGACTTGCCTCTTCTCTTTGCAGACAGGATGCAGGACCTGGACTACGCTAGTGACGTTAGGATCAGAAATTGGGTGGGTGTGAGCGACATCTGTGTCCCTCATTCACGCATTACCTAAATGGGCCTAGAATTTCTTTTCAAAGTAAGACTGTTCCATCCAGTTTGCAAAAAGGATCCATCCCATCCACCCCTACCAGCTGCCCCTCACTGTGAAGTGTGTGTGGCGGGGACTTTCTGTGCAAGTGCGTGACTCCTTGCCTCTCGGGTTTGCAGAATAGCAGGCTTCTTCCCTTGTTAGTTCCTGTGCAGGGCTGCCATTCTCCAGAAATGGGCTGGGCCCCTGGCTGCTGCTGGAGGCATGGGCAGGCATTGTTTTCAATGTCAGTGGCCCCATGGGCAGTAACCTCTGAACCAATTTGGGGAGGTAATTTCCATGCTAAAATCTGGCCGCTCTGGAAGGCAAGAGTGGAGAGCCCATGCCTTAAATCCAGGCTGCTTTCGGAAGGGATCTTGGACCTCTGGCCGGTGGCCCCTCCACCAGGACACTTGGTCAGAGAATAGTAGCAGCAGTTCCAGACACTTGCATATCACTGACTGTGTGCCAGGCTGTTCTTAGGGCTGCACACACATTACTGATTTAATCCTCACCGCAGCCCTGTGACATAGGTACTGCTGCCACCCTCAGTCTGCAGGCAGACAGCAGGAAGCCCTGAAATTGCCCAAAGTCACACAACTTGTATATAAAAGGTGGAGTCTGCTGAAGCCCCTCCTTGTCCCCATACAGGTCCAACTGACTCCATCAAGCCAGCAAGCTCCTTCCCCCTTCCTGCATTGCCTGCGGCTCTGATTTATACCCACTTTGCTTCCATTTTCCATTCTTATTTCTAACCTCTGCTCTCTGCCTGTCTTGCCTGTGGTAAGAGCCTCAGTTTAGAATGGGGCCATTGGTGGCTTTGTTTTGCCACACTGAGCCTCGAAGTCCTTGAAAGAAAGGTGAAGTAAAAATCTGCAGCATTGCTGCTGCCTAGTGATATTCTGCAGCGCTCCTTGCAAACCACTTCTGCTAGTCTTCTCTGGGCGCCAGAGCACGAGAACCTGTTTTCTGGGAGGTGAACTGAGGCCTGTTAGTCTGGATGTGAGGCTGGACTGAACAAGGCCCTCGTGGTTGTCTGTTCACGCAGGGGGGCCCCGCTTATCTGAGTACTTGGAATGCTGCCATTTTTGTTTCCCTTTGCTTCTCACATTTGGAAAAAAAATGAAAAAATAAAATAGTCATGTCTTTAAGAGTCTCTGTTTTGCTCCATGGGGGCATGGATTAATCAACGACACATCTAGACATGTACTTCTTGTGAAATATGGTCAATCTTGGACAAACCTGAGTGTTTGAGATTATGGAGTCTGGCAGGACAGCTTTTCAGCTCGTTGCACACCTTCCCGTGGCAGCACGGCTGGAACGGGAACCCGTCATAGCCTCTGAGCTCAGCTGGGTGGCCAGGATGGTCCCTTGTACAGATACCTACCAGGGTGCCCACACCGTGGGCATTTCTGAGCCTTTATGACCTCGGATCGGATGGGATACACTCCTCTTTGTGGTTGAGGTGAAGCAGGCCTCTGGAAGTTGCTGTTCTGCTTTGTGCTCTGTCCTCCACAACATTGAGCATCCATGTTTTTATGTGGCATGTCCCAGACTGCATCGTAGCTGGCAGCACCCGGGACAAGGCACTTCCTGTCACCTCCTGTGGAGCAGGTGTGAGCCCAGTAGTCAGGGACAGATGTAGGGGTTGCGGTGCACGCTGCTACTAGTCCAGTGCTGTGACCACTCTATCCGAACCTGACTTTTTATTTCATAGAGTCTTCCAGGCGTGGCTGAAATAAATATGAAACAAAGAAGAAAATAAAAAGGACCAAAATTACCTATAGTCCCAGTACCTTAGAGATGACCTCTGTTAACTGTTTCGTAGATTCTTTCTAGTTATATGCATTGACTAATTTTAAAATCATGTAAATAACTTGCATAGGTTTTTAGAACTTAGCATTCCATCTAATTTTTTTTCATTTAAATATTCTTCCAAAATACCACTTCTGATGACTCAATTGTCTTACTCTAGGGTTTATATTGTTATTTTAAAAAATCTGTTTAGGGGACATGAGGCTGTTGGCAGTTTTCTGAATTGTAAATAATATTGCATTGAACACTTTGATAATAGCCTTTGGATAGAATCCTAAGAGGGAAGTTGGTGGGTATAAGAACTTGCAGAAGTTCCTCCGAAAGTATTATCAGATTGCTTTTCAGAAAAGATGGGCACTTTATGCTACAGATATGAGGGTGACTGCACCCTTGCCAGTGCGGAATATTATTATGAAAAAAAACTTTGTACATTTGGCAGTAAAATGGTATGATATTTAAAATTTCCTTTCCATTCTTTTGATATAAAAATCTGGGTTTACATCATTTGGAATACAGGTGAAAATAGATTTGTTGTTTGCTAGAGTTTGGGGTAAATGCAATGATGTTATCCCTCCTGGTGAGATCATCCACGATAAGACTTCTGTGCTATTTTAAGTTTGAGTTGAATTCTACAACAGTCTAATAGTACATTTTTAAATGAAGTCACAGGGTTTTATAGCCAAGGACCATACCTGGTCTTTGCCTACTATCCTAACCCTCCCTCACAGGGACATCTTGGACTCATAGTGGGGAGATGAAGGCTAGGAGAGGGAGTGAATTCAGCAACCAGCTGTTTTAGAGTTGTGTGACATCTTGTTTAGTCACCTCTCTCCATTTCGAATAATCACTTTTTCAAATTAAACTCTTCTCTAGCCTTGTACCTAAGAATGGCGACATAAAATTCATTCCCCTGTTGTTTCAGTTGATGGTTGATGTTTAACAACCCTGGTGTTCTCTGCTGCTGGTTAAGTCATTCCTCCCCTCCAGTTTGGCAGGGCTTTTTACTTCCAACCAAGGCCTTTCAGTGTCAAAGGCAGCTATTAACAGTGTCTGGCCTCCTGAGCTGGTTGCTTCTGAAGCTTAAAAGGAAAAATCATTTTAGTAGGTTGCAATTAACTAAAGGTAAGTCAGTTTTGTTTCCTTGAAAGGCAGGGACGCATTGGATAGCAGCCCATTTATAGTGCTGTGTGGAAGGAGCAAGACATAACACCGCATCTTTGGGGCTAGTCCTCATAAGCTCGTTCTGTTCACATGTACCACATGTACCTTCATGCGCTCATTTGTTTACCAGGTGTGGGTGCTTACCATGCTTGAGGGTGCATGCTGGAAGTGTGTGTTTTCTGTAGCATGGCCCAGTGAGCAGTGTGCAGGGTCCCTGGGGTCCAGGTGAGCATTCTTCTCTCCTCTGCTCAGGTGAGTGAGTCCCTGTGCTCCAGGCACAGATGGTGGGGAGCTCTGCTTGAGCAGTTGTCACTTGGCCCGCATATCTCCTCTGCCGGCCATACAGTCAGCCACTCGCTGCATTCCAGGTGCAAACCCATCCTCTCCATGGCTGATGGTGGAGAGAGTGAAAAGGCTTTGGACGTGGAGTGTGCAGAGGACCTCCAGTGGGTGGGAGGAATGCCTGGTAGCCATGCTGGTGGTCTGACCAACAGGAATTGGGCATTGTTTTCAGGGAGCCCCCTGTGCAGGGGCCCTTGCTGAGTTAGGTAGGAGGTTCCCAGGGAGAATGATGTTATCGAATAGGTTTCTGGAACATTTGCTCAGGGCACTTTGGGTGAAAAGTATACCTTGTGTCCTTTCCCTCTGTTTGTTGTTGGCTGACGTGTGGGGCTGACAGACTTATGTTTAACTTGACCTCGTTGGATTTGGCTCGCTCCTTCAGCAGAATGATAAAATGCCAGAATGTTTTTCTAATAGGGACAGAGAGCTTTTTGAACGTAATGTGTATATGATTTCAAGGGTGGAGGTAATGTTTTTGGTTCGATGGCTTGGTTGAATGTGCATTTTTCTGCTATTAAGAGAAATATTGCATTCTCACAGAACTTAGTCTTCACCCTATTGTTATTTAAATATGAAATTAAAAATCTTTTATTTCTAATGTAGTGGTCCTAGGATAAAAAAATTTTTTTCATTTGAAGAGTAAGGTAAAAGTGATGAACAGATATTATATATATATATATATATATATATATATATATATGCATTCATAAATACATAATTTATGTGATACATTTAGTCCAGAGAAATCATGATATTTGTTTTCTGATAAATAAAGTTGGACATTAAATAAAGTGAGAGCACTTGTTATTTAATGGAACTCTTAGTGCATTACTTTGTAATGTGAACCCTTCCTCTTTTACTGTTGTAACATGGTTTATATATTGGATTTTAAAAATCAGGGCACATTTATATGCCTAAGGGAATGGCTCCCATTCTGGCATCTGCCATGGAGCAGGCTGTCCCCACTTGATCCATCTGAAGAAGTGTTTGACTTTAGAAAGTCCATTTGCTCTTCTTTAAAACAACTATTTGCCCATCTCTTAGGTTTTAAAGAGGATTAAATAAGATAATGTGTATATACACCAGCTGGGAGAGGTCCAGTGGACTACCATAGTGAGCTCTCAATAAATGGCAGCTATTATTAAGTCAAGTAAGTATCTGTGAAGTGCCTGCCCAGCCTCATGGGGTGAAGATCCAGCTCCTGCCCTCTGGGAACTTGGCGGCTCAAGGGGAAGATAGGCTGTGTATAGGAAGTGGCCGGTAGAGAAGAGCTGGCAGTTTATAATCAAGTCTTGGGTTAAGAGCTGGGGAACATCATTTAAGCAATTAGTTAGCAAAGGCTTTGTACATGGAGTGAGGCTGCTGGGCCTAAGCAGCGGTTCTCAACCTGTGGGTCACGACCCCTTTGGGGGTGGAACGACCCTTTCCCAGGGGTCGCCTAAGACCGTCGGAAAACACATAATGTACTTATGTGGACCAGTCACACATGTGTAGAGAGCAGCTACCAGTAATTTTATGGTTGGGGGTCACCACACCATGAGGAACTGTATTAAAGGGTTGCGGCATTAGGAAGGTTGAGAACCACTGGCAAAGGGCGATGAGCTCTGATGGCTTCACACGTTCCCTCCGTTCCTTCTTTTTGTGTTCTTCATCATTATGGAGCACCAGGATGTCCTGGCACTGGCTCTGTCCCCACTCTGGGGGGAGACATGTGCCCACACAGTTGCTGCATGGGATGAGGGCCCCACTGAAGAGGTGGAAAGGGTTGGAGGAGCTAATAGGACTTCCTGGTCTACTCTGGTCAATCAAGGGTAGTTTCAGGGAGAGGCTGACTTTGGGCTGAGACTTGGTGAAAGAACACAGCTTTGCGAGGTGGACAAGCAGGAGGGGGTGTTCTCTGTTGGTAACTTCTGGAGAACTGTGTGCACTGGGGCCCAGGAGGCAGATGCTAGAGGTGTAAACTTCTGTGTATAATGTATACAGTGCACTATTACCGTAATACATGTATGTAATTTATAAATGAATATACATGACCTGTGTGTGTGCTCACACTTTTTGCACATAGGAGTTTATGCTTAAAAAATTGGGAGCCCACTTGTAGGTAGTGTGAACACGTGTTCAGAACTGGGGTGAGAGGGAGTAGCCATAAGGGTAAGGAGGGGACTGGTTATTTCATAGGTCTAAGTGATACACAGGGGTCCTGAAACTTAAAACTCTAACTTCACCTATCCCATGAAGGGTGAGCATGGTGAAGAAAATACTGAATTGTTAGTGTTTAAGTGCCACCAACTCAAAATGCCATATTTTGCCACTTTGCCTCCCTGGCTTTCATAGGCTCCTTTTTCTGAGTTCATTGGCTTTTGGAGCATGGCTGGGGTGAATTCCGACATTTGTGGGGTGGGATTTGATGCTCTAGTTTAGGTATTAATAATATGAAATGCTAATAGGACTGCTTTATTGATCCAGAGAAAAAGGTGTCAAGAACTTGAGATTATGTATTCCTGCTCTGAGCCTGGACAGTTTTAGGGACCACACCCGAGAATGGTGACCTTCGATTTCTATGGTGGGGCTGGTGGGAGCTGTAGGGATAGGTAGAGACTGGTTCTTTTCCTGCCTTCACAGAATGTACTCTGTAGCCAGAGTTTCGAGTGTCAGACACACATCCATGTTAGTCCCTTAGGAAACATGCAGGCAGGGGGAGAGGGAGCTCAGTGCCGACGGTGTTGAGGGAAAGGGGCTCCCACTGGGGATGTGCAGAAAGGTGAGAGGGTTCAGAACAGGTTTGGTGAAAATAAATGGCACTTGACATGTCTCAGATGCTAGATGGGCAAAGATAGGAAGAGAAGGCCTTGCTGTAAGAACGTGAATAAAGGCCGGGAATGTGGGGGTGTGATTGGTGATCATTAGTCCGTTGGAGGTGCTGTCACAGTTAGTGCTGAATAAATGTTAGCTGTTGTCATCATGATAATTATTGTTCTTGTTGCATCGTGGCCCTGAATTAGGGTAGGCAAGACTGGTTCTGTTGTGGAGTGTTTCCTCCCATCTTCACTGAAAACCAAATCAACAGCCAGTAACAGTAAAGAAAAACAAGCTTGTGGGGACACCTGTGTTCTCGTTTTGTATCTAATTCTTTGTACTGGAGACTCTGTCTTGACCGCAGTTTTTTAATACTCAGTGTTTGTTAAGATTTCACAAAATGCTTAAATTTCCTATTCCATGGAGTTCACATGAAGAAGCCTGGTTTGTCACTTTTACCTGGTAATAAAATGCCTTGTATTTGCAAAACACCTGTAACTTTTTGAAGTTCTTCACGGACAACATCTACTAATTAATGAAATGTACATAGAACTATAATTGTTGGATTTGTTCCTTATTCTTCTCTAACGCAGCTGTTAGCTGAAGGTGGAATTCATATTGGAATTTATTTTCATATGCAGAACCTAATTGGAAAGAGATGCCCTGTTGTTGTCCATGCCATATAGGACGATATTTTCTGAAGGTAAGGGACCAAGGCTTTGCAGCTTGCTGGCTGGCCAGGCACCCAGTCGACATAATTTTGAGAGCATAGGATAAAGCACTAAAAATCAAATTCTGAAACACAGCCAAGCCACGCAGTCCTTTCCCACGTGGATTGTGCAGAACGGAGACATCACGAAGGGAAGTTTGAGAGCAGATGGCAGTGGACTTTTATCCCTTCTTTGTTGTTAGAGGAAGGTTTGCTGGTGAGCTTTGTGGCAACTAAAAACCCGTTGTGGGTTCTGGCAAAGCCGAAGCGTCGCTTGTTGGTCACGGTGGAGTGGCGGAGTGGGCATGCTGTGGTGGAGCAGGCGTGTGGGCCTGCGCTCCTTCTTTCTCAAGGTGGTTTGGCTTCCATCACGGTATTGGTTCAGCTGTGGGTACAAGTTGCCGTCAGTTCTCTCTGTCCCCCTTTCGCCAAATAGTTTTTATTCTGAGTGGGGTTACATAACACTCACTGCCCCTTGGCCTCAGCCCTGGTGGGTGCCTGACCACCTCTCTGGCGTTGCCTCTGCCTTTAGCGCCATTTTTGTCTCCATTCCGCTCTTCGCTCCTGTACGCGCTCAGCCCCCTCGCTGTGAGTGCCAGGTCTCCTGTCCCCTTCTTGTATTCCAAGGGAAAGTCACTCACATGCCGGCACTCCTGCTCTGAGGTTGTCTGCTCTCTCCACAGACCTCAGAAGTGCTTGTCTGAGTCCAGCTCACCCAGACCGCATATGGAAACCCCTAGTCCAAGGGCAGGAAACTGGGCGGTGCGTCCTAGGCTGATGACAGAGACAGGCTGGGGCGTCTGCTAGCGTTTCCTGGTGTGGATAGTATGAACAAGGGCTTAGGGATCATTCAGTGTAGGTGACAAATGAAGTGCTTTCTGATCTCCTTGGGTCATTAGTTTGTGTGATGGACAAGGACTAAATAGCTACAGCAGAGGAGTCCTTTGTAGCTGGTGGTGACTTAGGTGGAGAACTTTTGTACTAACATGGCCCCACCTCTGGGGAAGGTGCCTGCCCTGAAAGACTGTGCTTGTGAGGTCACTCTTTCTGTGACTGTACCAGTTCAAGTAGCCCCCTGCTGTTGGATAACAGTGCTGACTGATCTGTTAACTTCACTGGCCTGTTTACTATGGAAAGGAGATAATTGCAAGACATCAGTGGGCCCTTCTGGCTTGTTCTTGGAGTTGTCAGAGGGGAATGGTGAGCAGAGCCCAGCAAAAAAGCCGATGGCACCTTCTTATTTGAAATATTCCATTCTGTGACCTGTTTGTTCCTGCCCCTGGAGTGCAGATCTATTGACAACCTTTGCTAGGCAAGATGTGTTGGGGTACTGGCCCTCCCTACCTCTAACATGGCCTGCCAATGGAAGCTGGCGCGGAAGTGGGGTCCGTCTCAGAGTTGGCCTCCATTGGGGTCAGTCAGTGAACCAAGAACCTGTACCCACATCTGGAAAGCTTAGAGGCAGAATTCTAGCAGCCCTCCCCTCAAGGCCTTCACTGAAAACCCTCCCTGGAGGGGCCACATGTCTGTCCCCTCACGTCCTTCAGGCCTCGATCAGGTGTCCCTCTGCAGAAAGCCATTCATGATCATGGGCCCTGCCCAGACCCTGCCCACACCCTGCCCTGGTTTTCTCTGTCTGTTCCACAGTGCTGGCTATTACCTGCCCCATTGGAGAGTAGGTGTGGGAGGCAGGTGTGTTGCTCTCCTGTCCCTCCTTCTGGGAGGGACCCAGCAGCAGCCTAAAGACCAAACCCATATGACCAAATGAAGGTGGCACTGGAGCTCAGGATGCTGAGGCCCATGGCCTGCAGGGGACAGTGGGCACTGTGGCACATGCAGGTCTCGTGCAGGGCTTGAGACTCTGGGCTCAGGGTGAGCTGTCTGCTCCCTCCTCCCTCTTATTAGCTGAGTTGGTGCTCGGTGTCTCACCTCAGTCTCAATGTGGGTCAGTTCAAACAGAGCATCCTGCAGGTAAGGCTAAAGTGTAGCCACAGAAGTGAAAGGCATGAGAAGTCAGGCAAATCTCAGTGACCTTAATGCTGTCACTCCCCTCCCCTTGCCCCCTTAGGTTTTACTACTCACCTGCATTAACATTTTTTTTTATTGTTAGACTTAT